>OX346278.1:2422500-3022500 GCA_947049275.1 Epinotia bilunana
TGCGCTTCATCTCTCTCCAGTCATCGAATTCCCCTGATACTTTTTCCCCAGCCTTGTATTGGTGGACCGCAGCTAACACCCGCACTGCCAGGAGCGCCAGGTCCCAAGGTAGGTCGGCAGGTAAGGTCGTCGCATCTGTATAAGACACCGTGCGATATCCCCGGACCACCCATAATGAAATCGCCCTATGCGGCCTACGGAGTACCTATCTAGTGTTTTGTTGGCCGCTGAAAAAAGAACTATTACCGATTTATTTTAAACTTTAATTACAAAACAAGTATACACGGTGCATAGGTATTTCTTATTGTTAGTTGTAATACAAGCGGAGTAGGTAGGTATCTTTCCAAGAAAAGGAGTCGAAAAGAAGAATTAATAAGTTCTAAGTCTGTCTGAAATGGGCCCCATTCTTAGCTTTGTAGTATAAAGTCAAAGCATCATGAAACCCTAACCTTAAATCCTAAAGCTAAGCTAATGCTAATATTTTCGAGTCATTTCGATGGCTAAATACCTATGTCAAGTTATCACAATTTTTATGTTGACTCCGCCATCTATAGTTGCAATAACAAACTAAATTGTAAAATCGAGACGGGACTGAATAAGAATAGCTTACTCTTTCATTTATTATCTCTTTCACTGTTTCTACGTGGCAACACTGTTAAGACGTTTTTCACATTTTAAAATAATTGGTGATGAAAACTTGGAACCAGCCTTTATTTATGAAGTAACTTTTTTACAGTGGCAACTTGATTAAGATGAATGTTACCACTATTGAAATTTACCCATAACTCGTGGGAGAATAAAATAGAATAGACTAACTTTATTGCTTTCATGTTAGCATACAGGTGGTCTTACAAAATTAAGAGTACAACAGTTGTAGGTACTAAAGCTTCTAAGCGGTTAAACGTTTTACTGTCTTATCTATGTCCAAGATTGAATGTACTTTTTAGTACTGCACATAAATATGAAACTATCGAAACACTTAAAATATTTTATTATTCCTTGTTATTGCTCTGAAATCAAGAGTATAATACGGACTTTGCAAATAAAAGTCTGGCAATTCGGCCGACACGTCAAAACGTCAACACTCCACACGTCAACTCTAGTAAATAAAGGTATATCTTTATTGCAAGATTATTCGTATAAAATACAAATCTAATTAAAGTATGGTCCACACAACCATGGAGGGATCTTTGTTTGTAAGTATTAATCAAACATTTACTATAGAAAATGCCACATACGAACGAAAATCGTAATATCAATATGACCAGTCGTGTTAGACGATATTAAAGGGTTTCCCATGTTATAAAATGCTGAGCATTTTTTAGTTACGGTTTTGTCTTCAGTTTCTAATAATTACGTTTAATGCACCGTTTATGATGAAATTTGTGCCAAATACGACAAGAGCCTTGAGTTTTTGTCAGACATAAGTTTGTCCCTTACTAGCAAGTATGTTAGTGCGAGAGGGACGCATGTTTTATGTCCGACATCAGCTTGCAGAGGGGGACATCACCCCCCCTAGCACACTAGGTTTTATGTCCGACGTAAAGCATTTGTCCCTCTTGCACTCGCATATTTGCCAGAATGGGACGAATGCTTTATGTCCGACATAAACTTACCGTACTAGCATTTCTCTACTTAATCGACTTTTATTTGAATTATTTTATTTATAATAATAATTTTAACCTATATTTATTTGGCATTCATTTGCTCTGACTTGGTTAAACAGTTAATCTTTTTAAGTTTATTACTGCTAAATTGTCAATGGGTAAAACTCGAGATTTTTTGGAACCAAAGTACGGTACTTTTGTGATATTTTTGAGCTATCCATAACACTGAATTTCTGACACACCCAATAAAAAATGGCACACAACAGCAGATCATTATCTTCAGATCAGCTCTAACTAGGCTAAACCGGTTGTCAGTGCAAGTTAGGCGGATGTTACACTGCGCCGCATCTCCAGACGGAGGTGCGGAGCTGCATACAAATTTCGCCAGATGGAGGTGCGGAATTTATATACAAACTGAGGTACTTGCATACAACGAGCTCCGCATCTCCGTCCGGAGATGCGGCGCAGTGTGACGTCCACCTTAGTATAATATCCTTGAGTAACCATTCCAGGAACCAACTCTGTACATCGTGAAAGGTATGTGCATCCTTGACAACGAGGGCAACAGGATACTGGCCAAGTACTACGATAAGAACATACTGCCAACGGCTAAAGAGCAGAAGGCGTTTGAGAAAAACCTGTTCAACAAGACGCACAGGTATGGGCAGTGGCGGATCTATGGGGGAGGTTAGGGGGCTTAAGCCATGTGGATAAGGCCGCGGAGCGTTTAAAAAAATATATATATTCCAGACCGAGATCCATACTGTGTTAGTAACAATTGGGACTAACAAGACTGCCACACTTTTATGTAACGATTTATTAGCGAATAAAACCTCACGGTGGGATTTAGTTTTATTATTTGTTTCCATTGAAACTTGGTGATTTTGTCACGCTAGGCCCTCCACAATTCGTTAGATAAAAGTGCGGTGGTTGAAACGCTCTGCGGCCTTACCCATCTGAGTTCTTCTGGGACAAATCTTATCTTCAGCATAAATCTAAGTTTAGTAGGGCCAAGCCCCCCCTAGAAGGGTTTAAGGCCCCCCCATTCAAAATTTTGGTTATGGGACAATCAATTTGTTTTGTACCTAACTGGCTTGCTTATGTCTGCTTGCTTATATTGAAATTTTATAATTCCGATAAAATAAAATAAAATAGCCTTTATTCCAACATTTTCAATTTTTTATGAAGTACGTTTTTGCATTTAAACTTGCTTGTTGGTTTGCCCATCGGCATACGCCTCGCCCTATCAGCCCCATCTCGCCCCATAAAGCTGATTTTCCACCGGAGGGGCGAGACGAGACGAGGCGAGGCGAGAATTGAAATTTGTATGGCACTTACTATTTCCACCGAAGATGCGCGAGGAGAGAATTGAAAATTTTCCATACGAATTTCAATTCTCGCCTCGCCTTGTCTCGTCTCGCCCCTCCGGTGGAAAATCAGGTTCATTCTGATCTGTCCCTCGCAGCTCTTCTCCATGTAGGCTCTGCTATGGCCCTTATGTCATCTTCCCATCTTTGGTGGGGTGTCCCTTTCCTTTTCTGTTGGTGTTCGTCCGATTTAAACCTTGTAACGGTATTTTTTTTTATATTATTTTTGCAGTTTAGATGTAAAATTAAATAGAGATGACATAATTAAAAAAACTGTACAACCTTGAACTATTTTACAAGCTTTTAATTGACTTGCAATGTATGTTTGTCCGGGTGGAATCTTGCAACTGAACTTTGAAGCAGATATCTTCAACCGATTGAGCTGAAATTTTTTGTTAAGGTAGTTTGGATGACAATTCAATATTATTGTACCATCGACCTGATCTGATGATGGAGACAGGAAGTAGCCATGGGAATTCAGTACTTAACCGACGTAACCCTGTTGAGTTTGGGCTCGTTAGAATCGTCTCAGTGAGTAGTTAATGACGGTATACAGAAAAGTACAGTCGGCAATAAAAGCTTGTGTCAAATTGTTGACAGAAACTTATTAAGAAACGAGGGTACTTTATCGACCCGTATGATGTTTCTAAGGATGAAAATGGATAAGTCAAAGATCATGTCAAACCTCCATGTAGTACCAACCCCCATTTCAATCGGACACTTTACGCTCGAAGTTGTAGACGATTATATATACCTAGGACAGACTGTTCAGTTAGGTAGGTCCAACTTTGAGAAAGAGGTCAATCGTCGAATCCGACTCGGCTGGGCAGCATTCGGGAGGCTACGGCACATCTTTTCGTCCAATATTCCGCAGTGTCTCAAGACGAGTCTTTGATCAGTGTGTGTTGCCAGTGATGACGTATGGCACGGAAACGTGGTCGCTTACTATAGGCCTCATAAGAAGGCTCAAAGTCACCCAAAGGGCAATGGAGAGGGCTATGTTGGGAGTTTCTCTGCGCGATCGCATCAGAAATGAGGCTATCCGCAGCAGAACCAAGGTAACCGATATAGCCCTCCGAATCGCTAAACTTAAGTGGCAGTGGGCGGGGCACATTGCACGTAGAACCGATGGCCGTTGGGGCGGAAAGGTTCTCGAGTGGCGACCACGTACCGGAAGGCGCAGCGTGGGTAGGCCCCCCACAAGGTGGACTGATGACCTGGTAAAGGTCGCGGGAGTCCGCTGGATGCGGGTGGCGCAGGACCGGTCATTGTGGCACTCTTTGGGGGAGGCCTATGTCCAGCAGTGGACGTCTTTCGGCTGATATATATGATGATTATGTTTCCGCGAGTGTATAACTGTTACTTTGTATGTTTCAGAGCCAATGCTGAGATCATAATGCTGGAGGGACTGACCTGCGTTTATAAGAGTAATGTAGACCTGTTCTTCTATGTCATGGGTAGCTCACATGAAAACGAGGTAACTATACTTATACTCATTTATTGATAATACCAAAAAATATTACATGCCAAAATATTACAATTTTTTAATTATCTTAATTTAATTTATATAATTTCATTCGTTAGTGTGTACAACAAACACAGCTAACTGACCATCGGTGCACCTTAAGTGCATTGTAATAAGGTTCTATATAAACACAGGATGGTCAGATAACGGTGTTGTCGTTTGTACTGGTAGGAGCGGTTTTGGCCCTAATCGAGATGGTTTGGATGTTGGTGGAGTTTGGATGTATAGATGTTTGGATGAAATTTGGCATGAAGATAGTTTATAGCCTGGATTAAAATATAGGATAGTTTTTATCCCGGGTCCACGCAGACGAAGTCGCAGGCGGAAGCTAGTATATGAAGTTCGAGACATGAACCCTGTAACGGCACAGCAATTTACAGTTACGGGCTAACATTAATATGTTATATACAGAGTGTACCAAAAATGGGGTGTGAACCGATCAAGGGCATAACAGGTATTGTGAGAAAAAAGTAAAAGAAAAAAAATTACGCGTTTGCGTTGAAGCGTTGGCCGACTGGGGCGACCTGCTCCATACAAATGTAAAAAAATATCTTTTCGTTTTTTTCTTTACAGAACACGATACCTACCTGTTATGCCCTTGATCGGTTCACACCCCATTTTTGGTACACTATGTAGTACAGAAAGCTAATACAATTCACTAAATGCTATTTCAATTGGCTATCACATATGAACTCCTATTGAATAGTAGCATCTATCAAGTAATAATTATCTTAATTACCGTTTAAATACTTCAACTTACGATTCCTGCCTTATAGAATAGAACAGAATAGAATATATTTATTTCAGGTCATAGACCAACATGATGTGTTAGTGACAATGATTACTTATGATAGGTTAGTAGATATAATTAGAAATATGTATGTTGCTTATATACTCTGGTATTATATTTGCTAAACTTATACATCAAATCAAATCAAATCAAATCAATTATTTATTCTGCAAGTAGGCCACAAGGGCACTTTTACATGTCAAACCGTAATTTACAATAAAATAATAATAATAATCTTACACAATAATAATTTAAAATTATATATAAAAGGTTAACAAACTAAATGTCACTAAGTTAATGTAAACAAAACAAAATTGCAAAATATGACCATTACATTCGATATAAGATCTGTATCAGCATTAACAAGAAGTTAATCATATTAGTTCAGTATTCCAGAGATGTATAAGGTCTCTGAGCTTCCAAATACAATTAATAATTATTCTAATATTCTAAGAGATGTATACGGTCTCTAAGCGTCAAAACAAAAAAGGAACAATGATGTGATATTGTCAGAGATGTACGGGGTCAATAACAATAAAACTTGTCAAGATCAGAATGATGTCTCTCGTCAATACGATAATAATAATAATAACACTAGTATGTAATTAGTTAACTATGTACTACCTATCTACCCTTGCAAGCATGAACAGTCCGGACTCCATAAACAGCACCCTATTACGAGGATGACGCATATCTCAGCCATCGCCTCCCTCAACCATATTTTAGGGAAGGTCGTTATCGATATAATCATCGTTAATAAGGTCCATTTTTGTACATCGCTATAGTAGCCGGTAATTCTAATTCAGCATCGTTTTTCCGTCTTTGCGATTTGACTACCCTTTTCGTAAATAAATGCGGTTTGTTCTTGACTAAAAGTGCTGCTTCCATAGTGTACATAAAGTGAGATTCTAAGCTAGGCATAATGTAGACGGCAGCTATCTGGAACTGGTATTTGTTAGGATTCGGATACACTTCTTCTGCATCACAAAGAGTTGGTCGTCGTTACTCGCCCCCAAAGTATCACCCCATACTGGATCCATGAGTGTGCAAAAGCAAAATAGGCTGACAAAACAGTTTGTAAGTTAGTATTTAGTTTATCATCATCATATCAGCCGAAAGACGTCCACTGCTGGACATAGGCTTCCCCCAAAGAGTGCCAAAGTGACCGGTCCTGCGCCACCCGCATCCAGCAGACTCCAGCAACCTTTACGAGGTCATCAGTCCACCTTGTGGAGGGCCTACCTAGAACCTTTCCGTCACAACGGCCATCGGTTCTACGTGCTATGTGCCCCGCCCACATACCCGCACACATTTAGTTTATAAATAATAATAAATAAATATTCGGGGACAATCTTACACGCATCGGCCTAGTCCCAAACTAAGCAAAGCTTGTACTTGACGAATATATATACTTATATAGATAAATAAACACTTAAATACATAGAAAACATCCATGACTCGGGAACAAATATTCGTGCACATCACACAAATAAATGCCCTTACCGGGATTCGAACCCGGGACCTCCGGCTTCGTAGGCAGGGTCACTAGCTATCCTACAGTGGTCGTCATTTTAAGGACACCTATCGTCTACGGGCGTAGCGCTATGAACTGGGGGGCTGTCCACAGAGAGTGCTATCCTGGCCCCTCAAGAACACCGTCCAGTACTATACTAGTAGGAATACACCGGTTTATGGTGTGTTCTTGGATCTGTCGAAGGCATTCGACCTTGTGTCATATGACATCTTATGGGCCAAGCTACGAAGTGAGACAACCCCGGGAGGTGATAGCCTTTTTCAGATATTGGTATAGTCATCAAAATAATTTTGTAAGGTGGGGCAATTCTGTTTCGAGTGACTATAAATTGCTGTGTGGGGTGAGACAGGGTGGGCTGTCTTCCCCCAAACTTTTTAATTTGTACGTCAACCAACTCATGTCACATTGACGGAGTCGCCGCCAACAATTTTACTTATGCTGACGACATGGTGCCGCTCGGCCCTTCGATCGACGCAATGAGGAGGTTGACAACAATATGCGAGTCGTATGCTGCTGCCCATGGACTCAGGTACAACGTGAAGAAGAGCGTAGTGATGATTTTTAAAGCTGGCAGGAAAACTTGTCCGACTGTACCGTTAGTGACACTACGACGTCCCTTTAAACTTTGTCACTAAGTTCAAGTACCTGGGTCACTGGGTTACAGACGACCTAAGTGATAATTTAGACATTGAGCGGGAGCGTAGGTCGTTGGCTGTCCGATGCGGCATGTTGGCCCGCAAGTTCTCGAGATGTACTGTACAAGTGAAGACTACACTTTTCAAAGCGTACTGTCAGTGATTCTATACATGCAGCCTGTGGACCAAGTTTACGCAGAAGGCATACGCGTTCAATATAATAACGCGTTCCGGGTGTTGATGGGGTTGCCGCGATTTTGCAGTGCCTCTGGTATGTTTGCAGAAGCACAAACTGACAGCTTTGCGGCGATAATGCGCAAGAGGTGCGCCTCACTGATGCGTCGCCTGCGCGGCAGCCCCAACAGCATTCAGCGGGGCTAGCACAACTGACGCCTCTTTCTAATTTGCACTGTGCGAGTGAGACATGAGACGAATTTGTGACGTACTGAGCGTGTTTTTGGAGCGCGAAAATGGCCCCATGCTCACCCGCTGGCAGAGACTGCATTCAGTCATTGTTTAGTTAAGTCTGTATGACATAGTAACACTAGTAATAAGATTTTATTGTTTACTAACCATGTATGGACCTTAGTCTGAAATAAATGATTTTTATTTTATTTATTTATTTTTTATGAAATATTTAGCAGTGAATCACTTCATAGTATAAAACAAAGTCGCTTCCCGCTGTCTGTCCCTATGTATGCTTAGATCTTTAAAACTACCCAACGGACTTTGATGCGGTTTTCGTAATAGATAGAGTGATTCAAGAGGAAGGTGTATATGTATAATATAGTACCCGTGCGAAGCCGGGGCGGGACGCTAGGTGTTAATAAATATTACGTGTTAACATTTCAGTTGATCCTGCTGTCAGTATTGAACGCTTTATACGAATCTGTGAGCATTCTTTTACGCCGCAACGTGGAGAGAAGAGTGCTATTCGATAACCTGGATGCGGTTATGCTAGCCTTTGACGAGATCTGCGATGGCGGGTGAGTGACGCCTATATAAGTATACAGAGTGTAAAAAAATGGGGTATGAACCGAACAATGGCTTAACAGGTATCGTGTTCTGATAGGAAATAACAGAAGAAAAAAAAAATTGACGCGTTTTTTTACCTTTGTATGGAGCGTTGGCCGACTGGGGCGACAAGCTCCATAAAAATAAAAGAAAAATCGCGTCAATAAAATATTTTCCTGTTTTTTCTTATCAGAACACGATACCTGTTAAGCCCTTGATCGGTTCATACCCCATTTTTGTTACATTCTGTATATTGTTAATAATCATTAATTTTATTTTATCTAATTTTATTTGAATTCTACATACACCCCAGGCCAAAAGTATGGAAACAAAGTTGTTTTCTTTGATAATTCGTGTTTCCATTATTACTGCGGGACGAGATGGACAGGCAGATAAGAAAAAAATGACCAACTTCAAAATCAGCATTGTGGACGAATTTATTTATTTATTGGTATTTAGGATAACAACAGCCGTAAATATACAGTTTACATGTTTCTTTACAAAATAGGAGGCCAATAATAGTTATCCGTTAATTACATCGAGAAAAAGAAAAACAGAGATTGTTAAGTAGAAAAATTAACAACATGGTATAGTTCAGATTATTTCAGCTGACCGACTTTTTGTGAAGCTGTCATTGTGAAACTTTTAATTTCAATAATAAAGTTGCTTTTCGAGCGGACAAAGATACAATTACGGTTTGTCAACAGTCTGGGCTAATCTTGAACAAAATAACTAGGTACCATCGATAAATTGATTTAAAGAATGCCGAGATTGTGTGCTGCATGTATGGAAGCAAAAGGCGGATACATTAATGAAAACAAAGTTTAGGTATATATTGAAAACAACACACATAGCCAATAGGAATAGAAATTTCGTAAATTGTTGCATATATTTGTTTATTTTAAGTAAAAACTTTTTGTGTGAAAATTTACGTGGAAAATTACGTGTGGTTTTATCACATTCTCTTGTGTTTTCTCTTTTTTATTTTCTGGTCTCATTATGACAGCATTGTCATTGATATTTCTTTTTTTTATTATTCAATTTATAATCATAATTGACATGCATTTGTAATTTAAATTTTATTTCTAGAACATTACATTTCAATGACATGCTGGTAGGTCATAATCTCATAATCATATATAATTATAATCATTTGTGGCGTCATGGCAATGGCCATAAGCACCTTTATAATTACTCACTTTATAATTATTTAAGAGGAATAGAAGAAGAATAACTTTATTTTATACCCAAACTAGGCTGAGCCTGTATCTTGGAACTCATGGAGTTATCAGTTACACCTGTTATCTATAATTAGATATAATTAGCTACGTGACAGAAGTTGTGTTAAAAATCAAGACAGTCATTAATTTATTACTTTAAAACATTAAACCGCTAAGCTTATAAGTCATAAGTCATATATAATATATATATCTTAATTTATTAATAAACAAGCCGGTAGGTAAGCGAGTGTGTGTGTGTGTGTGTTTATGTGTGTTTGTGCTGTAAGTATATTGACGTGAGAGCGAGTAATATACCTACTAAACAAGTGTGAGACTCCTAAATACACAGTCGTAGGAGACATTCAGTATCATTATAAGAAAGGGTAGTAAACCATTTCTTGAGAGTGGATTTAAATTTATGAATAGTGCATTCTGTTAGATTGCAAGCTTTGCAGACGGCATTGTAGATAAACCGGTGTAGGTGGGATGCAACACGTTTAGAGAGATTTGCATTTGTATTATATTTCCAGGGTGATCCTGGACGCGGACCCGACGTCCATAGTGGGCCGCGCGGCGTTGCGCACCGAGGACGTGCCGCTCGGCGAGCAGACCGTCGCGCAGGTAATAAAGCACGTCAACCGGATGTTTTGGTGACCGTGTTCCATTCACCACCGACAACCGTTTCACCGAATGCACGGTTTCGCCGAACACGGTATTCGACGAAAGTCTAATCGGCTTCTTTTTTGTGAAACGTCGAAAACGCTGCTAGTGCAGTCAATAAATTGAAAACTTGTACGGAAAAAATGACAGTTTTGGAAATAGTTTGTAATAGCTTATTTTTTATGTGTAACGGATATATAATCAATTAAATAGTTACCCAGCGACGGAATCCGACAAAATTTCAGAAATAAAAAAATCTAAATTAAGTAGCTTTTGAAGTCAGAAACAAAAAAATTTTGTCTTTATTTTGGTTCATTTACATTTGCATTTATATTCAAGATAAATCATACAAAAAAGACATAATTACAGAAATCTACATAATTACTTCCGGGTGGAAAGTTTGTCGGATTCTTGAATAAAGCATCTCAAAATTACATTTTAAAATGAAGTTAACAAAAAAAACGGTATTATGAATTAATGTTTTTCAAAACCGATTTTTTCCTGGATTATAGGGTAGTATGGTACATACATACATACATTCACGCCTTTATTCCCAAAAGGGGTAGGCAGAGCACATGAAACGTATATTCCAGCGCCACTTTTAGCATAAATGTGGGTATAAAAGATCGACAATATGTGATATTGCAGTGATAGGTTGCTAGCCCATCGCCCACAACACACTTCAACCCTGGTCCCTTAGTCGACTTTTACGACACCCACGGGAAGAAAGGGGGTGGTGAAATTCTAACCCGACACCACACGGGAATTTTTATGAATTTAAAAATGTTAAAACCGCAAACATAAATGAAAGAATGATCTTTGCTAGTATTTGCGTAAAAAAATATTTTTTTCACTGTTGTCAAATACCCTATTTTCGTTTCATCGAATTTCTGTTACTCAGAAACCGTTTTTTTTTTTAGGTAAAGCTTAAACGTCATTCTGTAGAATAGAATAGTAGGTTAGGTTAGGTTTGTTTTATACATAATTATAACATTCCTAAAAAGTTTACTAATTCCGAAAAAAATGGTTTTCGATGAAATGAAAATTCTGCGAAACGTACATTCGATGGAACAATTGTCGGTAAAACAAGGTGCCTTTGGTGACCTAGGGCCTAGACAAGGTTACAATCGACAAACACTAACGCCAATAGAAAACTAATAAAATGTACGGGAATGACAGATGTTAACGAAGTGTTTCGTCAGCATCTGTCATTCGCCTACATTTTATCTGTGACACAATTATTATTTTGACTATTTATGGGGGTAGGTGAGATTGAACTGTTATGTGGCATAATCGATCTACTGCCATTCGAGACAAATGGAAAATCGTCAACACGTAATGACCATTTTGAAATTGGACGAAAATTAATACCATCAAAAGTGAATTTGGTGATAATGTCATTTGTGTCTATACTTTTTTATGTAATATTTTTTCTTTTTCCAAATGAATCTAGACCAAATGGATTTTTTCCAGCATGAAATAGGTCCGTATACACGTGCGAAATGAATGTAGTCTAATTTAAATATGTTTTTTTTTTTTACAAAATTCATATACGATTTTCGATTGGTCATATTTTTGGAGAGTACGTATTTCCGGAACCGTACCTTTCGAACTATATCAAGTATGTCAATTTTTACTTTTAGGACGTAATTACATTTTAGGATTATTCAGGCTGGATACTGGAGGATTTACAAATTGACATTATTCAAATCCGACCGATATTTCGAGATGTCAATTTCCTATTTGTGCTGAACGACAGTAAATCGCGTTGTCGTGACATCGCTGTAACATCGCTGTAACTAGTATTAGTCGTGATAGCCAGTTAGTGTCGCAAAGACGCTATGACAAGGTTATAAGACCCAAAACATAACCAAAAGTCACGCAAGATTAGAATACTACTTACATAATTATTTTTTTATTTTTATTGAGTAACAAAGATGAATAATTGTGTCAGATATTATAGCGCTGTCCTGTCAGATATTATTTCAAATGTATGCATTTACTTTCTTAGGTCTAACATGTCTTGGCTATCTTTTCTATCGCATCTTGCTGTATATTCCTGGCTTGTGTTTCTTAAAAACATTATTACCGATATCGATAAACACGTCAATTAAAACAGCATTCTTAAATTATTATTTTGTAAACATGACATAGCATGGATTAAATGGGAAAAGCGGATTGGGGTATATATTAACCTTTTCAACACTGTCAAAGAGAAACATTGTCAACCACTCGCCAAATCAACAAGACATTTAGCGGAGTTAAACCTTAAGGTTGCTTTCGCGCTGGGCTCCTTGACGCATTTATCAGTCGTCGGCGTTCCTGCGGTGCGGATATATGCGTCGTCGGGGTCGAAAAGGTTCCCCCATCTGCTTTCCGTACCAGAGTACTAATACATCACCATTTTCTGATTCTATGCATTACATTACATGAATTTTAACCTTACTCTTATAACTTTTTGTGAACGGGTTATTCGGTTACTTGCCGCCGTGTTGTGTTATGCAACTAATGTTATAAATGTGAAATTTTTAATGTTTGTCACTCGGTCAAGCAAAAACTACTGAACATATTTTTACTTTCCAGTAATGTAGCTTAGAAATCAGAATAGAACATAGGCTGTAAAATATACGCGTACAAAGTCACGGGCAGAAAATAAAATAGATTTACTTATAACTTTTTAAACCTTCACCTGCACTCTAAATCATTGTTATCCTATTTTAATACCAATTTGGATTATCATTTTGGAAAAAATACTGTGACAATTTTTTACTAATCTAATGTTTAAGTGTATTTTTAACGCATGTAAGTAAACTTTGACTAATCCATTTCGACTTTCTAACGTTTAAAATCAGGCTGTCAAAATTAAATAAGTCATGCTATTGATATATCAGCTGACGACCACTTTAGGCGTCATCGGCGTTAAAACGGTTGATAATATTTACCGTGCTTTTTTTAAATTTTCACAGCCTAAAGATAAATTAAAGGGCGCATTATTTTACTAACCTACCTATTATTTATGTTTATTCTATTTTTTATTATAATATAAAAGCTATATATTGACCCTTTTCAGATTCTCTTCAAGATAATGAATGATAACTAATTTGGAACGGATTGGACTAAAATATGTATTGTAGCTTTATTATTATTAACTAAATATATAATTTTGTTAATTTTTATTTTCATTTTATTTTTCTCGGTATAGAATGAATTGATTTCGCAAGTGCTTGTAGATTTTTGTTATAACTTGAGCATTTTATGTTGGGGTCGTAGATCTGGGACACTTTTTTTTAATTTGGAAGATAATATATAACAGTGATTATATAACAATCTGGTTATAAAGTAGTTATTAGAGCGTTTCTCAAAAAAAAATGCCACTATTATTAATTGTACTTCTACGAATTTTATGTTAACTATTTCCACTCAGAATTAGGAGCTCTTTCCACCCTGGTAGGACAAAAAACTGTCCCATACATATTTTTCCTATTGTGTTACCATTTACCTTATACGTTCTATGGTGGTAACACAATAGGAAAGTTCAAAAATGTGTGGACATTTTGGGACACTTTTTTTCTCCTACTGGGATGGAAAGACATAGTGATTTTGAGTAGAAATAACAAAAAAGTTGCAGAAAATCTCCGAAAAAACGTAGTGGCATTTTTTTTTGAGAAACGCTCATTACATCACCTGCTTAAGGGTCATCAGCTCATATAGGTCAGAAACTAGTTTGCGCTCCGTTGACGCTTTTCTCTGCATACCGTTTTCCATGTTATCGGTTACGAGCGTAGCGCAAAATCGTTGACAGTGAATGGGTTAATAATTAACCAGTTAATGTGTCTAAGGGTTATTATCCTGTCATGACCTGGGTGTCATGTATACCACTTGTCCAAGATCTTTGTCCAGTGTGTATTTGCGTCTCACATTTTGCTTAAAGAGTGAGTGAGACGCAATGCACATTGGACGAAGATCTTGGACAAGTGGAATAGCACCCTAATCGATATGACACCCAGGTCATGATAGGGTAATAATCATCATGCCACTGTTAAGAGTCCGCAGTAAGCTCGGCCGAATTTCACCTTCCCATACAAACGTAGTTAGGTACGCTCTCATTTTAAAACTACGTGTTGGATTGTGACGAAACGTTGCATATACAATGACATGAGGTATATCTATGTCTGTAATTTTTCGTTACAATCCAACACGTAGTTTTAAAATGAGAGCGTAACTACGTTTGTATGGGGAATCGTGCTTACTGCGGACTCTTAAACCTCGCTTCGTATCTCAGAACCATGAACCTTCATAAATGGTGCAAGTTGTAGTGGTTTCATTATGCTAGTAAAAATATATATTTAGCCCTTTCACTTTATCATTTTATTAGGTGTAGTAATTTAGTGGTTATTGTGAAGGGCTGCGGATTCTTACCCTTTCAGCTCTTGCGTCTTCAATTTATCCCTAAACCTATTAATTACCCTACATTATTTAGTCTAACCCATTCGCCACCGACGCTTACGAAGTTCAAAAAACAATACACTTAAAATTTACGATGAGGTCGACCGAAATAATACAAAGGCAATGTGTTTCGGTAACCGAAATAATACCGGCTAGGAACCTTTTCCGTTAACTTTTTAAAGAATACCGGTAACCTATGTTTCTAAACGATTGCGGTACCGTTATATTGCCCCGGCGCGTATAACCTTTACGATATATAACGGTACTGTAATTGTATACCGGTTTCATATCAGTCTGCTTAGAACTTGCGTGGCGTGGGGCCACTTGCTATTTTTCTCGGTGATGGCGAATGGGTTAGATAAGAGTTTTTCTTATGGGCTGGTTTATGTTGGTAGTTTCCGTGGTTATTTTCATGGATGACTTTAGAACCATGATTTTATACGGTAATAATGTGATATCAACACGGCCAATCCTCAACCATATCAAGGGTCGGCAACGCCCATGTTACTCCTTTGTAGTTGCATGCGTATATAGGCTGCGGTGTCCGCTTACCATCAGGCGGGCCGTAGGCTTGTTTGCCACCGTCGTTATATTTAAAAAAAATGGTAAACCTATTTAATGGTGGGGCATCTCCTAAGCATGCTAGTACAGTCGCCATTAGATATATTGGAGCGGCCAAAGTGCTCAAAAATATCTGAACACGTCTCTATTGTCGAGGCATTAGCGACGTGTTCAGATATTGATCGCTCCGATATATCTGATGGCGACTGTGCATATTATAGTAATTTTTCTAAGAAACTCTCTCACCCTTGTCTCCTGGCTTCATCATCATAATCATATCTGCCGAAAGACGTCCACTTTTGGACATAGGCGTCCCCCAAAGAGTGCCACAATGGCCGGTCCTGCGCATCTAGCGGACCCTGCGACTTTTACCAGGTCATCAGTCCACCTTGTGGGGGGTCTACCCACGCTGCGCCTTCCGGTACGTGGTCGTCACTCGAGAACCTTTCCGACCCATCCGCCATCGGTTCTACGTGCAATGTGGCTGTGTCTCCTGGCTTACTGGGACTGAACAACATTGAGAAAACTTTGAACCTTATGAGTAAATAGTACGACTTGGGTTAGAGCTTTCTGAGCTATGAAATAATGTTCGATTTATTGTGAAAACTATAAGAAATGTCAGATATTTCATTAAGTTAGATTTTAGATGAGATAAAATACTATAACTATTAACTTGATTCTGTCGTAAAATAATGTATTGTTCGAGTAGGCTAAGTAAAAAAAGGAAGATAAAGACCCAACTTTGGATTTTTTTCTATTGAGGAATTTTTAGGCAATCATGTATCGATTAAATCAGATAAACAATCATATAGTCAAAAATCATATATCTGAAAATCAGACCTTATTGTTTCTTAATCTAGTCAGAACGGCGTTTCAAAGCACGCGATAATTTCCAATGCAACCCCCTTAAATCTGGACGTATGGAAAATTAAACAAGTTTCTATTGAATGACAGCTGCCGCTAATAATGTACAATTCGCCCTCACATTCATATGTCACACGGGGGCCTGCGCAGACTGCGTTTATTAAGGTGGTGCGCTTTCCATACAAAACGTCCTCCTCGTTATCCAGCGAATGTCAAAAGACATTTTGTATGGAAAGCGAACCACCTTGAGCGCGCCGTCGACGCGCATTTGTGCAATCACAAGTAAACCTGACACGAATGCGCGTCGACGCTGCTGTCAGCTGTCATTCAATAGAGACTTGTCTAATTATCCAGTTCTAGTGGAATAGATTGAAATTCTATTGCGATTGGAATGGAAAAATCTTCGTCGGTTCGTTAAGGGGCTACCCGAGGTTTTCATCGATTTTTGACAAGTTTTGAATCTCCTACTTTTGCACCACAGACAGAATTATAAATCAAACGGCTATCGGTTCTTCAATCTTTTATCTCCATTTTGGTCCACCGGATATTGAATCAAATGAATACTTCATTTTGTATGATTTTTTTAAACATTGTCTAAAAAAACACTTATTTCGTATCTCTATTGACGTGAAAGATCTAACATATACGAAATCTACATATTTGAGTTCGTCTGTGACGTCTCTTAAAGCTGGTCCAGGGTCTTCATTTTAAACCAATTAACACAAAAGTTATGGCCAGAAAACAAGGTTTTTGGCTTAAAATTGTTGAACTTTGATGCCAAACATCTCGAAAACAATGAACTTTGAAGTAAATATGGGATACGATATTGCTGTTAATATAATAAGCTACAAAAAACATTAGAAAACTCAGGGATTCAGATCGAAGGTCATTGGCGTATGGGAGCTCCTTAAGAGGCTGACAAGAGCTAATTTTGTTGAAATTGCTGTTTTTAAGCAATTTTTTAAGAAAAACGATTTGTTGTAGCACATCAAAACAAAAATGTTAATATTCACCATATTTCAAAGACCGTGGACGGGCTCGATACATAATTGGACGAAATCGGCTCGATAGAAAATAATTTCAAAGATTGGTCTTAAAATCATCTTAAACGGTTCTGTCTTTATTTTTTTGACGCATGGGTCTGCAATTAAAAACATGAAGTCAACATATTCATACCTAAACCGCTAACGAGTCACATTTCACAAATATTCCACACTTTTTTATTTCAATATTTATGTAAGTAATTATCTTCAAAAACCGGGCCACCCAGTGACACTCGCTCTCGTTTACTCCGCTACAAATAGACAGTGTGCGCGCTATCCCAAATCCTCAAGGGCATTTTGGTGTTGACAGCGTCTTAAGGCTATGCATTGGAAATTATCGCGTGCTTTGAAACGCTGTTCTGACTAGATTAAGAAACAATAAGGTCTGATTTTCAGATATGATTCTTGACTATATGATTGTTTATCTGATTTTATCGATACATGATTGCTTAAAATTTCCTCGATAGAAAAAAAATCCAAAGTTAGGTCTGTATTTTCCTTCTTTTACTCGGCCTACTCAAACGATACATTATTTTACGACACAATCAAGTTAATACTATAGTATTTTATCTCATCTAAAATCTCACTTTATGAAAATTTGTCCAAAAAAGCCATTCCCGAAGAGTGTTACATCTCTTTTCCTCGTGCGCGGAAGGCATCAGCGTGTCTCTGTCTAGGGGGTGTGTTCGACTCAAATCAAGGCATCGCCTTAAGAGAAAGTGGCAATTTGATCTGTGTTACCCGCAATGTTCAGACTCGTAACATTGTAACTTGTACTTTCGTGAAACGCATCGCGATAATAATAGTCGCTTCGCGAGCGTATCTTTTTTTAAGTAAAGTTTTTTTTTAATTCCGCAAAAGTGACTTGACATAACATTCTATATACTTAATTGACCTGCTCGCAAAATTTGTCGAGAATCGGTTGAGAAATGCGACCTGTAGAGGAGAATAAACGATTTTCGGCCTAAGCTGAAGCATAGAACTTTGTTCGCTTCGCTCGGTCGTTCTAATAGTGGCCACTATTGAGGCCAAGGGGTCAGTTCATATAAAATTCAGCAAACTGTCACCACTAATCCCATTCTAATCGAGGTCTAATAATAAAAACCGGTCAAGTGCGTGTCGGGCCACGCGCAGTGTAGGGTTCCGTAGTTGCCTGTCTGTCTTGGTTACATCGACGTGCGGTGCGGTTGTGTCGGCCGAATTTGTACGAAAATTGGCCTTTTCAATTACACATTAAGTTGGTTGACTATTACTCGGTAACTACTTATGCGTACTTGTTCGTGATAGTTTTCCTTTTAAATTCACTATATGTACTACTACCACGAATTTTTTCACATCCCCAGTAGTAGCCATTTAGCCGGCAGGGGGGGGGGGGGGGGGGGACACACATGACTCGAACTAAAATTAGGGCTTTAAAGCGCAATATCTCGCAAACGAATTACTGATTTGAAAAATGTTTTTAGAAAACCCATAATATTTTTGCGTGTTTATAAAGTGTGTTAACCCTTTCACCGCCACAGTCGGCCATAGCCGACAACGCAAAATCGTGACTACGACGCCACAGACGGCGCTGGCCGACAAACATTTTTTGATGAATAACTATTGAAAAAAGCCCACTTTTATGGTGGCGTTATTTCTTTACCCATTTAAATTTTACCCCCGTGGCGTCAGTGGCACAGCGTATTGCTTCGCCGTTTGGCGGTGAAAAGGTTAAAATTAGCTTGAAATCACGAACCCATTAGTTTAAAAAAATATTTCTAAGGTGAGTAGTTGTGCACGAATCATTTGTGGAAACAATGAACTTGAACATTGTGATCAGATATCTTCTTTGTTGGCGTTTCTAGTTCCTTAAGAATAGTTATTTTCTCAGTTTTTCACTTTACATATGAATAATACTGTTTTTACTACGCAATACTACTGTGTTGAAGGACTGATGGGAATATAAGCAAACCCCGTAGCGCACCTCACACGTTAGTTACATCGTAGCTAATACTAGTCTCACTTTCATTTGAGCAATGGAAACGTCGCCGATGCTGTAGCACTATGATACAAATGTGGCCGCAGGTAGGGACCACCTGAAGATTTCTTCAATAAATGGTAGGTATTAATATTACTACAGAAGTGTCCCTCGCGTACACACGGTGTTTGTTGGATGAATGAAGCCAATTATGTATATAGCCAAGTAACCATTATACGGCCACGCCCCACGTCTCCAGCCTTAAGTTCCCAAATGTTCATTCATATCCCATAAAAACATTCCATGTAATAAAGAGGCAAAGTCTCGCAACTCTTCCGCCGTAAAAAGTTGTGAGATATTTCGTAGAGGCAAGTCTCAGGCATTCTTATTAATCTTAATTTATAATCATAATATAAGCAAACCCCGTAGCGCACCTCACACGTTAGTTACATCGTAGCTAACACTAGACTAGTCATTGTTATAGGCAACACGATAAAATCGAACAACAAACCATGCACGAAATATGCTTTGTTTTAGTATACCGTCATAAGCTGCAACATTGCCTATGAAGCCTTACTTTGCCTACCTTATAAAACGGCTTTTTGTTACCTAAGTACGTAACCTGCTTTTTTGTGAGAAGAATGCGAGCAGCTGCCGGCTACCATTTGTATCTTACTCACCCAATCGAGTTAATCCCAGTTTTATAAGGTGGGCAAAGTTAGGCTTCATAGGCAATGTTGCAGCATATGACGGTAAGTCTCACTTTCATTTGAGCAATGGAAACGTCGCCGATGCTGTAGCACTAACTTATTGGTGAATGATGTGTAAATACTTAAATACTGCACTGAGTACATTGTAGTAGATTGTTTAGAAAACAATCGTTCCAGCATCCACATTAATTTACTCATTGCAGTATTTATTTATTTATATATCTTGGCCTTACGCCAAGAAGAAATGTATGAAAACCCTAAGTAAAACCATTATTGTCCGCTACTCTAACTTTTTAAATTTGCTTACTAATATTAAACTGACAAAGGAAAAATTACATACTGCCAACCACGACTAGACGATAACCACACCTTGTATAGTGTTATCAATATCTACACTAATGACACTGTCGATATTATCCCTTACCGATATAACTTTATGGTGGGCGTATCTTTACAACATAAGATACCGATATAAGGTGCCGCCACACGTACGAAATCGGCGGACTGCAGTGAATAGGTGTCGGATTCACGGCGACCTGCAAAATTCTATCCGTATATATATATCTCGCTCTATCTTATAACTTCGTACCGTTCGTGCGCCGCGCTCGGACGTCTGGCATCACCTATTGGGTCGTCGCCAGTTATGAGACCAGCTTCCGTTAAGCCGGGTCCACATTTGTATCATACTGACGTATCGTATCTCCGTCGCGTTGCGTCGACGCGTATCAAGATCGCTAGTGTGGACGCAAAAGCACTCGCTCGATGTTGTCACGCGTTTAATATATACGCCGCACACTCGCGATCGGATACGCGTATCAAGATCGGTAAGTATGGACATGTTTGGATACTTTATCACGGTCGAAGTTATGATACGCCGTGATCGCTCTCGAGGCGGTTTTTCCCCGATCATCAAAGGGGATACGGATACATTTAATGATACGGCGTTATGATACATTACGCTGCTACGCTACAGTTAATATGGACGCATCTTTTCACGCGAGTAGTAATGCGGTGTGCCCAAAGTGAGCGTCGTGATCGGCAAAATGATACAAATGTGGCCGCAGGTAGGGACCACCTGAAGATTTCTTCAATAAATGGTAGGTATTAATATTACTACAGAGGTGTCCCTCGCGTACACACGGTGTTTGTTGGATGAATGAAGCCAATTATGTATATAGCCAAGTAACCATTATACGGCCACGCCCCACGTCTCCAGCCTTAAGTTCCCAAATGTTCATTCATATCCCATAAAAACATTCCATGTAATAAAGAGGCAAAGTCTCGCAACTCTTCCGCCGTAAAAAGTTGTGAGATATTTCGTAGAGGCAAGTCTCAGGCATTCTTATTAATCTTAATTTGCTAGCTTAATAAAATTCTGTCACTTGGCAATCACAGAACTTTACTGCATTTATGGATTTTTGCATACCTAAAACTATGTAGGTAATGTCTTTTTTGACTAGTACAAACGACAACACTGTTAACTGACCATCCTGTGTTTATATAGAACATAGAACCTTATTACAATGCATTTAAGGTGCACCGATGGTCAGTTAGCTGTGTTGTCGATAGTACTATTAAACTTTGACTAGTTATAATTCTTGAACAACTGGTTCAAATTGAATGTAATTTGAAATATACCGTGTTTATACAATGCCTGCTTGGTTACTGAAAATTCAGGCTTCTAGTTTTATCCACAACGACGTTATTGGGGGGTCGAAAATGGCTTGAACTGCTTCAAGAAAAGGATGGTACGGCCGTGCGTGTCGCTGTTTTGTTCGACTTGGCGGGGGCACTGCTGTGCCCCAGATTCTTTGACTTGACTGTACGTCAAAAGACACTCGTGCACTTAACTACCTAAATATTACGACATATATTTTGGACGTCGACTATAGCTTGGCCAAGTCTGGGACTAGGCTGATGTGTGATTATCCCTAGATTACATACATATAGGTACTTAAATTATGAGAGATACCTACTAATTTCAATGTCTAATTTTTTCAGGTCCTACAGTCAGCGAAGGAGCAACTAAAATGGTCGCTGCTGAAATGAAAAACGAGAAACATAGCATAACTTTATTTTCATCTATGTAAGTTCCATTATAATTAATTAAAATAAAACATATTTACAAACAGTCCATATATATTCAATTATTTGTGTACGTAAGTACAGTCAAGTGCAAAAATATGTATAGATAACATCCTGTACCAAAACCTTAATACGCTGACATAAGAGTTATGGGACATATTTATGAGTAAGTTCTATGCACCCATATGCACACTTGACTGTACCAAACATTTTTGGCTTATTTAAAACCCGACCAAATAGAGGACGAAAATAATTTTACGTCACACCTGGCCATAATGTGACTTTTACCGCACGCAGCGCGTACGGTAAAACTCGTATTATGGCCAGCTGAAGACGTAAAATTGTGTACTCACCACGGGCAGTAAAAAAGAAAGCCCTCTATCGCATATTTACAACCCTCGCCTGCGGCTCGGGTCACAAATACCTGCGATTTCGGGCTTTCTTTCTTTTACAGGCCTTGGTAAGTAATGTACTATTATATAGGCGTCAATATTGCCAGTAATGTTATATTATCCATTGCCATATATCATTCTATCAGATGAATTAGTATATTTACATTTCTGTACCCCATTTACTAACTGGTGATGTGATAGAAGTTCTATCAGATAAATACATTGGTAAATCATAAGTTAATATACCGGGTGGAAAGACACAACGATCCTTCTCGCAAAGTGGGGTTAGTTTACATGATGGAGAATCGATTCGTAATGTTTAGATTTTTGTTACGAACAATTAGTAAAATTAAAATCTACGATTCTGCATGTATAACTGCCCTTAGTTATATAATATGAGCCTAGTTTCTTTAGAGGAAATACTGGACTAAGTCTAAACAATCCCCCTTTGCGGAAAGGATCGTCGTGCCTTTCCACTCAGTATAACGGTGTACAGAAATGTAAACATATTTACTCATGTATGTTATTATTCCATAATCACTACGGTACATAAGATACATCAGGCATGCGGCTCTCAAGCGGCGGTCGTGGGTTCGAATCCCGGCTCGTACCAATAAGTTTTTCGGAACTTATGTACGGAATTTTTCCGTTTGCTTTTCGGCGAAGGAAAACATCGTGAGGAAACCAGTCTAATCCCAATAACGTCTAGTTTTCCCTCTGAGTTGGAACGTCAGATGGCAGTCGCTTTCGTAAAACTAGTGCCTATGCCAAATTGGGAGTAATAATGGAGTTCGATTATAAATCGGTGCATCAACTTTTTTCTGTTGCTAGTTGGTATGGTCGTCAGTATGGTCAGATATTTTTGACAAATATATTTTCCTGGCCAGAATCGTCATGCCTTTCAACGTCACCGATACTTCAACCGGTACGTGAGGGTAATATGGACACGTTAAGCTTTGACGCTCTGTAAAAAAAAAAGGACAGATTGTGGATAAAAAATACACGGTTATTAAAACCAACTAATTATACCATAAAAAAGATTACAAAATAGCTTTGGTAATAATTAGAAACTATAAAAAAAATCCCTTTTAAAAAAAGTGGTAAATTAACCATATTTCCGGCACGTGCGGTTATTATGGCCATCCCCAATTTTATCTTCTTCCTCGCAACTTGAGGATTAGTCTTCGACCGAGACGAGCCTTCAGTTTGTTTCAATCGTAAATATCTTTTAATTGTTTTCGCATTTCCCGAGGGTGTGTTTATTTTTTATCGTTTTGCGTTCGCACTTTTGAAGATCCTATTGCCGCCAATTAGAGGACCGCGGTAGTTGCGAATCGGCCCGTTTTTGATCTGTCAATAACTGACTTGGTAAAGCAGTCCCGATAAAACTTTGCAAGGATCCACTTGGCTACTAAACGTTTTTAATTACAGTGCCATTTATCCATTTTGTATGACCATATTACCTTCACGTACCTTACATTTAGCTATTTTTTCTCTGGTGGTTAGCAGACGTAGTCCCAAAAGCGAGCCAAGCTAGTTTATCTAGAGAAGAATCACAATTGCGCCGTCGACCCTTTATTGATTTGATTTGTTGTGCAGTTAGAGACATATGCAGTTCTCTCTTAAGGTTTAACGAATCAATGCAATTTATTCTCCAAAGTTTGGGCGCCAAATTCGTCCGGGGTAGGGCTCACGTTCAGTTTGGATATATGTTTGAAGGCCGGGTTACTTTTGTCTTTCAGTAGCTTGAAGAGGACGTTTTCCGACGTACCGACGAAACAGCCGATTGTATGGAAACGCTGGAACAAATAAAATTATGTTTAGTGCAAATTCCTTAAGTTGGAAGATTTGGGGAAATCTACGAGGGGTCGTATGTGGATGTCAAAATTGTCCGATCAAATTATGATTGGTTGTGATGTTTGGCACGGATCCATGTTCAAGCATACGAGGGGTTCGACGACCATACAAAACGTAAGAAACGACATTCGCAGGCTAACGGCGCGATATTTTAAGAAACTTATGTAACACACTTTGATAAATTGGCTTTCCATCTGCGCGAAATTCTCCCTAAAATAAACTTGTATAAACTAGAATAATTTGAGAGATTACTTTGTCACGTGATACTTTGGGAAAACGATTATTCTGAAATTATATCTACAAGTTTATTCTAGGAAACTGGGAATCCAACGCAGTTTCGGTACGAAATACCGAAACCGTTGAGTCTTGTGAGATTTGTCTCGCTCGAAGCCCTCCCAGGCGACTAAACAAACGTAGCTGATGTGCATTCGTTTTTTGGTTTTATCTATATTTTAGGGGAGGGACATATTTTACTAAACTAAGTTTTATTACAAAGGGCTTTGGGTAAATGTGTTGTCATTTTTTTTTAGATGAGCGGCCACTCGTTAAAGTTGTATATTATGATAAATCTATTTAAAACAAACATATTTTGTTATGAAGTGTAATACTCTAAAATGCATCGGAGCCGAGATATTTGCAATCCTAATAATATTATAAATGCGAATGTTTGGATGTTTAGATGTTTGGATTTGTTACTCAATCACGCTTAAGCGGCTTAACCGATTTCGATGAAATTTTTCACGAAGATAGTTTATACCCTGACTTAAAATATAGGATAGTTTTTATCCCGGGTCCACGCAGACGAAGTCGCGGGCGGAAGGTAGTATACATATAATTCCGCAGGTCATATTGAAATTTATAAACAAAACTTAAACCTTAAATATCTCGGTTGTTTGTTTAACACGTTTAATTTTATATATCTATGCGTATTAAGAGGTCTTCTAAAAAATTATTACAAAAACATGGCCGCTGCAAAAAATAAAAACGATTTTTTTTCTCATACAAGGTTACCCAATGCCCTTTACAATAAATTTCATGCGGAAAAATGTTAGGTTGTTCCCCCACTACAAAAAAAACACCTCACGTAATTAAATCCCTTAGATCGACAAAATAGGTACCTAATTTCCTTAAGATTTATACCTAATATCTTTAAAGTTTTGAGAGCGTGTATCCGAGGGTATCCACAGTCGGTTCCTTATTCAGTTTAGATATGTGTTTGAATACAGGGTGGTTTTTATCCTTCATCAGTTTGAAGAGGACGTTTTCCGCCGTGCTCACAAAGGCACCTAGGGATTGCATGCGCTGAAATGAAAGGGAAATAGGTAAGTTAGTCACCATCATCATTTCAGAAGGACTTACAACTTTTTACTCACCACGGGCGGCATTAGAGAATGTCTATCGCATATTTATCGCACCAGGCGCAAAATACCTGCGATCTGAGAGGGTCTTTGCTTTCCGTCCTAGGTAAGTAATCGCACTTGCTCGTAAAGGGATACGCAGGCATACAGAGCTACAATAGCCTATATTACGCCCACCAGTATAAATAAATAATAAATATTAGGGGACAATCTAACTCAAATCGACCTAGTCCCAAACTAAGCGAAGCTTGTACTATGGGTACTAGACGACAATAATAGTACATTACGTACCAAGGGCGGTGAATTCGTGAAAGGACCAGATCGCAGGTGTTTGTGCAAATAGTCGTGCTCATCACACAAATATTTATTTGTGTGATGAGCACGACTATTTGTTACCCTTACCGGGATTCGAACCCAGGACCTCTTGCTTCGTAGGCAGGGTCGCGACTTTACAAAACCTATACTATTAGAGTCAAAGTGAGAACTGAACTTGATTAGCTTTTGTTTATGCAAAACCTTCACAAAACCCTATTCTGTTATAGTACAGAAATCGACTGAAATCGCGTAGACTTTGTTAGCTAAACTCTTACTGGCAATCCAGCAACAAATACTAATCTATTACGGTCTATAACAGAATTTTAGCCATGACGCCGATTATATGAGATGAGCTTTTAGTGTTGCAAATTCCTTGACATCTTAGTTCAGTATATAATTTTGCTGAAAGTTGAAACAAGGTTTGCTTTTTTTTATTTAAAGACAGTAGTGTAAATTTAAATCTACTATAATGAAAGCATCCATTAGCATTAGAAAGCGAAGCGAGCCAGCGTATTTTTTCTGGCGCTTCGCCAGCCGCTGCCGCGGCACGCTCGCTTCGCTCGCTTGGCTCGCGCGCTGTGAGGTCGCAGTTCTTCCTAACACTCCTCGCTTCGCTCGTCGTCGAACCTAACCAGCATTAGGGTGGAATAGGTTGGCAACTAGACATTAAAGACGCAGATAATGGTATTCTTTTTGAATAATATTTTAAATGATATTAAAAATTACCATTTATATACGGAATGTTTGTTACAAGAATTGATAATAGGCAGATTTTACTACCCAATATAACTCAAATATGTTTATTATAATTATTTATTATAATTTTCCTTTTTTCATATTTGCACTGTACAATATCTCAAAATCTAAACAACGATTACCTAAAGTAACTAAGACCAAAATTGTGTCGAGCAAATACGATTGCGATAAACAAATATGGCGGTGAAACTCTACTCGACTAGGTTTTGCTCGTAAATAATATTTAAAACTATCTTCACAAAAAGCTAATCCGTTTGAGTGACCAACAGTACTGAAATAGATTAGATATTATTAAGTATTTAATAAGCACAAACAAAAGCTCACCTGTTATAATTTGACTCGTGACTCAATCAGTAAAGCTTTTGTAAATTAGCGGCAGGGTCACTACCAACTAGGCTAAAGCGGTCGTGTATGCATGAATATACCTAAGCGCTTTTCACTGGTTGATAATGGCGGGCAGCAATTATGTTCAAATATACCTTTGCACCTGTTGTTTGATCGTTTAGCAGAGTTTTCAAATCATAGAAAACATTTTAAATAATTATCGATGACAAATATAAGGGGATCCAATAGTTAGTGGTTCAGGCATGCGGCTGACAAGCCTGTGTTTATATGGAACCTTATTACAATGCACTTAAGGTGAACCGATGGTCAGTTAGCTGTGTTGTCGATAGTACTAACTACGGTAGTAACTCAAGCGGCGGTCGTGGGTTCGAACCCCGGCTCGTACCAATGAGTCCTTCGGAACTTATGTACGGAATATTTACCGTTAGCTTTTCGGTGAAGGAAAACGCGAGGAAACCGGTCTAATCGCAATAAGTCTGGGTTGAAAGGTCAGATGGCAATCGCTTTCTTAAGAGTCCGCAGTAAGCTCGATTCTCCATACAAACGTAGTTACGCTCTCATTTTAAAACTACGTGTTGGATTGTAACGAAACGTTGCATGTACCATTGTACATGCAACGTTTCGTTACAAACCAACACGTAGTTTTCTAGTATATCTATACCTCGTATAGTTTTCTAGTATATTTATACCTCGGGTCATAGATTGTCTGTAATTAGTTTATGTAGCTTCAGATACCATAGTAAAAAAATACAGCGAATTTAAGTTTTTCATACAAAACTTGTTTTTGCTGTATTTCGTTTATTTTACAAACTGGAACCATATAAACTAATTACAGACATAGATATACCTCATGTCATTGTATATGCAAAGTTTCGTTACAATCCAACACGTAGTTTTAAAATGAGAGCGTAACTACGTTTGTATGGGAATGTGAAATTCGGCCGAGCTTACTGCGGACTCGTAAAACTACTGCCTATGGCAAGATTTGGATTAGATCTCAATGCTGACCCCGGGCTCCTTCAGGGCACAACCGGAAATAACGCTAGCAGGGGATCCCATAATCACCTGTAGAGCCAGTCCCCGGTCCATCAGGGACCTGGAAGACACTCCATCAGCCAGCACATGCACCGCGATCTTTTCGTTCAGCAGGTCAATGACCGTCTGCTCGATGCACACGTGGGCCTGAAATTATAAGTTAAATAATCAGCATAACTATATTATAACTAACTACCTGCGCGGATTATTGCAAAGAAAGTAGCCCGATAAAATATAGCCCGCTAGGTCCCACCCGTGACTTCGTCTGCGTCTGCTGGGGTTTACCCTGGCTTAGTTTAAAACTATACTATATTTTATTCCAGGCTATAAACTATCTTCGTGCAAAATTTCATCCGAATCGGTTAAGGCGATGCCTGATTTGAGTCGAACACGCCCCCTAGACAGAGACACACTGATGCCTTCCGCGCACGAGGAAAAGAGATGTAACACTCTACGAGAATGGCTTTTTTGGACAAATTTCGATAAACACCTTAACTTAGAGACGTTTTATATTTATCTAAAATCTCACTTTATGAAATTTTAATTTCATAAAGTGAGATTTTAGATGAGATAAAATACTATAGTATTAACTTGATTGTGTCGTAAAATAATGTATTGTTTGATTAGGCTGAGTAAAAAAAGGAAAATACAGACCCAACTTTGGAATTTTTTCTATCGAGGAAATTTTGTTTATTTATTTATACTTAAGGAGTACCAACAGCTGCAAAAACAATGTATAAGTCTTACATAGTAATACAAAGCCAATTAAAGAAACTCACAGATAGATTTTAAGCAATCATGTATCAATCAAATCAGATAAACAATCATATAGTCAAGAATCATATATCTGAAAATCAGACCTCATTGTTTCTTAATCTAGTCAGAACGGCGTTTCAAAGCACGCGATAATTTCCAATGCACAGCCTTAAACCGTAGAAGCGTGATTGAGTAACAAACATCCTAATTTTCGCATTTATAATATGAGTAGAAAAGGATATCCATTGTGATAGTCCATATTATATACTAGTGAGTTTTTTTTTTTTTTTTTATGATATAGGAGGCAAACGAGCAGTCGAATCACCTGATGGTAAGCGATAATCGACGCCCATGGACACTTACAACACCAGAAGAGTTGTAGGTGCGTTGCCGGCCTTTAAGATGGGAGTACGCTCTTTTCTTGAAGGCTTGAAGGTTATAACGGTCCGGAAATACCGCAGGCGACAGTTCATTCCAGAGTTTGGCTGTGCGAGGCAGAAAGTTTCGGGAGAAACGCACAGTTGAGGACTGCCAACCATCTACGTGGTGAGAATGGAAAAACTGTCGCATAGGGCGATGGCGGAAGGAAGCGGCGGGGATTAATCCGAACAATTCATCGGAACACTCCCCATTGTACATGCGGTAGAAAATGCAAAGCGAGGCTACATCTCTACGCAGTGCTAAGTGATTATGGAGGTTACCTACATATAAATTATCATCTGGGTTACCTTGTTCCATTTTCTTTCGACTTGACTTTATTATGGGTCTATCAAGTATTTCTTGTTGATATGCTGTCTGTGAAAAATTGTTACAACACGCAATTCTAACTTGCTTAAATGTCCATAAGAAAGAGGTTGAATGTGTAAACCCCAGATTTGGTGGATTAAAAATCATAAAATAAGTCTTAAAGCTGGTTTTCCACCGGAGGGGCGAGACGAGACGAGACGAGGCGAGAATTGAAATCGTATGGGACTTACTACCTATTTCCACAGCACGCGCGCGCGCTTGGTTGGCGCGTCCTACTTAGGACGATAATTATATAGAATACTTTATCTACTGTTTTTCGGAACAAAAAAAATATAAAAAAAGGCTTTTTAGTTCTGCAGCTTACAGAGCCACTAGATTTCATTTTCTTTCTTTCATTAACAATCTTACACTAATCGACCTAGTCCCAAACTAAGCAAAGCCATAGTACAAACTATGGGTAGTAGACAACGATATACATACTTATATAGACAAATAAATACTTAAATACATAGAAAACATCCATGACTCAGGAACAAATACTCGTGCTCATCAATAAATGCCCTTACCGGGATTTGAACCCGAGACCTCCGGCTTCGCTGGCATACCAACTAGACTACAGAGGTTGTCAATTAATATTCAGCCCACCTCAATCCCAAACAGCACCACAGCATCCAAGCTCGGCACATCTTTCTTGAGTCGCTCCTGCAGCTCCGGAGTATACATGGAGAACTTGGTCTTCTCATACACCAATGCTGCGTCACACACATTGATGTCTTTAGTTGTGTGGCCGAGCCCTTTGGGATACTGTTCGGACACATAGACGGGGATTTTGAAGTGTTTCGCTGCTTCCATCTGGAAATTGAAATTTTTGTTCGTTCACGAAAGATGTTTATATTATTTTGATATGTTCCTGCACCAAACAAATGTTTCGTTTCTACCCAGTGGAAGACTGGTAAAGAAAGCAATTAAGTTTTTAATGAAGCATTTGTACCTTATTTGTGCAATAAAGCATATATAAATAAATAATGATTTCGTGTAGTGGAATTTAATTTTGGAAGCTTGTCTGGTTCAGGGGGGTCAACCTGATAAAATTAGATTTTAGTTAGGACTGAGAAGCTCTTAGGCTTGGTTAAAGTTGTTAATCTGATCCCAAATACCTACCACATTTAGGTCTGGCTTCACCTTAACATACAAAACAATACACATACTCTTTTATGCACACCTCACTCAGATAAAGCAGTTATAGATGAAAACAGAGATACAGGGAGACAGAGGTAAAATAACAGGTGGTTTTATTACTAAAGAGCAACCTCTTCCAGACAACCTTTGGGTAGTGGAGAAATGAATAATATTAAATACAAAAAAAAAACATTTATTTGCTTAATAATTCACATGTTTACATATAAAATGAGATGCCAGGCGGACCCCAAACTAGGCTGAGCCTGCATCTTGGGACCCTGGAGTGCAATTTGTAAAACAATATGAAGTTATTCAAGAAATTAGAATTAACTCAAAAGAGGAAAGTAATAACAAGCATTATACCTACATATAAGAACACGTGCGCAAACTGTGTGTGTGTGTGTTTTGTATTTGTGTGCTTGCGTGCTTGTGTGTGTGTGAGTGTATGTGTGTGCATGTGTGCGTTAGTGTGCACGATTGAGTTTTACTTGATAAGAAGTAGGGCCTCCGTGTCACTATATGATAGAGAGACAAGCCACTTTTTCACAACCGCCATAGCGTTACCAATAAAGTAATGTTGAATCTCAAGAACTTTGCAGATCTTATTGTAAATTCGCCGATGCATATAGTCAGGTGAGTGTTTTGCGAATAACTAAACATAATATTAACTAAATAGTAGGTAGTGCAGAAGCTAACATTTAATTAAATCATATAAAATTACATCTTATCAATACAAATGAACATACTTAACATATTCATTTAAATAAAATACTTAAATTCTTTGAGTTTGTTGAATGATAAAAAGTATTTGAAAACCATACCATTATAAATGTGACACTATTAGTCTGTGTGTCCTCTTCATGCTTAAACCGCTGAACCGATTTAGATGAAATTTTGTGTTAAGTTAGAGTCCCGTACTGTGTACTTACATAGGATAGTTTTTATCCCGGAAATCATCCCCTAAGAGTGTGAAAGTTTGTATGGAGCTATGATATAAATGAGTTCCACAGTAGATTGACCTGGCAATGTCTTACAACTTTTGCCGGTTTAATTAGGTATATCTTATATCCCAATAAACCATCATAATCAACATTACATTTTGTATCTATTCACAAAAAACAGCGAAAAACACACAGGCGAGTAAGTAAATATTGTTATCTATTACGTAACCATCACTTTTTATCAATATAAGACTTACCATTTTATTCGCTACTTTTACTACTTCCCCGAAATGCTTCACGTGGGGTCTAAAAGTCTCCTGAACATCACAGAGTAAGAAGGCCGTTCTTTGGGCTTCTAAAGCCCCTAATTTAACAATATTACGGGCCATGGTAAATTGTTGAAGAACCGGCGAATATGGAAAACAATACTGAACCAACTTGAAGACCAAATGAAATGAAAATACACTTTCAACTCAAGATATCTCCTATCTCAAGGTTATTTTGTTACCTTAATACCTGTCTTGTAAAGATTTGTCGATGTTACATTTTGGTCTTTATTGCAGTAATAATAAAGTTGATTTTAATATAGAGTCTTAACGATTACTTACTTAAAATAACGCAAACATTCAAAAGCGCGTTGAGCTAATTTGATAGATATATGAAACGGAACGTAGCCGTTTTGACGTAAAGTGCTATTAAATTCAAAAGCCAACAAGGTTTCTTTAAAAATCACTATTGTTTGTAATTTTAACACTATTTGTGTAATCATAATTACGTTTCATTTTCCGTTGATTTATTCTACTTTACATGTAAATAGAAAAATCGCCCTAAACGTTTCATGTAATAATTCGATAGTATAATCTAATAAATAAATTCATATCTATACTTTTATAAGTTATAACCCTCGGCTTGCCTGGTGAACGAAAGTCACATTGTCTGCCTAGTGGGTCTAACAAACCCGTAAAAGTAAAAAAAAATTACATATTGAATTATTTTTTTAACGCGTTGATTTGTGTGTTTTTGATTATTTTGTACATTATTTTTAATAGAAATAAATAAAAGTATCATTTCCAGAAACTCCAAAAGAATTTATTACTTACATTAAGTATTACATAAATAAAAACATTTCATATTTCCATCAACAAAAATAGACTCATGTTGTCTAAAAGCATAAAAATTAAACTTATGCCTAAGATCAACTGTCTGTGTGTCTTAGATTTATTTAAGGCACTGATATATTATTGTGTCACATACTATCTATAAAATATATACGGGTAATAATGTAAATGTACTTACCGATAAAATGTTCGCCGTATGCCTGGTCGGGTTTCTCAGGCCCGCGCGCAGTTACGCACGTCCAAATCGAGAGGGTGCTTGCGGCCGACTGCGGGAGCAGCGTCAAAATGTCGGGTAGTTAATGACGCGAAGCAACTCAAGAGACGCGACGCGGTTAATTTAAAATTTTAAAAAATTGCGACGGTTGTTTATCAGCCCGGGTCTGTCAGACCCTACCAGGCATGCTAAGGGTTAATGGAGAGCGGTTTGTTTTCTTGCTTCGACGCGCACCAAGCGAATATTTCAAAACTTTCAGAACAAACGTAGGTGTTTTTTAAGCACTAGATTTCGTTACGTTTCCGGTTTGGGATGAAACAAGTGAGGCATTCTTTGTACCTGCGTTATTTGCTTGTTTCTTTGTTGTTCGTTTTATAGCTGGTGAAAGATTTTTTTAAATCTGAATATTACCGGAGATTACCCGCCACAAAAAACCTTGTAGGTACCTAAGGGTGGTATTCCACTTGTCCAAGATCTTTGTCCAATAATCATTGTGTCTCACATTTTTTTTACGTTTTACGTAACAAAATGTGATATCCAAATACATTGGACGGATCTTTGTCCAATGTATTTGCCTCTCACATTTTGCTTGAAAAAATGTGTGATGCGTCTCACGCAATGATTATTACACAAAGATCTTAAACAAGTGGAATACCACCCTTATATAGGTGAGCGCTTGGGATAAGGACATCCAAGTGAAAGTCTTATTCAAATATTTTATTTTTTTATTTTATTTCCACTTTTGTCAAGTACCCTATTGTACTTTTTCAAAAAAGAATCAATTCAATCAATTTCAAATAATTTTATGAAGTGGCGCCTTAAAGAAATGTAAAGGCAATATGAATGACTTTCAAACATGTTGTTGCTATAACAAAAGACCTAGGCGTTGACTCACCTTTGAATTGAATATGAATATCTCTGATCGATTGATGGCTACCTGCCTTATTGTGTTTACTAAGACCATGGCGTTTATGTACTACCAGAGCGATTAGCGACACGCGACATCGGGAGCCACCTAAACACAAGATGGCGTTGTTCGCACTCCTAACGGCCGTATTCATAAACGTTCTACAAGCCTGTTTTATAACTAAAATGCCGTTAAAATTCGTTTGTCCTTATCTGTCACTTTGAAATTTGTGTTCGTAAGAAAGGGACAAAGCAAATTTTATTTAGCAGAGGCATTTTAAGTTTTATGAATAAGGGGGTAAAACTAAGTGTTTATGTTACAACAGGTGTGAGCGATTCCGTACTCGCTGACAGCGCAATTCAATTCAATTCAATCTTTTATATTTAAAATATAAATTTTTCAATTCAAAAACTTGTCCGAGTCCGCAGTAAGCTCGGCCGAATTTCACCTTCCCATAAAAACAAACGTAGTTACACTCTCATTTTAAAACTACGTGTTGGATTGTAACGAAACTTTGCACATACAACTACACGAGGTAATTATATCTATGTCTGTAATTAGTTTATATGGTTCCAGTTTATAAAACAAACGAAATTCAGCAAAAACAAGTTTTGTATGAAAAACTTAAATTCGCTGTATCTTCTTTACTATGGTATTTGAAGCTACATAAACTAATTACAGAGATAGATATACCTCATGTCATTGTATATGCAAAGTTTCGTTACAATCCAACACGTAGTTTTAAAATGAGAGCGTAACTACGTTTGTATGGAGAATCGAGCTTACTGGGGATTCTTAACCTAGGTACGATTTATTTACACAAAAAATTAACACAGCATTACAGTTTTCACCTGCCCCCCTAGCACACTAGGTTTTATGTCCGACATAAAGCATTCGTCCCTCTTGCACTCGCATATTTGCCAGAATGGGACGAATGCTTTATGTCCGACATAAAACTTAGCGTACTAGCCCCCCTGGGCGCTGGAAAATTCAGATTCAATAACCATGGTTATTGGAATTTGCTGGATGCATCCAGTGACGACATCGGAGGCAAGTACGCGGCGCTACCACGAAAATCGAAACCCGAAGATCGTATACATGCATCCCTGCGGCCCTAGCACTTTTATGTCCACAACCGACGTATAAAATTTTACCGTCATGAGCTAACATGGTATACCGTCATCTACGTAAAATGTGACCATATATGTCTTGCACATAAAACTATTTTTTTTACGTCAAATGCTAACATGCTCTTGATTTTGGCACATAAAACGTGACGATATGAACCGTTAACGGACGAAATTTTATGTAGGTCACTCGAGACCCCAGATAAATTTTAACACTATGAAAACGATACAAGTGGCCGCAGGATATTTGTCAAATTTCTGTCACAACACATGGTTTCTGTTTTCAAAATTTAAAACTTATTATTATACGTTTGCTGTTTGGATTGATTACTTTTCTACGACTTTTCGCTTGACCATTGGATTCCGATATCGCATATTAATCGTACCCCGTGTTTACGTATTTTGGACCTGACTGTTTCGCACCGGAACTTACAAGGTTATTTTATTTTATTTAAAAGGCCTACGAATACATATATATATATAATATGCGCATCTTCAAGAAACCTGACCAACTCCTACATTGATTTCAGGATGGCATCACCTTACATCAGTTACCTAATATCTCGGCAGGCCGACAAACAGGCAAGGAAGTTGCACCGGCGTCAAATACGCTATGCCTCCAACCCTTTCGAGTGGCCGAAGCCGGAATTTCGATACATACGATTATTACACAACTTAATACAGGAGTACAACTATTTAGTAGCAGTGCATTGCTTATCATTACTCTTTAATTAAGTAGTATTATATTGGGTCTCTAACCATAGACTACGATTGAACGAATGATATGAATGCAATAATTGGTAGAAATTCGGTTGTACATATTGGCAACACTATAGTACACTAAACTCCTTTTTCCTACATATATTTTACGCTATGGCATAAATATATGTTGCGAGATTCTCGCGTTAGCTAAATAACGTAAAAATGGGTACAATCGTAAAATTATACGTTCGAGCATAAATATATGGCCGATTAGTGTGCTAGCCCGGCACTAGTAATGTGAGTGCGATAGAGATGGATACCCGAACTTCGACTTTCGACTTTTATAGCTCAGGTAAATTACTTTCGAGACGTTTTTTCATTTGTAGTTGGGACCTCTGTAGCCAGGTGGTAAGCGCGTGTGTCTGTGTACGTCAACGTGCACGTGTGTCCCTGTAAATATACAAATACAAAAACGTCTCGAAAGTAATTTACCTGTAAATTAATAGAAACCATACTTACTGGTCACACTGCCCAGCCCGATATCGGAGCATGCGAACAAAAAGTGTCGTTCTCAGATCGTTCAGTGGCCGTAGCATGGTTGCCATTTTATCACTTATCGTTGTGGTAAAGACGCCCATCACGCTCTGACAAGTATGCGAGTGCGAGAGTGACGGATGCCTTATCCACAACGATAAGTGATAAAATGGCAACCGTGCTACGCCCGCTGCACGTCTATCATACTGTGACGGCCGCGACATACCCTCGATTTTTCTCGCACTATATCTCTTGTTCTAAGTTTTCTAATAAGAAAGAGACGGATAGTGCGAGAAAAATCGATAGAGCTCGCGCGCCGTCGCATGATTTATTTATTTATTTAGTTATTTAGGATTACCAACAGATAACACATCTTACAATATCTAAGTTCTATTTTTATTCTAACTGGAGAAATCATATTTACTTTATAGACAGCTCTAAGGATCTATGCTATGTACCTAGATCGTTTTGAGCGCGTTATTCTGCTTAGCGATAGCTACCTCCACAATGAGCACATATTGGATAAGATTTTCTTATGACTAGCTTTACTACCTAGAAATATCTCAGTTATTTTGCAATCCAACCTAATAGGACTCTAGTTAGTTTTGCATTTTATTCTTACAGCTCTTTACACACATGTTTAATTTCCTGAAGGAAATAGTTAACGTTTCAGAAATTACAAAAGAAAGATCGTATAGAGCAGGTTAGGTTTGTTTTTATAAAAATTGTGAAACATATAGAAGAGATATTATTACGGGAAATAAAACTTACGCGAAATAGTTCATTTGCGTAAAATGTTATGTAATTTGTCATAGCAACCGAGAGAGACAGCTAGTCAGGATGAAAGGTACTTATGTTTTATCTCGGTTCAGTCCAACTGTAGCTGCATCTCTGTTGAGAAGGAAGTTTGTAAGTTTTTAGTAGCGACGTCTACTGGTCAGTAGAAATAGCTAAACGTTCCAATCCACTTGAGATTATTTGTGTTGGCAGAATTGCATCAAAGTAGTTCATTCAATAAGCAACTCTATCGTCCAAGGTACAAGATTCAAATTCCAATGACAGTTTTTTAAAAAGTCGGCCACATGAAATAATCTCAACCATAACGGCCCGGCCACGACAATGCGCGAATTGCGGCGCGGCAAGCGTTTTATCTGTTCATTGCGCGGTCGAGACGCGCAACGCACTGTTGTTAGTTCGGATCACACGCAATGAACTAGAAAAACCGCTGCCGTAAGGCATAAGCAAGGCGAAATAATGGTAAGTACATCACGAAAATCGAATCTTGAAGTTTGTATATATCTCCAGCTCTGTCGCTCCTTTATTATAAATGCGATGGAGACAGTAGCGGATTTAGGAGAGGGGCAAGGGACCTTCCTCCGGGGACGAATCTAGATAACACTAAAATAAATCACTTTACGGTGTGGTCAACTTCCCCCAAGCCAAAATCGTGGATCCGCCACTGATCGAAGATATCGGAAATTCGGTTTTGGTGGTATCAATTACATTTTAAGTACCTACTAAGCAAGTACCTAGTTAGTGGGTGGTCGCGCGTCGACGGCGCCTGAAAGAAACGCAATCTGCTCTGCATAATTGGGATCGAACGCGCGAAACATAATATTGAAATTAAATCAAAACTGAATTTAAATACATGTCTCAAATTCGGATCGATCCCTAGCAATTTAAATAGAAGAAATCATAGTCTCTTGTTTTTGTCTCAATCTGCTTTTACCTTTAATGTACGCGCGGTACTAGGTATAAGGAGTTTAAATACGTTAAAGCCGTGGTCTGGGCGACAGCGGGCGGCGGAGCGATGAGCGGCATTTCATACATTTGATCGAGTTCAATCTATGGTCGCCCGCTGATACAGCTGGCATCCAGACCGCAATCAGAGTTTAATAGATACGAGAAAACAAAAAAAATGAACTGTATAACGGGACAATACAAATTGTATACACATACACAATTATATAAGATTCCATTACAACACAAACACACACTCTACGAGCACATACACACACACACACACACACACACACACACAAAATACGAACAATTATAAGATTAAACTTTTATATTATTTATTATACCTAAATTGGTTAGTTTTAATTTTTACTTCAAATTCTCACCGAATTATTTAAATTTTGCGCGTAATTGTACTGCATATGTTTTGTCTATTAACCTTTTTCTAGAATAATTTCTTTTTAACTTGCCTGAAATTTTAATTTTAAGTTAATAAATAACTGTTAATCACTCTCGCAGACGTCCAAGATACAGGCTCAACCTAGTTTGGAGTCTGATGGATGTTTTTGAATGCTAATCTGTTTCTGCTAATTAAACTATTTGTATTTGTATTGTATATATCAATTAAAAAAATGGGTTAAATTACAGTCTCAACTACTAATGAATCTATACTATTCTACTCTTCCTTTATTATACTGCGTAACCCTAAGTAAAGTTAAATTTAAACAAACTCTAGACTACTGCTGATATTCCAAACGCGCTGATTCGCCTCTCACTCGCCTCACCCCTAACGAACCAGCGTAAACTAGACCTCTGCCCAGCTATCTCTGAAATAAAAGTGACGCCGCGATTCGTAGTAACTAAGCGTAATCGACACATTTTGTTTCGTTAGGCGTGAAACGTTTAAATCGCGGCGTCAAGAGCTCAAAATGTATTAGGGGTGACGGGTGAGGTTAAAACAAGTTACAAAATAGCATAGATTCAATAAACCATGGGACACATAAACCCAAAAAAACTATGGAAATGTAGGCGTATAAAGCCTCTCACCGACTGGCGGTGGCCTGCGGTGGCGTGGCGGTCAATCTTGATAGCTAATGTCAAATTCACTATTGACCGCCACCGCAGGCCTTACGTTATCAGAAGTTACCTTACCTATCTGTAGTTTTTTTCTCTTCGCCTTTCTTCAAAGCGTTGTAACTACATTTATGTAAATCTGCTCTCCCCTATCTTTGTTTCCAAAATTCGCTCAAAATTATTTTATAATAGCCCTCAGTCCAACAATAAAAAAATCAAGTCCATTCTCAAAACCGCAGACGTATTATTATACAAAAGCACGCAATTTCTCCTAAAAAATCTCCCAAATCTTTAATTTGCCCAAAAAACTGTATCATTCACGGGCCTTTTTCAATTTTTTTTCTTTTTCCGACGCGTGACTTTTGACTGACTGTTTGCCCCGCGGCCGTAGCCTATCCCGAACTCCCAACTTTAAAAAAAATAAACAAAATATGGCGCCGGCTCGCGTGCTCGCGGCGCAAGCTTTTAGAAAAAACCAAAACCGTAGATTTACCTGTGTCGCGGCTAAGACAAAGTGGAATTTAATTTTAATAATTTAATTGAGGAAATGGGTATTAGAAAATGTCAGGATAGAAAGTGGTTTGACATGCGAGCAGGTATTTAATGATATAGTGCGGATTCTAGCGGATCTTTGCGACGTCAATAGAAAATGTGTGTGGTGGCCTGGTGGGTTCCCTAATGAATGAAAAGCAAATGATGTTTTCTAGTTAAAGCACTACAAACGATACAACATTTGTCACGCCAACTTGATATACCTAGTTTGAATGAAAGGTAAGGGTTGTTGTGATAAATTGCAGACTCGCATTTATAATATTAAGTATGGATATGGATTTCGAGCAGCCCAACTGGGAAAGTACCGCCACCTTACAGCACGGCTATCACGCGACGGCGCGCGAGTTCTCTCGGTTTCTCTCGCACTATCCGTCTCTCTCTTATTAGAACACTTGGAACAAGAGGTGTAGTGCGAGAAAAATCGAGAGTATGTCGCAGCCGTCGCATGATACACGTGTTGGAGACCGCAGCCATAATAACATCACTACTTGTTCAATGGGCGTAGCACGGTTGCCATTTTATCACATTATTTATTTATTATTTATTTAAACTTTATTGCACAAAATAAATACTTACATACACAAATAAATATAATAATATACTACATGCATACTTACTAGCGAAATTTCAAATAATAATAAATATAATTTCATTATCGTTGTGGTAAGGACGCCCATCACGCTCTGACAAGTATGCGAGTGCGAGAGTGACGGATGCCTTATCCACAACGATAAGTGATAAAATGGGAACCGTGCTACGCTCGCAGACCCCGTATCATGGTCAGCCTTATCACGCGATAAGTGACAAGATAGAGCGTCCGTGTCGTTCTATTGAACGGTGTCAGCCAGGGACGGACGCTCTATCTTGTCACTTATCATGTGATAAGGCCGTCCATGCTACGGGGTCTGAAGTATCTATGTGGTGTTCTGCTAGATCTACCTATATATAACTAGCTTCTGCTCGCGACTAAACTTGAAACCATAATTAGATTCCAAAAAAATAACCTTAAAATTGCCATTAAGGGCATATTCATTAATTTATGTCCCTTAAACGGATAGTTACGGATAGTAACAAAACCCGACAGTCAATGTCAATCCTATACGTTCACTAACAAAACGGGTTAGACGTGACTTAAACATCGCTTAAGGCCTCTCACAGACTGGCGCGGCCTGGCCTGGCTTAATTTTAATGGCAATTTTAAGGTTTTTTTTAAAACTAATTATGGTTTCAAGTATACGTGTCCGCGTGGAACACGTTTATAATCGTGCACCATACAAACTTTCACCCCCATTACTTTCCTTTGGGGGATGATTTCCGGTATATTAACTATTGTTTGTTCTTCCAGTGGACTCAAACTATCACTATACCAAATTTATTCAAAATCGGTTCAGCGGTTTAAGCGTGAAGAGGTAACAGACAGACACACATTCGCATTTATAATATTAGTATGTATGTACAGAATCAGTAGCTATAGATCACAATCATTATGGCTTGTGCAATCCTAGGATACCTGAACTTTAGAATCATAAACTTAGTATCCGCTGGCAATAAACACGTTCGGTATGTCGACTAATGATTTATGTATGTCATGACTCGTGACACTATATACTCGTAACGTATGATTATTACAACATCAATATTTAAGTACTTAGTACTAATAAATCCACGGCTAAGCTCACGGTATTTAATCTCACTACGGGCGACATGTTTCGAACTCTTCAGGGGCCGTAGACAAGGTTACAATCGACAAGCGCTAACGTCAATCCTACTAATATTATAAATGCGAAAGTTTAGATGTTTGGATGTTTGTTACTCAATCACGCTTAAACGGCTGAACCGATTTGAATAAAAATTTGCACTAAGATAGTTTATAGCCTGGATTAAAATATAGGATAGTTTTTATCCCGGGTCCACGCGGACGAAGTAGCGGGCGGAAGCTAGTAGAAAATAATAAAATGTAGGGGAATGACAGATGCCGACGAAACACTTTTTGTTAACATCTGTCATTCCCATACATTTTATTAGTTTTCTATTGGCGTTAGCGCTTGTCGATTGTAACCTTGTATAGGCCCCCAGGAGTTCTTAAGGAACTGTTTTCGCGGTAATGTCGCAGTTGAAGCACTCATTTCTAGCTGGTGGCTTTGTGCATGCACCCCTACGAAGCAACATTGCCGCGAAAACCTCATCCTGAAGAGTTCGAAACATGTCGCCCGTAGTGATATTATGTGAGTTAACAATTGACTAGTCGTATTTTAGACATGTCTCACGAAAAATTAATCGGGTAGGCATCTAAAACACACACGCATATAGAACTGATAATCATGGCCGTTGGTGCCAAAGGGTTCTCGAGCGACCACGTACCGTAAGGCGCGTCGTGAGACCACGAGGTGAAACTGATGACCTGGTAAAGGTCGCGAGAGTCCGCTGGATGCGAGTGCAGGACCGGTCATTGTGGCACACCGTGGGGAGGCCTGTGGCCAGCAGTGGAAGTCCCGGCTGATATGATGATGTCCATCTAAGAGATCGTAACTAGTGGGGTAGACGTCTAGACATCGCGACGCGGGTGACTCGTTGACTCCTTTGCCGTTGAGCAAATTAGAAAGAAGGAGGTACATTTTTGATATTGTTGGGGTTGCAGTTGGGTGACTCAGATGCTTTGGGGGGGATTGAGACCATTCTTGTGACAGGTGTTTTTAGGGTTCCGTAGTCAACAAGGAACCCTTATAGTTTCGCCATGTCCGTCTGTCCGTCTGCGGCTTATCTCAGTGACGCGAAGCTATAATTCGGCATGGATTTATATATATATATATAAATCAATCACGCCGACAAAATGGTATAGAATAATATTTTGAAAGATTTTTTTAAGGTACCGCCAGCAGCAGAAGTTGCTAAGCAGTTCCAGTGCTCAAAATGATCTACACACGAACTCTAATGGCAAGGGAATAAGGATCCGTGTAGGTTTTTTTTGAGCGTGTTATTTTGCTTAGCTACTTCTGATGCAGACTGTACCTACCTCTTTGCACGTAAAGTGTGGATGTATTTTTAGGGTTACGTACCTCAAAAGGAAAAAAACGGAACCCTTATAGGATCACTTTGTTGTCCGTCCGTCCGTCTGTCAAGACCCTTTTTCTCAGGAAAGCGTAGAGATATCAAGTTAAAATTTATACCAAATACTCAGGTCTACTGTCCCTTGGTGCTGTGGAAAAATCACACTTCTAAGCCAACGCAATCGAAAGTTACAGCCGTTTATGCCGCAAATTTCCGCAATTTTTCGAAACTCGCAAGGGAATCAAAACCTACAGGGTACTTTCCGTGAACTCAGGGTCTTGAGATTTGGTACGAAGCAACGTCTTGTAGCTCAGATAAAGGAAAATTGCGTTAACCGTAAATTTTTAGTTACATCATATGATTTGGTTTGTACGGAACCCTCGGTGCGCGAGTCCGACTCGCACTTGGCCGGTTTTTTTATACATATAGTCGGTGGCAAACCTCACTCAATATGACACGTCCTTGAGAGCTCTGGCGAAAATAGCTAATATTATTTTTGTCCCGCCTATCCAGGTTAATTTCGTAGGGTCCATCGGCCATCAGCCTAATTTTAGGACAAAGAAATTCAAGTTTAACAGCCCAACTCATAGTTAGCTTTTTGTAAAATAATTAAAAGTCTATTTAAGGTACTCAACATTTCAAAATCATTACATTTAGTGAGGTAGGGCACAGCGAAATGTCATCCCGCTCGAATGTGGAGCAGCCCAACTGGGGAAGTACCTCCGCCTTGCAGAAGACCACAGCCTTAATAACACGCTGTCTTACACACGAACACACACACACATACACGCGGACACGCACGCACGTAAAATCAAAACGTCAAATGTCAGAATTTCATACTAACTTTAGCATGGTCATATACTACCTATGTTTGGAAGAGCGAGGCCTCCTGACACAGGTTCGCCATACCTAATAGGAGGACTCAACCACAGTATAGAAGAATAATACAGTAGGTAATCTGAGGCCGTTTAGGAGCGTTCGTTACCTACTTTCGCTCGATGCGCAGGGCTGTGTCAAGTTTATGGCTTGGCATACCTATAATACTAATTTTGCTTTTAAGTATACAAAGTATTTCTGTTACAGTTCAATAGACAATATTGTATACACAAAGTAATAATATTATATGTAGATAGTTGGGTATGTGTTTTAAGTTTCCCACTTCATGGAATATTTTAATACCACTATACTATGCCTATAATATTTCCTAGTAAGTATAATAGTTGCTAAACTGCACTAGGTTGGTACGTGCTTAGTTACAAGCCTATTCGACTCCTTTTGATATCGTGGCACTGGCGGCTCGCTGTCTTCATACCTACGAGGCGGCTTCCTTTGACGTAGCGAGTGAGAACGAGCGAACACCGCAACGCAACGGCGCGGCCCCGATTGAAGCATTCTCCATCATTCCCGAAGGCTATGTGTGTGCGTACCGAACACGCGCGCATGTGTGCAGCCGTGCGATGTACCTTTGTTCGAAGTTTATCTACTGTTCCTTATACTGTGACTCAACCATACATAATGTATTTACCACCTAAGGTTTTTATGTCAATAAAAGTATTCTTATTCTTGCTCTGTAGTAGAAGTGTTGTGTTCCTGGAGGTGAGCAAGGTCGCCAGAGCTCCCGAGGATGCGTTGTGTCGAGGGCGAGGGAATTTGTTCCTTCAGCTGTCAACACGGCGAATCCTCAAACATATCAAGGGTCGGCAACGCCCATGTTACTCCTTTGGAGTTGCACGCGTCTATAGGCTGCGGTGTCCGCTTACCATCAGGCAGGCCGTACGCTTGTTTGCCACCTTCGTTGTATTAAAAGTCCTAAAAATAGCTTAGTACGCCTTACGAGGATAAAATCATACTAATAAAGTGCAACATCAAACAATTTCCTGCTTTTAAAAGTATACGCCAGCGGCATAAAAATAATTCTAGGCCTGTAAAAACAGCTTTACTTACTAGCAAAAAGTGCTTTCGGCGTGGCACCGAAATTATACAATAGGTTATTTTAAATCAAAATTAAGTATTTAAATTCTTAACAGATAAAGCTTTTTATTCGGTGAATGAGTACCTACTTGAACTGTAGCGAAATATTGCTTGCAAATTTGTATGCCTAATGGCCAAACTTAGTGATATTTACACATATTATACCATCTTTGTTACCTATGTTTTACAAATAAACTACTTTACTTTACTTTACTAAGCATCGATTTTACCCTTACGTTATAGTTAGGATCTTCTTCTTCTTTTAAAAAATGGCTTCCATCTAAGTTTGGATGATTTCGCCAATGTCAAGTTTGCTTATAAAGCGACGTTGTTCGGTAGTTTGGTCAGTCGTCAATAATGCAATCAGCATTAGATTAGAAGCTCCGCTTACGAAGCAAGGCGTCTGTCGCTGACCGCATCCCCGACGAAAGACCTAAGCTACTTAGGGTCAATACCTATACGTGTTTGTTTGGGTAGTGACGAGGTTGTCACGTCTACTTGCTAACACTACGTCATGACTCATGACGAGGTTAGGAATATTTCAACCAAAGTGTCCTCCAATTAACCAAAGAACAACCAATTGAATGTACCTTAAGTTTAGATGTTATTACGCTAAATACATAAATAACTCGGCAATAACAATTAAAACCTCAACCTAAAATTAGCGAACTAAGACCGCTAAAACTTAGACCGGTGGCGCCCTCCGCGGTGCCTTTGAGGTTATGTTTTGTTTTTAAAACCGTTATTAAATGGTATGGCATACGTATTCCAGGCTAATGATTGGCCAGTGTGGATATTTTGAGTTCGTGCTGCTGGTATTCTAATATTTAATTTCGAGGTTGTTTTATACTACGGTTTTAGGTATAGATGAGTTTATTATCGAGGACATGGAATTGCATTTATAGTGGTTGTACGAGAAAATAGAAAATTCAAATATAGAATGCCTGTAATCATACAATACTACTACAATTCCATGCTCTCGTTAATTTATCTATACCTATAGTTAGTTAGGTAATAAGTTCTTGTAGTTCAAAAGTTTGGTTAGGTGAAAAACGTAAGTCACCTGTAGTATGTAGTAGTGGCGTATTCGAATAGACAATACATGTTTAAAATTAGAACACAAACAAAACAAATGTCTATTCGCACACATTACTCACACATACAACAGGTGACTTACTTAAGTTTTTCACCTATAAGGCCTGTTTACGAAAATAAAAATTGGTATCGTTATTTATTACGTAATTGTGCAAATAGAGGACTTAAAGCCTTGAAGCATCATCTACCACTTCTACCCGAATTAGGTATGTTAATAAGCAGTTTGCGTTTACGCTTGATTATCAATACCCGATACTTACTAAAAGGAAAAAACCTTAACGGTGTGTTATCGTAGTCCCAAAAAGTAGTTACTTACACATACATACATATTTACACAATATTGTTATTAATTTATACAGTAAGACAAAAAATGTAGAACCTACTTACAGCAATATATAGTCGTCATTTTGCACCTTTCTAAACATTTACCTAGATTATTATTTTTCTCAAAAAAAAACAATAACGAGATGTGAATGGTAAAATCAACACGATAATATTCAACTTCCTAAATAAATTACAAAACCATTAATCCGCTTCAAATGAGGTTATAATTGCCAAAAAACTAAACACTAAAGCAACATGGCGGCGACGCGCCAAAATCCATGTCACAATCTATTAATTAAATTATCGGCCGGTTCTAACGCCTTGGCCCCGGGGCGCTTTAAAAAAAATAAACGTCAAAGAAAGCCACGGCGCCACTGACACTCGGCTTTATAGAGAGACACGCCCATGGCGCCGTTGAAATGCCGTTTTTGTTTTAAGGATAGTAAAACACCTTTATGGTGCGCATTTGTTTTCTTTTTCTCATTACGTAACTGGCTGGTTAAGTTGAAGACGGCGGCTTAAATTCAGTAGCATAATGCACATTTTTTTTATCGCATTTTGCCACTTGTAATGAGATATCATTAACATTCGAATTATTCGTTAGGACTAGATATAGTAACTTGGTACCTAAGTGGTGCAGACGAAAGGTGGGATATACCAAACCGTCTGAAATCGTAAGCGAACGAGACATAAATATGTCTTACTCCCTTTAACGCATAGTTGCGTCCAGTATGATGGGTCAGCAGGGCCCATTGTGTGGAGCGGCCATTAGAGCCTTGACTTCGAAACCTTTGAAATGAGAATAGGGCTGTTAGCACTGTAGTGACGAACTCTACAGTACCTACTGTAGTGATAAATAAAAATTAAATTCAGACAACACACGTATAATTTATTTGTTATAATTCCAAAGTAAAAAGATAATTCACTGTTAACTCACAATAGATTTATAGGTTAAATAACCAAAGAAATTTTACAGACCGCTAAATGCTACGCAGCGCGGTGAAGTCACGGTCATCACCGGAATACCTGAACTAGACTTTTAAGGAGTGCAAATGCGGGTGTCTGGTTTTACGTAAATAAAGATACACACGCATCATACAATCACTTCATTCTATTCATTCTTTGTGCCTAGTAAACAAAGCCATTGTCTTTAATAGTCAAGCTTAACTGCTAATTGATACTGTAAAATAAACGTAGTAAACATCAACCCTTTTTCAATCAAAAGGCTTTTCATTTCGAAGCATTTGTGGCACGTGGCTAATCAATGACTTTGTTGGACCGAGGGCCTTAAGATAAGATCCGCTCTAGAAAAAGGATTCGTACTATACCATATTTATAAAAAAAACAATCTAATCATTCTGGCTAATAACAAAGTCATACTTAGATGGGTACCAGCATTCCGATATTGATAGGAAATGAAAAAAGCAGATGAACTTGCAAGGAAGGGCGCAGACACAACCCTGGTCGGCCCAGAACCGTTTTGTGGTATCACAAAACGGAAAACATATTCTCTGCTACACAACAGAGAAAAAACAGAGGCAATCAATGCCATGTGGAACTTCGCCTAAGAACAAAAACAGGCTTCGACAATAAGCTGTCTAAAGAGCTATTACAACACAAAAGGCACTAAACCTGTGCAGTGACAAGACTCCTGACAGGACATTGCAAATTGAACAAACACCTGCAACTTGCAGGATTTGCCAGAAGACAGAGGAAAAAGCAATGCACATTCCTACCTAGGGTGCACCCAGAAGAGGTACAACACATCACCGCCCAAAGAATATGGAATTTCTTAGAGCCAGCAGGCCTTAGGGGTGAACTCTAAAAAAAGGGCTACCACAATATATATCACTTGCTGCTCGAAGCGGCATAAAATGGCCCACAATCAACAATAATAATATACCATATTTTTAAAGGTGTTACCGGATCTGTACGCACAAATTTTATCTAAAGAGATACTTTATAACCTGGATTACAACGTACTTATAATCCTAAAAGCGGCGGCAAATGCAAGGCAGATACGCTGTCATGGTCGTGGTCTGAGTAGCCTAGTTCGTAGAGCACTGTAGTACCGGCAATGCAGGGAGGCATGTTTGAGTTCTGTCTTGGGCTGTCTCCCCCCACAAGATGGACTGATGACCTAGTAAAGGTCGCGGAAGTCCGCTGGATGCGGCTGGCGCAAGACCGATCATTGTGGCACTCTTTGGGGAAGGCCTAAATCCAGCAGTGGACGTCTTTCGGCTGATATGAGGATGATTTGTTCTGTGTATCAAATCATCCCCCAAAAGGGAGAAATTGGGAACTGAGGTTGGTATAAGTTCAAGCGAAGTTGCGAAAATATGCTAGTTGCGAAATAAGTTACGATTACCTTTCTAATTAGGTACCAGGTGTACTCGACACGCCATAAAATTATTTAAAGAAGAATTACGATTTATGACAGAATTGAAATGCCTAAATAAGTTATCTGCTTCATTATCATACAATTGGTTCATGACTTATTAAGAACTTAAGAATCTTTCTGAAAAATCATCTTTAAATCTTAGTTTATAAGGTTTATAATTACATAGTCACAAGGACACAGAGAACCTTTTAGAGATCCTTGGCAGTTATGATGGATTGGAAAATTGAGAGATTAGTCAAAGGCTTGAGGAACAAAATGTATAATACATTTTCGAGTACAAGTGTCTTGATTACCTACTTTATTTTTATTTAGTTGTTCGTCGCAACACAAACTTCCTTAGAACTTTCAAATTTGAAAGTTGGTTCATCAGGATACCATCTATCTGCGTACCACCAGCCAGGACTAGTGTGCAATAAAGGCCCCTCCACATTCGCGCGCGATTCGCGGGCGCGAATCGCGGCGCGTATCGCGGTGGGGATCGAGCGTGAACACTTCATTGGCTCCACATTCGCAGTGTTGACAATTGTCACAGTGTTCGCGTTCGCAGCGCACGCGGGCCAAAAACCGACAAAAAGTGCCCCACATTCACGCTTTCATGCGTTCGCGCTTATTTTTCGCGCGTTCACGCGCAAATGTAGGGGGTAAAGAGTACCTTTTCGTATTGCATTGTTTTATGACCGTAGTGGTGGAACCCCAGTAGCCCACCACACTCTCGCTTCACCGGTTTTTTCTCACCCAAGAAGAAGCCATCGATTGTCCATTGTGTTATTGCGATTTTCCTCTAATTACCGACGCGACAAACAATAGGAAACGTTTCTTGGTCCGTTTATAGAAACATCACTTTGACAGCTGTTAAAATTCCGGTAAAATCGGGACAGGGTCTCGGTATTTTCTTATGGATCATCGTCCTCCTTCAATTTTAATAGTTCAGGGAATATTATTTGGCAAATGATTAATTTTGTATGAATTTTATATGGCAGAATAACAAAACAATGAATTTCATTTGTTCGAAATTTTATTACATTAAAAAATAATCAAAAAAATAAGTAGGTTCCCTCAGAGCGGAAATACACGGTGACGTCGACACGCTGGCGGTTAGGTGTTAGTTTAGGTGCCATAGATGTATGCCAAATATCTTAAACTTAAATAATAATTCTTGTAATAATTTGTGTTATTAAAAATACTTGAAACAATAAATCACACGTTTTCCATGACATAATTCAACTATTTAATGAATCATCCGACAAGTAAAAATACACGATTTAAAATTACTCGTAATGACCATTCCACGAACTGAATTGTTGACGAAATGAAAATACATGAAACGTTGACTTTGAAGTGAAATTCGACGAAGTGAGTGTCGACAATTTGGTGCTAAACCGGTAGATCTAAATGTAATTTATTATATGAAAAATTGACAGTTAAGCTCCTATATACCCCTCAGATCTGATATTTATTCGAGTTCAGGAACGTAGTGTATTTCCAGTTATCAACAAATTTGAAAGGCTTTCCACCTACCTACCCATCTCCAATTTGCATCAACAGCTCAGGAAACCACCAGTACAAGTCCTCTTTGTTGTATTGTTTAAATACTAAATAAATTCAAGTACGAAATGTTAATATTCAAAGTATTTCGTCTCGTAGGTTGGCGGCACTATAAAGGCCGAATGCCGCGCGGTCAACGACAGATCTCACTCGCCTTGAGGAAAAAAGTTGGATTGTGTTGCCAGAGTGAATTAATTGCCTGTATTTAGTTATTTTATGTAAGTACAAAGGATGCATTTTAGGATGGAAGGTAGGTAAGAATATTGTCTAAGATACCATAGAATTGTTGCTTAGTAAAACCTACAAATACCTACTGAAAGTTAACATCCGAATTTTCAGACGATCTTTTCAGAGTTCCTACACACCGAGGGCGGTGAAACAAATAATGTAAAACATTCTGGTCTGGTGGTCTGTATTTATTTGTATGACGCACGAACCGAATACAAGGCTAATTAACATGATAACTGAGGCTTTCTTCCCGTGGTAAGTACAAAAGTTTTCATCTACCGCCACCAGAAAATGGGATTTTTCCCCAGGGCGGGCGGTAATGGCAAATCATCCAATGCATCTTGCTATTTTGATAGATAATGACGACTTTCTCTTTCTTTAAGCCTTACACAGACTGGCGCGGCCTCGCCGCGGTGGTCGATCGATACTAAACTTGTCATTCTCTGGCAAATTTACTATTGACCGCTACCGCAGGCTGCGCCAGTGTGATTCAGGCCTTAATGTGAAGTACATACCTCTAAGTAATATTTTATAATGAAATCTAATTTAAGCATCTGGCAACACCGCATTGCCGCGCAAACGTCACTCAGCATGCTCCATCCAAAATGGCGAATTAAAAAGTAATTAATCTCGCGCTCGTGCTTTTGTTTTATTGCGTGTGAAAGTAGCTTAATATTTAATAAATCATTCATACACGACTTGTTCAGTTTCCGTTTGATAAATGAGCAATTGTGTATGCGGGAACAGAATTGTGCATTGTTTTTTTTTTTTTAAGTAGTTACTAGATTTGTGATGATATCGTGGAAACTGGACTAAGTATAATACAAACAAGTGTTCGTTTTATATATTACAATATAACTTATTAATATATAACTATCTGATTGTAGTACTCATTCATGTATACCAACATAACTAAACGTTATGGCCGAACTTATTCTTATTCCTCGTTAATTAGAATAGCTATACGGGGTACCAACATTACCATATTATAAAATTAGTAGACGAGCGTCGCCCGCTAAAACGCGCATTTGGCGCGTTTTTGCTTAAATGTATTTAGTCTGTGGAAAGCGGGAATGAGTTTTGAAGCTAGCTGTCATTGTGATAGAGAACCAACTAATTTTGTATCTTGAAAAGTTATAATAAAAGTATGGAAAGTGCGCCTTGTTTTAACTAAAAGACCATCCGAAGAGCCCAAAGCGTTGGCTTGAAAGGCGAGCCTACACAAGTTAGGAACCTAAACTATTCATTTGAAGTTCGGCTTGAACATGGAACTCACAATACTCTTTTAAACAATCAACCATTAATAATATTTGTGTATCATTAATTTAGCCTACCAAATTTCACGACGGTCCAATCAACAATACTCGAGTTATAGTCGAACAAACCTTAGTTATACAATTATGTACAGTGAGCGTCATATAGTTGGTAGCAGCCAAAGTAGCCAAATATATCGGAACACGTCTTTATTACTATAGGAATAAGGATGTGTTACAATGTATTTGGCTACTTTGGTTGCTACTTGCTGACTGTCCATACAAAACACCGGATCGTTCCAGTAGACTCGGAGAACATCGCTCGCTTCGCTCGCTTGTTCAATATTTTTTATATGTAGGTATAACCTGGTCACGACGTGGGTGTCGCGTCGTCTGGTTAACTAACCAGTTACTGTGTCAATATTACAGCCATGTCAAGAAGAGGTTATCACTGTAAAATCTCGCACAGTATTCTAGAGGGTTGATTACGTACCTACCTAACGTTTCGAACGCACGTCAGGACAACTGAACTGTCATTCTCCCATAAAAAAAGTGACATTTAGATCTACCTAACGCGAACTACAACCAAATCATTTTATACAAGTCATTCATGTGGAGTAATGACCCTCTTACTCTATAAAATGCCTATTATAGTACACTAGCTTCTGTCCGCGACTCCGTCCGCGTGGAACTCGTTTATATCGTAGCTCCATGCAAACGTTTACCCCCCACTTCATCCTCTTGGGGGGACTATCCTATGTCCTTCCCCAGGACTCAAACTATCTCCATATCAATTTTCATCCAAATCGGTTCAGCGGTTTAAGCGTGAAGAGGTAACAGACAGTCAGACAGACAGACACACTTTCGCATTTATAATATTAGTATGGACTAGTATGGATTACGTACCTACCTAGGGCGGCGAATTCGTGAATCCCCCAGATCGCAGGTGTTTGCGGGGCTTTACGAATTACCGCCCGTGGTGCGTACACAACTTTACGTATGTAAAATTGTGTGTGTGAAGTGAGTAAATCTCACTTACCACTCAGTGACGTAAAATAAATGTTGTCCCCTTTTTACACAACGCAAATGTCAAAGTGAAAGACATACGATTTTTAATTGGTTTGACGTTTTTGATACGACTATTGGAGTGTTCCTACTCACCTTACGCACAAAATGCTATTCTATAAATCATTGCGTATAGTCAGATAGAAGCAATAAATCTAGTTCTAGACATAACACGATAGTCTGCAAAGAATGCTATCGTTTTTAGTAACAGGCATTGCTGGTATTCACATGGGCATAGACTATTTGTCAAAACTAGATAGAAAACTTGAGTATTCCCACAATGATTTTAGATGTTGGTTTAAGCTAAAATATGCTTATCATTTTCAATCATCAATAATTCCTTGTTGTTTTTTACTTATTGGAATTTGAAAAATGCAACAATTCTAATGTTTTAAACAGGGAGCAGGCTAGAGCCAACTTTCAAGTATTCAAATATTTTCTAACAAACGGTTAGCCTGGTGGGTAGTGACCTTGCCTACGAAGCTGCAGGTGCTGGGTTCGATTCCCGGTAAGGGCATTTATTTGTGTGATAATCACGAATATTTGTTCCTGAGTCATGGATCTTTTCTATGTATTTAAGTATGTTTATCGTCGTCTAATACCCTTAGTACAACTTAGTTTGGGACTAGCTCGATTTGTGTAAGATTGACCGTAAATATTTGGGTCTATCAACTATTTGTTTGTTATTCTAACCCATACTGTCTGGCAGGAGACGATTCGACAGAATTTCTTAGAAAAAATGTTACAATATGGACTTTAAACGTGCTTAAAAGGCCATACAAAAAGGGGTTGGACGTGACAAGAAAACCTCACATTTGGTGAACTTAACCCATAAAATCGAAGTTTTAAAAATGGAAACGTAACCATGGCAACTAGACAGAAAAGAGTTGATCCTAACACAAGTTACTATTTTTTTGACGGGTCGGTACGCCTGCAGTGCAGTACTGTATTTATTAACGCCGCTCCGCTTCCGCGCCAGTTACGAAGCATTCATTGAAAAGGAGGCGCGCTGTAAAAACAATCTACTGACTTGACACTGACAGCTTACTGATACCGAACCGAGCCCGCACCGATAAAATGCGGAGGTCGCCTTAGGCTTCATTCATGGCGTCAATCGTCGTGTTCAACAACTACACGTTCGTTTGTCTGTCCATTTATTACATTTATATTGAAAACCCAAACTAAATAACGCATTAAGTCGGCTCAGCAGTAAAACCGCAGTTTATGACTAAGAGGTTCCAGGTTCGATTCCGGGAAGGCCCTGCGGCGTATCAAACGGTAACGAGTGGAGTCAACATTGTTAACTTTGACATTAATTGACATGGTTTGTATCTATATACCTACTCCATGTGCAAGTAGGACAATTCTAGCGAAGGTCTAGTCTAAAGCTGATTTTCCACCGGAGGGGGCGAGACGAGACGAGGCGAGGCCATGTATTGAAATTCGTATGGCAAATTTTCAATTCTGTCCTCGCGCATCTTCGGTGGAAATAGTAAGTGCCATACAAATTTCAATTCTCGCCTCGCCTCGTCTCGTCTCACCCCTCCGGTGAAAAATCAGCTTAATTAATAATAATAATAATCATTTATTAAGAAACACATGGAAACAGACCTTATAGGTATGTGTGTGTCACGGGCCAAAAACTATAAAAGCAGCTATAGTGTTTACTTACGGCACTGTTAATGAATTGCATTAAGTGGAGCGAGTCAGCATGACGCGGTCCTTTCGTAGGCGCCGGCGCATACGGTGGCGGACACTAGAAAATACCTTTTTTTTTATAGAACTTATTTTAGACTTGCTACTTAAAGAGTCCGCAGTAAGCTCGATTCTCCATACAAATGTAGTTATGCTCACATTTTAAAACTACGTGTCGGATTGTAACGAAACTTTGCATGTACAATGAAATGAGGTATATCTATGTCTGTAATTAGTTTATGTAGCTTCAGATACCATAGTAAAAAAGATACAGCGAATTTAAGTTTTTCATACAAAACTTGTTTTGCTGTATTTCAATTGTTTTATAAACTGGAACCATATAAACTAATTACAGACATAGATATACCTTATGTCATTGTAAATGCAAAGTTTCGTTACAATCCAACATGTAGTTTTAAAATGAGAGCGTAACTACGTTGTACGGGAAGGTGAAATTCGGCCGAGCTTACTGCGGACTCTTAAGCTTGCGTTACTTTTTACTAAGTTATTTGCAAATTTAAAATTTCCAGTTCTTTATAGTTGTGTATTTTAATGATAATAAATGTTAATGTTACATACTAATTACTATTAAGCGTGCAATTTCATATAGTCACTGGTTAGTTTCGTAAAAGTTTTCATAAAATCAACAATAAGTAAGTTACCTGGGGACACTTTGAGAGTACTTTTTTTTGTCTCTAATTGCCATAGTTACGTCTTCTGCATCACTTCTTAAAATCGTGATTTTATGAGTACAAATCCACAATATTAGCATTTTGCTGGCCCCTAGAAGCAAAAGGGGTCAACAAAAATGTTGTAAGTACCTAACGGATTTTTCCAAAAAATCTATCATATTGTCTCCAGGGTAACGGGACAGGATAATGACGAGAAATACTTGATTGACCTATTAATTTTTAGTAGGTAAGCAGTTACCCACATTTATGCTAAAAGTGGCGCTGGAATATACGTTTCATGTGCTCTGCCTACCTCTTTTGGGAATAAAGGCGTGAATGTATGTATGTATGTAGGCAGTTCTTAATATGCAATTAATGTGGTCGCCACTGTACTCTAGACTGCTGACTCATTGCTACATATCTGGCGCCCTACACAAAAGGTAATATGTCTCTTTATAGTACATAGTAACATACGCCCTTTTTCATACGTAAAGCCGTACTCAAACCATCATCGTGCCCAGATTCTTTGACGCCAATATATTCTTTAATGCCCTGTAAATAAGGGCGACATTCGCGCAGTAAATCAATGTAACGTTTCTATTGTAAGACATTAATTAGTGATTTTAGTATCTTCATCCGACTACCTGTTTTTTTTACATTTGAATGGGTTTAAATGGGAGTGATGACAGGTCGAATAAAGGTCTTTGTCCAGTGGCTACGTGAGGATGATGCTTGAAAACCTGACAGCCAGGTACGAAGTCAAAAATATCTAAACTTATTGCGTAAGCGCATCGCGAGTTATGGACTAGATTTCATACCATAAGTCATCGTGTTAAATGGGCAAGACGCTCGACTCTCCGCATAGACGTAGTTGGTTCTCATTTTTAAACGAAATGCTAGAATAACATGAAACTTTGTATACGCAATGGGGTTCGCCATATTTAGGTCGGAAACTAGTTTCTGCTTCTCGAAAATGAAATACAAAAAAATAAAGCGAGTAGAACGTTTTTCATCCTACTAATATTATAAATGCGAAAGTTTAGATGTTTGGATGTTTGCATGTTTGTTACTCAATCACGCTTAAACGGCTGAACCGATTTGAATGAAATTTTGCACGAAGATAGTTTATAGCCTGGATTAAAATATAGGATAGTTTTTATCCCGGGTCCACGCGGACGAAGCCGCGGGCGGAAGCTAGTAGTCTCAATTGCTTCATTTTTTTTCTATTATAATTTATAGCGACAGAAACTAAATGTCGACCTATATATGGCAATTTTGTATAAAAAGTTTCATGTTATTCCAGTAAGCCGTTTTAAAATAAGAACCAAACCAGGTTTGTATGGAGTGTTGACTTGAGTCGACCGTGCTGGGACTCTTAAGCTAGTATTTGCTTTTTTTTTTTTTGCAGATTTGCCCTTGCTGGTGTATACCAGCAAGGGCAAATCTGAGAATTCTTTCCAGAAGATGAGGTGGAGCCGCCAGCTGTCATAATCTGCTGTCAAATCATAAGCCTATCATGTGGACGTTTTATTTTGCATATAAGGTTCGTCAAAGTTGCACTAGTTTTGGACATGAGCACGTTATGTTAGTAACATGGCGTAAATTCGAATGAAGAAAAATCCTCTGTTCGAATTTGACCCTTATTGCTTTGGCATAAAGTACCAATTTCATACACAAGTGTAACGTGGACTAAGACGTTTACTTAATTTTCCATTTAGCAATTTTAATTTTTCAAACAATTATACTTTTCAGGACTTTACAAAAAACATCGCAAAGAGAAAAAAAAAGGCATAAGTTATTAAACAAATTGTAAACACCCCATATCTGCGCTACTCAAATAGATTTAACGGATGTTAGGTGCCTTATTTTAATATAGGCGACAAAAATCATTTTTACGCAAGTAATAAGATAAGAGTTTTTATCTAAGCCTCCCATGCCACTTTCAAGCGTATGCCAAAACAAAACAGGCGAACAATAGGTGTCAACTATTGGGCATTAAGGTGGCGACTATTGGGACATTTACCGTAGTCCATCGTATATATTTTTTATTGTTTACAATAATGTGTAAACCCTTGTGTAAAATGCCCGCGGCACGCAACCAATACCTCAAACCCGTGAGACCGAAAAGAAATTCTAAATTACATTCGGAAAGCGAAAGCTGTCATTGCGCGGGAGTAGGAGGGCTGGGAGAGCGGGACAGGAGATACGGCGTGCGCTGAAAGCTGTGGCGCCACTGTATCCAGTACAGTCGAACAAAAAATGAAACACTTCTGAATGTCGTTAATTTGAAAAAAAAATCCGATAAAGGGTTCTTTGTATTTAAAGGTAGGTAATTACCAGCACGTCTATGAACGACCGCGACATACTCTCGATTTTTCTCGCACTATACTCTTGTTCTAAGTGTTTTAATAAGAGATAGACGGATAATGCGAGAAAAATCGAGAGAGCTCGCCCGCCGTCTCGTGATAGCCGTGCATTTATCGTGTTATAAAATAAACTTAAAGGTATTTCTATAGGAAGACCTAACATGAAAATGTCGGGGGTTTTGTGGTTATTAGAGTATGTAATTAGTTATCATTCTCATTTCCATGCATATATAAAACCAATGATGTAATATATAAAAGAGGTAGATAGGTTATAAGCGCTCCAAAAGTGGCGCAGTAAAACTCAGCCAATTGTATGACCCTTTCCTCAGTGTCGCGTCGTCAATGGACACGTATAAACGTGTCTCAACTGTCAGATTTGGTGGCCATTTTCAAACACGGAATTTCATACAGACAACGTATCTCTTTTTTATATTCATCATCATCATCATCATCATATCAGCCGAAAGACGTCCACTGCTGGACATAGGCCTCCCCAAAGAGCTTTTTTATATTACATAATTGTATAAAACTGACTCTTTTCACCTCGTATCCAATCTAAAGTAAAGAAACCCACGTTTATACCTGTGTCCACCAGTAACCAGTCGGATTTCGCGAGGGCAAATTCAGTAAGATCGAATGCCCGATTGCCAAAAAGTTACGAGTTTTTTTACGAGTTTTTTTGTAAGGCTGTTGCTCATTAAAAAATGTTATATTATATTCATGCTTATTGTTGACTTGTGAAAGAGCCCATGTGGCCTACTTACAGATGAACTTTTTTTTGCCTTTAATTAATAAGTTAACCAACTTACCCAGGCTCATTTTTCACCTGTGTTCAGCTGTTCTCCCTTCTGCATCCACACTGAACCAAAAACCTTCTTTTATCCCTGTGTCTAATACGCAGAGCTTTTTATGCCAGTCGGTAAGTTAATCGACATTTATAGGTGCATGTAATATGCCCAAATTGAAGAATAAATTTCTTTGACTTCGAATACTAAGACCAATTCCACCCTCGACAATATTGTGTCCACCTGTAGCTATCGGCGCCGACTGTACCGCACTAGACGGCTTCAATCACATCTGCGGGAGGAACTGCTATTGTTTTTAGGTAGAGTAAAGATAGAAGTTATGGTCAGGCTTTGCAACACCAATGTGGGATTTGCAAGCCGCATTGGCCGCATTCTTCTTTTCTTTCTGTCAGGATTTCGCGAGGGTAAATTCAGAGCTGTTATTCGCTACGCGCTAATGTGGCTCACCCCACCGGTCACCCGGCACGAAACTAGACCTCTACCTACGCTTAGTTACTATGCGTCGCGGTGTCAAGATATATTTCTGGGTGAGCGTTGAGGTGAGCTTAAAACAAGTTACAGAAAAGGGGGGCTGGAGGAGGCCTTTAATTAATAAGTCAACCAACTTACCAAGACAATTTTCACCCCTGCCTGTACCAAAAACCTTATTTTATAAGAATATTTCCACCCTTGACAATATTGAGTCCACCTGTACCTGCAGCTGTCGGCGCCGACTGTACCGCAATAGACGGCTTCAATCACGTCTGCGGGAGGAAACGCGATTGTTTTTACGTCTCCGAACACTGTGCGTGCACACTAGGTGATTTTATACCACCGTATTTATTTTATCTGTTTATTTATTGTGTACTTAGAAACAAACGGTTGCATACATTTGCAGTAAACAGAACTATATGATAATAATTTTAAACCTACAGGTTCCTTAATTAATGATACGATAGCTATGTAATTACTTTTGTATTTTAACTATAAAGATCTGAGCTGTAGCTACCTTTATTCGGGCATAGTTGAGCTCACAAAACGGGTTTACATTGTTTTACTTTCTTGACAGTGTTTACATAGTATAAGGCAAACATTTTATTCCTTAAGCAGTGCAAGCGAAAATGATGGATTAATGGCATATTGAATAAAAATACATTAAAGACGTGGTGAATGAAAAAATATATATTTTAGTGACCCCTTTCCCGGGTCCTACTTGGTTTAACAGGTCTCCATCGCCATTCAGCGGTTTTTTTTTCAGTTTTTGCCCTGTTTGTCCTGCAGTGCGGCCAGTAACAGTTATGATTATGATAAGGTCCTCTCCGGGGGCCTAATGGGCCTCCCAGAGGGAAAGCCGTTCAGCGGAGTAATGCTGCGGGCACCATGGGGAACTTTGAGGCGTTGCGGGTTGGGAGCTTTTCCTATTCTTTATAACTTTTTACGTTTGATTATTTATACTGCTATTTATACTTGTTCTTAAGTAAAAAAAAAATGTACCTTTTCTTGTTTTAATCAAGAACCTGTCAATCCTTGCGTAAGTTTGCAAATTATTATGGCTGACAGTCAGCTTCTCCTACACTGGACTAGCGTACACTCGATAGTGACCTTGTACAGTACACGTGAGTGACCTGGTTTTTGACATGACATAAGTGATTCTAACACAAGGAATTAAGTATAGATATAATTTTACCATTTATAGCCCCGTGGTTGTCTGAAAAAAAAACTTTTTTTGTTGATTTTTGACAGAATTACTTTTTAGACTAAACAAAAACAAAGAAGCGTGTTTGTAATTTAGAGCAAGGTTTGAAACTCAAATGGATTAAAATGGTTTGTCAACTGGAAATTATTTAGAGAGGTAGGGAAATGTCAAGGGGAATTAGATACCTCAACTTTACAGAAAATCGCGTTCATAATAATTTGCTCTGTCAGGTACGTGGAGTTGTGTTCCTGATGGTGAGTAGGGTTGCTAGAGCTACCGTCGCTTTAGCGGTTGACACAACCTCAAATCAATAAAGGGCAACGACCCTGTTAGTCCTCTGAAGTCTCAAGCTTCCCCAAGCTACGGTGTTCGCCTACCATCAGGCAGTCCGTGTGCTTGTTTGCCACCGTGTTAGCATAATATTAGTATAACGCATAGCTCATTTGAAATTTTTGAAAGAACATTTTACCAATGTAAAAACCGCCTAGTGTGCACCGTCCGCGCATGCGTGCTACGGCTCCCTGTTATTACCGTCGGCGTGGACGCAAATTATATTATATCCTTCGGTACATAGGGATTATATACAATTATACCGCATTATGTACGCACGCGAGTGCTTTTTGTTGTTTAGTTTTCGGTTTCTCTGTATATAGGTTAGGGTTGAGTAATTTGAGGAAATTGTAAATGCATAATATTTGGGCATTGCTATTTTAAAATTTAAGGTGACCACCAGCCCAGCTAGCGCGATAGGTTTAAATATTTGGATCACCCGCAAAGAGAATATAACCACTACGTTTTAAGAGGTGGAACTTCATACATTGTTTTAAGATTCTCTTGTGTCTACTACCAACGTAAAGAAAATATTGCCAATATATCATATTCTGTATTAGAGTATATATTAGGTCCATGTATTCTGTGTTTTGTTAGGTTGGCTGCAATGGGACTACAGGATCACGTACATTTTTTCATTATAAGAGAGTTTCCAAAGGCTGGCCACCATTTCATGTATTAATTGTATAGTCATGTTGGTACTATCGACAACACAGCTAACTGACCATCCGTGCACTTTATGTGCATTGTAATAAGGTTCAATATAAATACAGGATGGTCAATTAACCGTGTTGGCGTTTGTACAATAATGCTGGTGGTAGTAAGCTAGAAAAGTTGGGCGAGTAGCATTACATTGCGGATCTGTAAAGGTCGATTGATCACACTGTGCCTGGTCAGCACGCAATGAACCGATACTCGCCCAACTTTTCTAGCTTACTAGCCGGCGGTGCGTGGGACCAGTGCCACAAAGAGAGATGGAACCGTTTCGTTGCAATGTTGTTGTCTCTTTGTAAGTTGATTTATGATGTGTTCTTGTCATGAATAAATGTTATTCTATTCTATTTTATTTCAAATATACTAAAACGTCACGTAAAACCTAACCATGAAACCTATTGTGGTAGCAGCCCATGTCGTCATAAAACGAACTGTCAATATCATACACATACGATCGTCACAAAACTGACAGGTGACACGTAGCAATACCATAGCAATTTATAACCCCTGCATTTCTCTACTCCTTTTAGAAAACAACTTGCGTTGAACCGAAATAACATTTTTCGCGCCACTGCTCGGAAATGTGGCAAAAGATGGTTAGAATTCAGGCTTCAAAGCTGGGGTTAGTTGGACGTCGCACGAACAGGCCATCTATGAGTTCAAACTGTCCAACAATGTTTTTGTAGTCCAGTTTGAACAGAGATTCGAACAATCACAGTTACCTACCTAATATAATTACATACTTACTAACATTTATGGGTATGAACAAAATTTACATAAATACTCAGAAAACTACATACTTCAACTCGTTTGTTAATTTTACAGATTTTCGAAAAATACCCCGTGTGGTATCGGGTTAGAATAGCACCACCCCTTTTCTTCCTGGGGGTGTCGTAAGATTCGTACTATGGGCGTCTGTCCGGCTGTGCTTAATTATTTATTTATTTATTTACCACACACTTACAACTATTATTACAGGTACTACGCCTAAGACAATAGTGTAACTTAATATTGTACATCCCTATTTTTATATTTTTATTTATTTATATTTTTTTGTGGCTGAATTTTTTCAAAATTAAAAAAAAATATTTGAAAAAGTACCTAGTTTATTGCACAAAACAAACAATGTACAAATGGTGGACTTAATGCCAAATTGCACTCTCAATTCTCAACCAAACGCCAAACAGAGACACTTAAAATATGGTGTAGAGTAGATGTTGAATCATACATACATACAGATGTTGAGGCATACATACTTTTAAGACCCAGGTTAGGAAACACTTGCAGCACCACCAAAAAAGTCAGGAAAACCTTAAACATGACACAAGCTGTTTTTAACCTGGGTCAAAATACATACCTGCTTTGTATGTCCCACAAGCATTCCGTGGCCTAAATGTTTTGTAGTTAGCTGTTATTGTTCTTGGTGAAATTCTTCGAATATTACTCCATGTTGTAGTATCTGGTTTAGTAGTAAGTCTCATAGTATAGTTTTAGTTTTAATGGTCAACGTTTACTTGTTTTCACAGAATGTTTTGCATCAACACGCGTTAGTTGTCACCTGTAGTTATGTAATGTCAATAATTGTCAACTCAAATTTACCATAGATAAGCCATAGTTGTAGTACCTTTTTTCTTTTTCTTTTTAAAAAATTAAGTGGCAGGTGTCTTTTTTTTGTTTTTATTTATCGATTTTTGTTTTTAATGAGTTTGTGTTCTTCGTTATTTGTATTGTTTTTGTAATTTGCAATTTGTCCTTGTGTGTGATCGTGGCGTCATTGTTCCGTCCTCACCTCACCAAATGGCCACAACGGAAGACCAGCGCTGGCGTCGCCAGCATTACGCTGAGTTGTGACCATTTCGTGGCAAATGTGTATGTGCGTACGTGTCCACTCCACAGTTTGTCTTTTTTTTTGCCATGAATAAATGTTTTCTTTCTTTCTTTCTGAATTGTTATTGCTGCGGGAGTATAAGGATTCGTTTCTATATCTATTTGACGACCGGTTTAGTTCTAACAGTCCTGGGTTCGAATCCCGGTAAGGGCAAGTAGGTACGAATATTTCGAATATTCAATTCTGAGTCTTGGCTGTTTTATATGTATTTAAGTATTTTATTCTTTTTAATATTTAGTCGTTTAGTACCAACAATACAAGCCTTTATTATCGAGCTAGTTCGATGTGTAAGATTAACCCTAACAAAAAAAAAGCTATATATGCGTGTGTAGCTGAGGTATGTAGTATTTATTATAAATAAACTGTTGCGACCCCATATTTCAATCTCATATCACTTTAACTTATTCAAATCTCAACATCGTTGCACAATACCGTTCCAAAGACGGTAACAGTCTAATCCCAAACAGTAGCATAGACTCATTGTTTTTTTTTACCATAGACTAGCTAGAGCAATGGCGTCGTCCGGGCGTGTGATGCGATTAAAGGTATTAGTTTTGTAAGGATGGGTTACCGTTAGCTTTTGTGATATTTAGGAGTACTTTTAGATGCCGGTTTAGTAGATATATTTTTATGTTTGACGTGATTAGTAACCTTTATGCGACAGTAAAATATTTCAGTTTTTTTTTGGATTCTATAAATATGTAACACATGAAAATGAAAAAAATGAAATGAAAATTATTTATTCTAGACAAAGTCCATAGGTGCATTATATGAAACAATTTAAGTTAGATAACAATAGAATATGAAGAGCGACTGATGTTATTAAGGGTCTCCCATACGCCAATGACCTTCGATCTGAATCCCTTAGTTTTGTAATGTTTTTTGTAGCTTATTATATTAACAACAACGCCTTTAAGCAATATAGTATCCCATATTTACTTCAAAGTTCATTGTTTTCGAGATATTTGGCATCTAAGTTGAACAATTTTAGGCCAGAAAACTGGTTTTCTGGCCATAACTTTTGTGTTAGTAATAGTTTAAAATTAAACTAGACCAATTTTTAGAGACGTCAAAGACGAACCCAAATATGTAGATTTCGTACTTATATGTTAGATCTTTCACGTCAATAGAAATACAAATAAGTGTTTTTTTAAACAATGTTTAAAAACATCATACAAAATTAAGTATTAATTTTTTTCAAAATGCGGTAGACCAAAATGGAGATAAAAGATTGAAGAACCGATAACCGTTTGACTTATCATTCTGTGTAGTGCTAAAATAGGAGATACGATTCAAAACTTGTCAAAAATCGATGAAAACCTCGGGTATCCCCTTAAGAGGTAAAATATGTATGGAATAACGACTTAGTATGAGGAACGGCCCTATGATACTATCCTCGTAAGGTGTAAGCTATTTTTAGGACGAATGTAATAACGGCCCAGTGTCCTGAATATAGGTCATTATATAAATAACAATTTTGAAAACTTGAATATGGGTAAGGCCGCCGACATTGTTAGTTTTGGTCTGAACAAAACTTTCCAGTTCGTTTTCTCCACATGTGTAAGCAATTATTGAGCTTGTTTCCCCATTTCGCCCAGTGAATAAAAGTGGTGGTTTCTATAAAATACTTGCATTTATGTTCACCAAACCCCCCTAATTTTGGTCGAAAATGCCGTGTCGCTTTTTTCCGAGTACTTTTAAACTATGAATTATTTTCATATTTGAACATTTACAAAAAAACGTTTAAATACGTTTGTAATAATCATAATCATAATCATATTTTATTCATAATAATTTAATATTACATGTCAAAATTGTTAATAATTATAATTAGTCCATATCATATTACAATAAAATAAAATAATTACAATTACACAGAGAAAAATAAAAATACAAAACGGTACTTATCGTGTACTTAAGTCGCACTTAGACTCAGCAAATTCAGTAAAACTGATGTAGAAGGTATGCTCGATAAGCCATCGTTTTAGCCTCGATTTAAAGGTGCCCAGTGACGGTACTTCTGTGACATGGGCCGGCAGTCGGTTGTACACCTTTGGCCCCATGACGTGGGTAAGTTTGGCGGATTTCACCAGACGATGCCTGACGCCGACTAGCTTTTGAGAGTTGCGCAGGTTTCGACCATGGATCTCTGCTCCACTCGAATATTCTTCCAGGTGACTGTGTACATAAGTGGCCACCTGGAATATAACTACGGACGGCAGGGTAAGTATCCCAAGGGACTTAAAGTAGGGCCGTGCGGAAGTTCTCTGGTCCACCTGTACAATCGCTCGTATGGCTTTCTTTTGCATGCGGAAGACCCGCCCCCATTCGGCAGCGCGGCCCCACAGCTCTGCACCGTATTGTAAGAGCGAGTGTACTGTGGCAAAGTAACAGGAGCGTACCACCTCTCTGGGCATTACTCTCGCTAGTCGACGTAGGGCGAAGCAGGCGCTTCCTAATTTTATGCATATTTTGTTGGCATGTTCTTTCCATTGAAGCCCTCTGTCAATTTCGAAGCCCAGAAATGTGGTACACTCCACCTGCCCTATTTTGTTTCCTTGCACTAGGACCTTCAAGCCCCTTGGAGCCCCTCCGCCTAGGTGGAAGTGCAGAAAATGTGTCTTGTTTAGGTTAAGTACCAAACCATTTGAGCGGAAATATTTTGAGACCTCATCTGTGACACGGTTGAGCCGCTGTTCAAGCTCGTCGATGTTGGCTGCGCATACTACCGCAGCAACGTCATCGGCATACATAAATATGTCACCCGCTGTAGTGGCTTCAGGGAGATCATTGAGAAGCAGCGAAAACAGTATATTGGACACCGACGACCCTTGCGGAACGCCAATCGTGGTAGATCATTACTTTCTGTTAGTATATACAAGAACGGTGTTTAAATACTTTGATTTGCGTATTTTACAGATCTTTAGATTAGTGGGCAGAGTCGTATTTCCCCAGTTTTCTGTTAATATTTAGGGGATGCATAACACAAAATTTTGTGTTATGCATCCCCTAAATATTAACAGAAAACTGGGGAAATACGTATTTTGGCACGGCAACACCTAGAGGACTCAATCAATATTAAAAAAAAGAAACTGTCATTTTTAGTTTGTCTATGAGAACCGTTTAAGGTGAGTGGCATATTTTCGTCAAAATTTGTGTTTATGTAAGTATATCTCTAGTAAGTAAACGTTTCAGAAGTTCACTTTAGTATGGTTGTTTTCGTTTATGTTTAAAGCTTACATGAAACATGTACAATTGCGTCTATTTTAACTGAATTTGGTTTTATAACCTAAAACGTTTGTAAAAAACTGCTTTTGTGTTATATATATGGCGCTTTTGTGTTACTTTTGTGTTAACCATAACACTAATTTTGTGTTCAGTAACACAAAACAAGTGTAAAGAGTCTTGAGAATACTGTAATAGATTGAGAATACTGTAATAGTAAAGAAAAACATTTTATTATTATCGTAAGATTAATTAGAATTGTTACTTAAATTTGAATAGTCTAACTAAACGTATTGCAGTAATGGTCGTCGGGTGACAACCAAAACTCACTATTTAGTGCATTTGCAGAAAAAAACAAATATCAAGTGTGTTAACGTAGTATAGGTCGAGTTTTCATGTACTTACCTATTACTTCTTATTGGATAGTTTAGGTTATCACCGGATGTGAAACAACCGATGTAGGTACACCAGTGATGCCGCATTCGATCAAACTTGAATTAGGTCTTAAGGTGTAATTCCGTGAATCGCGGCTATCGCAGCCGCGCGCGATCGATCGCCTGCGACCGACACGCGCGGCATGCGACGGTTGGGGTATAATAAAAAGGTGGCCGGTTTTAGGACTGAATTTTTTTTATAAGTATTTTAATTTTTCTTTTGTTATCGTAAAAAATACGTAAAAATAAGCATGTTTTATTCTTTAAACTTTTTCTCTCAGATCGATATTTACCGAGATATTTGGGTTCAAATGTCAATCTTTGGCGGTATGTTCGAAGATCGCCGCCGTGTGTGGTTATGTTTTTTTTTATAAAAGAGCGAAAAAACTATAGAGAAAAGTTTTTCAAGTAAAAGATGCTTATTTCGACGTGTTCTATACGTAACAAACATTTAAAATAGGTGTTGTAATGACACCACTTTAGCAAAGTGCTGAATTGCTCCACCCAAAAAGTTTCCGTTTCCCTGTCCGTTCTTATCAAAAAAATTGTAAAAATACAAAAAAAAAACTGACATTTTCTGTTCCAAAATACCCTCCATGCGACACTGTATGAAAATGTATGGCGCCATTTCCAAAGTCTGCGATTGGCCGCATTTTCATGCACTAACTAGTAAATATTATAATAGTAGTGAATTAAACATTTAATATACTCAACCGCGATGAGTTTGCACCTGAAACAGCTGTCAGCTCATATAAACTTTTACGTATATGGCAAAGCTGTCACCTCTAATCCTATTCTAAACGCGGTTTGGTAATACCTAGATTAATCGCCGATTCTTTTCCAAGTTTGGTCAAATGTAGCCTAAGTAATGTATCCTAGACGAGCATAAGCATAGCACTTCAGTTTTTACTAAATAATAAAAACTGAAGTGCTATGCTTATACTAATAGACTGCTGTGGCATACAAATGGATGGAAATGGTAAAACTATGGTATATATATATATATATATATTTATCATACACAGCTGACGAACTTTGATATATATAAGAGGTTACTGTTTGTTATGTGTTGGGATTACCTGGGTAAAAAATAATTAAAGTTCGTCAGCTCTGTATGATATTGATAAATAAATAAATAATAATATAATAAATAAATAATAGGAACAATCTCACACAAATCTAACTAGCCTTATGGTAAGCTCAATAAAGGGTTGCGTTATATGGATACTAGACGACGATATATTTAATAGATACATATACATACTTAAATACATAGAAATCATAAAATAGTTATCAATTATATTGCAAGTAGGAACTAAATTATTAATAAGTTCAATCATCTTCTAAGATTTTTGGTGAGTTTGCTTTAAAAGTTGTCAGCGTTCTAGTTATGAGCCCAAACTGATTGATCTCATTAATTATTTAGTTATTAGTTGATATTGTATTCTTGATATTCTTTTTACGCAATGAAACTTTAGTGTTACTTACAGCTATGCTCAATTGCGTTTGATGAATGTGATTTTTATTGGATAAATAAACAAAATAAAATAAAACTCGTTTATTTCAGACAACCACGAGTCCATAACTTAAAAAAATATATCTATACTTATTAATTACTAGTGTTAGTTGTGTCTACTACTTAATATCATGTCAAAAACCAGATCACACACGAGTACGAGGTCACTATCGAGTGTATGCTAGTCTAATGTAGAAGCTGAAATTAAAATGCTGCCATTATATTTAAAATGTCAGCTCTTAATGTTAAGCCTCTCATCATAGACTGGTGCAACCTGTGGTGTGTTGCAAGAATTCTTAAAACTTATTTGTTTCCTAGAAAATTGCTCGATTTGTTATATTTTTTTAGGATGATCTGTTTTTTATACAGAAAAGGTAATTATCTTTTCTGTATAAAAAAGCAGATCATCATAAAAAATACTGATTTAGTCAAATACCGATCGATCACGTATCTAAAATGTTGTCATTATAAATATATTAAAATACGTAAAAAAAAGATTTTTTTTCTTTACCCTGTATTTTAATACTAGTATGAAACAATCTTTACAAAAAAATGTGTTACTTTTGTGTTACATTTATGTTATGGTATCACAAAAGTGACTGTGTTATTTTTGTGTTATAAGTGACAATCTCAACGCCCTTACCCACATGTCGATATCGCGAGGAAAGGCTTTTGTCCAGCAGTTGGACACAATAGGTATTAAATACTTTCCACACGGTGGGAAAATGTCTTGATAATATTTCTTTTCAGTTCTCAAGAAAAGGCGAAAAGCAACTAGGTACTTAAACTATAAATAAGTTTAAATATCTATATTGTATAACTTTTTGACTAGTTTCTTCATTTGAACATCGATTTAAATTATCGAAGTCGCGCTCAGTCTTCGCAAATTCGACCCACTCCACCCAAAGCTTTCTAAAGAAAGCCGGCGCATACTTAACTTTGCCGTCCAAAATACACACCACCGAACACTTAGTAGGTACTACGTTGTATTCCACATGCACGAATGAGTTTGTTTTGGTACAAAGGACTCCCAACTTATTACAAAAGTCGTCGTTATTTTATGATGGATGAGTGAAGTGGAGTTTTGCTCAATGTTAGCGTAGCGAATTGATTTTGAAGTGTCACAGTTATCTACCTGTAGAGGTTATTATCGTATTTAATACTAGTTTAGTGTGGTTTGGACGCGAAAAGAGGATATTCACATAATTTGCACAAATAAATTTACGCCTCTATTCCCAGAATAGGCAAAGCTCGTGCAATTTAATTTTCCCCTCACTGCCTCGGAAAGCCGTATTTTATCCTTTAAAACCAGTGGGCAAAAACGCATTTTATCCACTAGTGGGAAAACTAATTTGACCTTGGAGCGTGTTTAAGTAGCCTTTGACAGATAATAAAACGTAAAACGCTCATAATACAAAAAAAACACAGATGATGTATTTCTGTTGCCGCTATACCTAACAACAAATAGGTACTAACAAATAAAATAAAATAAATATTTAAGAATTTACAAAAATTGCTTGTAGCCTTCATCAGGCGCTGGGTCTCGAAATGTATGGGAAAACTAAAATCCGACTCGCACTTGACCAAAATTCTACTTGATATTACTTAACGTTATTATTACATACTTAAAAAAAATTAAATAAAGTTGTTTTGCATGTTGCACTTTCCTCGCTACAGTGAGGCGCAAAGTTTTGTGTTACACACGGGTGCAAATGTATTTTACTTCTCGTGTGTTGAAACACTCGCTACGCTCAGGATTCTACTTTCGCCTGACACACTTCAACCCTGCTCCCATGGTCAGGAATCGCTCTTACCACACACTCGAGAATATAATGTTTTACAATTTATTTTAATTAAATTTTCCTTACCGATTTAATCATTCACGATTCTCACACACTATTTTTAGTAAACGGGACTTAATCGCGTATGTATATTAACTTTTTTGGTGTTATCCCGTAACCTTGGATGTTGCGACACATCCGAAACGTCGGAGACCTCAGAGAGAAGTTGGCCCACCTTGTCACTAAAGCGGTCTTTGGACCTGGTTAAATGCGGTGCACTAACTCCACTCGCACTCCCTAATTAGAGCGAGATGGTTTATTTCCCCTCCCCCAGATAGTGCACAGCATTTAGTTAGGTCTAAAGGCCCCTTTGGATACCTCCACATTCAATATTCATGTCTAACACTTTTCAGCTAGACCTAAATGTCATTATTGTATGGAAAAGTTACGATTGCGTTGTCCTAACGCCCGTTCGGAAAATTACGCAATTACTCTTCTGGGCATATAACTTTTCATAAGCATCCGCATACCCATACCACGTCATTAAAGTACTGTAAAATATTATTCGCATATAACGACTTTACGGTTTCCTTATTAGTTAATTTCCTTCCATATTTGAACAGGCAAGGAAGACCACAGCCATAGACTAAAACTATCCATCATCATGCCATAAAGAACTGGGTGGCATCTAATTTAAATCCGCACCGGAACCATTCGAATATCAATAATAATTTAAAAAGACCTCAAACACGACGGCGCTAACATGCCATTTTACAAATTGTACAAACGAAAAAAAAAAACAATGGCCGAAAGCCAAAGACGCCGCGGCCGCGCCGACGAAAAAAAAACTAAATTAACACCGACTTTAAAATAATTAAAACCCACCTTGTTAGTAGGAGCTTCGACGTTTTTATTTCTTTACCAATTTATTGTTCAACATTTTCAGAACGTATGGCTGATCGAAGTGACGCTTAAGCCTTAAAAGTTAAGGTCGGTGTTTATAGGTTATGGTTTTGGCGGGAGAAAATGGCCGCGTTGTCAGTTACCGCGAAATGTGGCAAAGGAAATTGCATTTCACATTTTATCGTTTATTTGATTGTCTCTTGGAGATATATAAAAGGATAGTTAACGAAATCTTCCGACTACCTGTTTTTCTGATTGCACAAGAGATCATTGGGTTTTACTATCTGTTTGTAATTATTGGAGTAATTGTATTGACTTTTTATCAGTTTAGTAGCTTTGTGTTTGTGGTGGAACGTTTCAATTTTTCAGGGCTACCTACTACATTAAGTAACTTGCCTATCTAAAATAAATTGTATGTAAATAAATCTTGTTTTATTTAGTCGCTCACGTTGTTTTTTTTTACCCGGAAATGAAAGAAAATGTAACCGTACATTACATTTGCAATGTTACAACGATATTAAGTAAAGTGACTGATTAATAAAATAACAATAACATGATATTGTTTTGTAAATAGGCACCTAAAGCTTTCCAAGTGCAATTTTATGTAAACACCAAAATTTTCACCTAAAAGTACATTTTGATTACCGATTACTTACTTTCACTGTAGCAATGTCTGCACCTTGATATAGACACGAAGAAAAATAGAAGTTGCTACTCTTTGGTATTAAAAAAAAACTTTTATTTCAGACATTTGGAGTCCATAAAGTGCTAGTGTTACATATTAACTTAAATAGCTATGTTAGTCCCCAAACTTAAATATTGAGTGGTCCAGCGCCAGAACGGCTACCACAAGACGGCGCGCGAGCTCTCGTTTTTTCTCGCACTATCCGACTCTACCTTATTAGAACACTTAGAAAGAGAGGTATCGTGCGAGAAAAATCGAGAGTATGTCGCGGCCGTCTCATGATGGACGTGCTGGTGGTATAGTCCTCATTACAAATACAAATTCAAATTGGCACAACGAATTAATTCATTAATTGATCATACCTTGTTAATTAACCAGTTAATGTGACAGCTATGTCATAACAAGGTTATATCACGAATCTTACAAAGTGTCTCAGACCCACGATCCATAAATTGTTTTTTTTTTAAACCATGTCTTTAAAGGCAAGGCTTGTGTGAAATCCTCAAGGGATTGAGTCGTAAAATAAATATTTCAACGTATTTTGACAGGAGTTAATACAAATAATACAGACGTTACAACGTGCTACCAAGTCCATTTGTTAGAGTGATGACGCGACAAAATGCGTTTTTTTTTCTAAAATGCATTAAGGAATGACGGCGCGGTACTGTGACATCTCTGAGTGCTACTTTATTTTGGCAAGTTTTACTTTTAAAAGGAGGTCTTTTATGAAGCTATTTTTGTCTGTGGGTGTGAGAGCAGTTTACAGAAAAGTTCCGACTGCAGCTTTTCTTTACTAATTGAACGGATGAGCGAAGCGAAGGAAGTTCTCTGCTTGGGTCAAAATTATTTTGTACGTTCGGCGTCTGCGCGGCTGTTCCCCTCTACAGGTCGCATTTCCCAACCGATTGTCGTGAAATTTTGCGAGCTGGTTCAGTAATTATCAATTTTTTTGACCATTCAATTTTAAATTTATCGGTAAAAAAAAATACTGGCTCTCGATTTCCGCAGAGAGCCACTAGTAATAAAATAAATGTATCATGTCTATGAAATGTATGCTTAAAAGCTAGTTTGCATGTTTGTGGGGTGTAATCTAAAAGTATTATTAGCTGATGCCCGCGGCTTCGCCCGCGTGGTTATTGGAAAATGTAACATATTTAATTTTCCCGTGGGAATTAGATGTTTTCCCGCTGGAAAAAGTAGCCTATGTCACTCTCCAGCTTCTAAACTATCTCCATACAAAAAATCACATTAATACGATGCTCCGTTGCGACGTGAAAGAAGGACAAACAAACACACACACTTTCGCATTTATAATATTAGTAAGGATGTATATCTCTTCTTCGTCTTAGTCAATCCCTCATGACTGAGGATTGTGACATGCTAGCCCTCCATTTAGTTCGGTTCCTCGCCAAGGACTGCATGGGAAAGACAGCATTTTGCAGCCCCCTTAACTGCATCAGGCCAGCGCACCGGAATCCTTTCTCTAGCGCGTTTGCCTTCCACAGAATCAAGAATTATTTATTGTACACTAGCTTCCGCACGCGACTTCATCCGCGTGGACCCGGGATAAAAACTATCCTATATTTTAATCCAGGCTATAAACTATCTTCGTGCAAAATTTCATTCAAATCGGTTCAGCCGTTTTCGCGTGATTGAGTAACAAACATCCAAACATCTAAACTTTCGCATTTATAATATTAGTAGGATGAACGCATGTATTGGGTGGAGGTAGCTATCGGCAGGGCCAAGTAGAGAACTTGCATGACACTGCGAAGAGCTAGCCTAAACCACGCAATGTTTTTTTTTTGTAATATATTTTTGTATACCTACCTTAGCTTATATTCCTAACATAGTTCTTAAAGTTCTCTGTACTAACAAAATATGGATCAGTGGTCTGAAATAAACGATTTTAATTTTAATTTAATATACGATTTTGAAAATTCTTTCAATAGTATGGACCTTCAGGATGGACATAGCCTCATAGGCTATATTTTCTCCTGCGGCCCCGGCTGGATTCAATACGCGGGCGGAGACGCCCGGGCAGCTAGTCTATGAATCAATTGACGACGGGCCTAGTCATTAACAATTTAAATATACCTGCTGGCACGCAAAAAGAGCGCTGGATGCCATATAATGTGTATGCCCGATTGGCCGCTAGCGTTGAGCCTGCAACACACTGGCGCGGGCTGCGGTGGCGGTCAGTAGTAAATTTGACCTAACCTATTGTCCGCCGCGGCCAGGCCGCTTTATTGTTACATGCATTGAAGTCTAACTTGATACGTATTATGGTTTAAAAATCACGTATGGCACTCTCCGGCTAACCATTGGGCTAACATTCTTGCTCTGCAGGTATGTGGTGTTGTTTCTGGTGCTGTGTAAGGTCGCCAGAGCTGCCGAGGGTGTGTAGTGTTGAGTGAGGGACCTGGTTTTGTCTAGCTGTCAACACAACGAAACCTCAAATCAGTAGAGGGTCAGCAACGCGCGTGTGATTCTTCTAGCATCACAAGCGTCCGCAGACTACGGTATCTGCTTATACCTACAGAGCAAGTAGTTGTGATATTATGGCTGAGGTCTTCTGTCAGGTGAAGGTACGTACTTCCCCAGTTGGGCTGCTCATATATGAGCAAGAGCATATATAAATAAGGTGTTAACAAATTAAGTACCAATACTTCAAGATATAATAACTTACATCAAAATAATTGACTAAATGGGAATTTAAATGCATTTGACTGATAAGGTGTTTATCACTAACTTACATCAAAATAATTTACTTTTGATAGGAAATAAGAAAAAAAAGAAAAGAAAAAAATCCTGTGCATTTAAGAGTCCGCAGTAAGCTCGGCCGAATTTCACTTTCCCATACAAACGAAGTTACGCTCTCATTTTAAAACTACTTAAACTTAAATGCATTTGACTGATAAGGTGTTTATCACTAACTTACATCAAAATAATTTACTTTTGATAGGAAATAAGAATAAAAGAAAAGAAATAAATCCTGTGCATTTAAGAGTCCGCAGTAAGCTCGGCCGAATTTCACTTTCCCATACAAACGAAGTTACGCTCTCATTTTAAAACTACGTGTTGGATTGTGGCGAAACTTTGCATATACATTGACCTGAGGTATATATATGTCTGTAATTAGTTTATATGGTTCCAGTTTATAAAACAAACTAAATACAGCAAAAACAAGTTTTCTATGAAAAATTTAAATTCGCTGTATTTTTTTTACTATAGTATTTGGAACTACATAAACTAATTAGAGACATAGATATACCTCATGTCATTGTATATGCAAAGATTCGTTACAATCCAACACGTAGTTTTGAAATGAGAGCGTAACTACATGTGTATGGAGAATCGAGCTTACTGCGGACTCTTAACTGACAAGGTGGTTATCACTTTCTGTCAAGAGAGCGTCCTTGTTTGACATGAATGAAATAATCAAAGAAGTCTTGATTGTTGAAGTCTACTTCGAAGGACAAGTACTATCAGCTCTGAAAGTGTTGGTATCTAATTTGGAAGCACTTTATACAGGTTGTGGCTGTGGCCTGGAATAGGAGCAATAAATGAAACGGCAGACTATTGAGCTTGTGAGTTATTATTAAAAAAAAACTAAAAAGATAACAGAAAAATATCTTTTAAAAACAAAAATTAAAAACTACACCAAACTACTATTACATGATGTTACCTCAAAATCTGCAGTGACGCTGTGCTAGGATCTCGTGGTGCCAAGATACATTACTTGAAGGTCATAAATTTAGATAAACATTATTCCGAATTTAAAAAAAAAGGATACAAGGGTTTACTACAGATGCTCTAAGGAAAAAAAAAAATATATTTGCCCCTGTTACAGGCCACACAATGTATAAGGGAGGTGACATTCCACTGAGCCCTACTACTCTTGAATGATCTCTAGCTGTCAACAAGAATACTGAAATCATTAGAGGCTCAGCAACGCGTTGATTCTTCTGGAATCGCAAATGTCCATAGGCTACATTGCTTGCCATCAGGCAGTTCTTATGCGTGTTGGCCTGATGACGAAATTGAGTCATGCACAGGCGATTCCAACCTCAAAAGCATACCTTGACTGACATGCGAACAATCACATCTAATAAGCAAACGTGTTTATGTCAATTTGTTCGCATTTGTAGAATCAGCGCAGCGTCATTATGCGCACGAGACTGTTATGGTAGCATGCCGATGATTTGTTAGGCCATACACGGCACTTAATTGTACGAGCGAGCACAGCGAACGAAGTCTCCGTTTCGGCTTGGGAAAAAATATTTCGTATGTCCGGACGTCCTGACCCGCTGTCCCGCTGTTCTCATGTACGGGTCGCATTTCTCAACCGATTCTTGTGTTTTGCGGAGCAGCTTCAATACTTATATAGATTTTTTTGTCCATTCAGTCTTTAGAATAAAAATAAAAAATCAGGTAGAAACCTAAGGCGTAAACAGATATTTTTTGTTTCTATCGCAGTATTTTAAGGCAAACTCATTGCATTAACTCTAGAAGCGAACAATTAAACTTTATTGATAATAATTTTAAAAAGCGAGAACACCAGCCCTGTGGTCACCCTATTTGACAAGACTTGGTCTGTAGCTTAAAGTGACAGTTTACCATGAGACTCAGTAAATTTACGTTAAACGTATATTAAACGTTATTTTTAATTAACGAATTAACAAACGTCATATGTTTGCCCGTCATATGTAGTACCCATTTCAATCGGACACTACGCTCGAAGTTGTAGACGATTATATATACCTAGGACAGACTGTTCAGTTAGGTAGGTCCAACTTTGAGAAAGAGGTCAATCGTCGAATCCGACTCGGCTGGGCAGCATTCGGGAGGCTACGGCACATCTTTTCGTCCAATATTCCGCAGTGTCTCAAGACGAGAGTCTTTGACCAGTGTGTGTTGCCAGTGATGACGTATGGCACGGAAACGTGGTCGCTTACTATGGGCCTCATAAGAAGACTCAAAGTCACCCAAAGGGCAATGGAGAGGGCTATGTTGGGAGTTTCTCTGCGCGATCGCATCAGAAATGAGGCTATCCGCAGCAGAACCAAGGTAACCGATATAGCCCTCCGAATCGCTAAACTTAAGTGGCAGTGGGCGGGGCACATTGCACGTAGAACCGATGGCCGTTGGGGCGGAAAGGTTCTCGAGTGGCGACCACGTACCGGAAGGCGCAGCGTGGGTAGGCCCCCCACAAGGTGGACTGATGACCTGGTAAAGGTCGCGGGAGTCCGCTGGATGCGGGTGGCGCAGGACCGGTCATTGTGGCACTCTTTGGGGGAGGCCTATGTCCAGCAGTGGACGTCTTTCTGCTGATATGATGATGATGATGATATGATGATATGTTTGCCTGTGGTCACGTACACATGTTTGAACTAAAGTTAAGCAGTAAGAAACCCATATTTCTGTTCACGACTTAGGATTCACCCTGTATATGAAAAGACAGTCTCGCGAGTTGTGCAGCTCAAAGAGCCATAAGTTAGTAAAAAACCGGCCAAGTGCGAGTCGGACTCGCGCACGAAGGGTTCCGTACCATTATCTATAAAAACGGCAAGAAAAACACGTTTGCTGTATTGGGGCTCCTAAATATTTATTTTATTCTGTTTTTTAGTATTTATTGTTATAGCGGCCACAGAAATACATCATCTGTGAAAATTTTATTTGTCTAACTATCACGGTTCATGAGATACAGCCTGGTGACAGACGGATAGACAGACAGACAGACAGACAGACGGACGGACAGGGGAAAAATATATGGAACAAACCCATTTAGATTTGGCATAGGCACAGTGTTTTACGAAAGCGACAGCTGACCTTAGTTGGACCAGAGGGAAAAGTAGACCTTGACTTAGACGAGATCTGTAACCTACTTGGTAATGACAGTGACCCTCTGCCTACAAAACTGGAGGTTTCGGGTTCGAATCCATGTAGGGGAAGGTTGCTATCATTGGACCGGCGCTTTGATTGGACCACTTAAATATTTTAAAATCTACGCGTGCTAGACAGAGCCAAACAAGGTACAAAGTGTCCTTGCGCGGCCCGGCTGGACCCCCGCAACCTCAGTCGGGCCGCTCTTCCCAGTGACGAGTTGCGTGAGCGAGTATGTTTCGAGCGCTGTTGATGTTAAATTACGCGGAGGAAAAAAATCACGTAATTATTATTACATTTGCAATTGTTTAAGTGTGCTGATGTATAATGGTTAGACATTTATTAATGATCACATTTATAACAACTGTTTTTAACCATTTCTTTTCTTTATTTATTAATATTTTTGTTTGTGATTTGATGCCTAGTTGGTATCAATGGACCACATGTGTATTCTATCATCGGACCGGTCCAATCATGGCAACCTTTTTTTTAAATTTTAATTCTTCACCCACAGGCTTGGTACCTATATACATAGTACCTACATATTGTAAATAAGTTATAATAAAATGATTTAAATTGAATACAAAATTTGATTAAATAAATCTATTACAAGAAAATGTAGTTTTTTCTCGATTTTCATAAGTTTCCTTGATTGGACCATCGGTTTAAATTTCCTAAGTCCATTGATGGCGACTCAGTGGTCCGATCAAGGTGACTCTGGTCCAAAGAAGGGAACAGCCCGGGAAACCATTTTCGCGATTTTTCTCAAAAATTATTATACTTTTTCCATTGTGTATAAGGTAATAAATAAATATTATTTCAAGAGTTTAAACTTATCAACCTTGTTTTATTTTCCGACGTAAAATGTGTAGATTATAGGGCAGCGAAGTTAAGTGGTCCAGCCATAGCCACTTTCCCCTAAGGGCCTTTATTTGTGTGATGAGCATGAATACTTGTTGCCGATTCATGGATGTTTTCTATGTGTTTAAGTATCTATTTATCTACATATATACTTATGTATATCGTCGTCTAGTACCCATACCCATAGTACAAGCTTTGCTTAGTTTGGGACTAGGTCGATTTGTGTAAGATTTCCACCAAAAATGTATTTTTTTTTAAATTCGGCCGGTTTCCTCACGATGTTTTCCTTCACCGAAACGCTGCTGTTAAATACATTTTTCTTACTTACATGAATGCTTTTTAAATTATGTTTTAAAGAAAAAAAGTCCTGATCTATGGCAATAGTGGAAATAATCTTGGGTATCAATCGATAGGTCTTAGCTACGTTGTAAAAAAAAAAGGTTTATTTCCAAAAATATATGGTACAGCTGTATTTGTGAAGCCTCTGACTTCTGAGCTAGGCTGGAGCCTGTGTTACAGAAGCCAGCGTCCTCTCCCAGTTTGTAAGTATCGTAGATAACATTTTTGCTTTCTTAGATATTTATGTATTCTTATTTGACTATATTTATAGAACTACGGAAGTTGTGTGTGTGTGTGTGTGTGTGTGTGTGAGAGAGAGAGAGTGTGTGAGTGAGTGTGTGAGTGTGTGAGTATAATTAAATAATATATTATCTAAAGCGGGAAATAAATATGTAAAATGTAAGCAAAAGAAGACATTTAATTCGTTGAAAATACATTTCTATTAGGTACTAATAGTATACATCGATTTCTTAGGTAAATACCAAATAAAGACTAGACAGTATAACGAACTAACTACTTAACTATAAAAATATTTGACTGAAAGCTTATGGAGTATTACCTTAACACATAAAAAATTTACTTTTGAACGTTACAGATTTTATTACTTAATAAAAATAAACACATATTTTCTCGATAACCTCTTTTTGTTCTGTTGATGTCAATAGGTGTGTAGAAGTGTAGACACTAAATAAATAAATCAATAATGTCATATTTTCTCGAAAAAGGCTTAAAAACGTAGTCAAATGGAGAAAAAATCAATGCAAAAAGTTAAATAATCATGAAGTTATGTGTCCAAAGTTTTAAGAAGGGGTGTGTTCTGTCCCCTTTTTCGCAAAAAGCAACCTTATATGAAACGATGATGCTGGAAGATTGTGACGTCACACTAATTAGACGGCAACGTGCCGCGCCCCATCTTGTTCGACGCGGCCCCCCAGCAGCATCCTGTAATGTGACGTCACACACTGTTTGCGTTTTCTCTCTCTATAACAAGCAATATTAAAACGCTTGTAGCTTCGTTATTCTTTGAGATATCTGAATGGGATTTTCGTCACTAGGCATTTTTTTTGCCTTCCTTCATTTGGTGTAATAATAATTTTCGAGTCTAGGTACACCCCTATTGGCATAACATAACAAAAATATTAAAAAGTTTCCTAATTTCAGCGTGGCGGTAAACAAATAGTTGCCTTTTACTTGTACCTATAACATTTACCCTCTGTATAAATGACATCAAAGTTCACATAGTCTAAACCCACATATTTTTATTGAAATTGTGATACAATACAATCTTTATATTGACGTAAAAGAAGCGTTTTCCAACAACTGACAATGTGCCAATCCAGTAGCAACTGTAACAACAGTAAAATATCTTCACGATGCTCTATAGTCCAATAAAAAATATTATCTATACTCTATACTTCATATGCGTCATGCAAACGCGGCAAAAATAAGGTTCTTTATCATCCAATACACCCTTTGAAAAATCGGAACGCACCCATAACATGAGCACAACAACTTAACGGCGTCGGTGGCTAAAATTGGAACTAAATTTACTCAGTACTATCTAATCGAGAAAAGCTATACTAGCGCCGCTGTAGAGTGCAAAGTTATAGTTGCAATGCCATAATAATCGTAATAACGCTTGAACCGCTTTATAGCACTATAAAGAACTTTGCGCGAACCGGCTTCCTTTTTCGAAATTTAAATTTGAAATTAGAATCGTTCCTAGAAGCGTTAATAGGGTAAAATGGGGTAAGAGCTCTTTTATATTTTTATTGTTTATTTATTTTACTTGGAAACGCGGTTGATGTTTTACTACATTTATTTTGTACAATTAAAATGGTTTAATGCTGTTTTAGTGTTAACAACCAATAAAACCATTTCCATGATTAGATTAGGTACTAAAAGGTTGTTAAATCTGCAGTGCAAATGAGATAAATACTTCAACTACAAACATAATAGGTACTTTTCCAGATAAGTGTATGATAATTGTTTAACTAGCTTTAACGCGAACTTCTGTAAGGCATTATACCTCCAGGTCGCCTCTTTAGGCTATGCTGTTTGGGATGAAAACTATCCTATTTTATATCCTTCCCCAGGCTTGAAACTATCTCCACACTTAATTTCATATATTCATTCATTAGTTTAAGTTAACCGTGAAAAGGTAACAGACAGACTGAACAGAATTCATATCACATTTTTAAAATTACCCATGTACAAAACATCATGGCTGCAAACGTTTAAAACAAAATCCTTCCTTTTTCGTAATAGAGTTAATAAACATAAAGTACGAGATCTCAGCTTTTCTTCATTAACACGGTTGGCCGGCCCATAGCATAAAATTGCTTCCCGTTCAAGCATAGTTAAAAAGCCCTTATTATCCCCATTATGTTATAACACCTAATAAACTAACCAAAGTTTTAGTCAATAGCGTCACTAACACACTATAAAACTGTTTAAATGCGATAACAAACTATAAATGTCACGAAATACAATAAATACAAACGATAACTGCCACCAAATACAATAAAATGCGAGACGCGTGAAATGCGAATTGGTTTCGGAACGGATGCAGGTAAGCGAATTGTGTTTAAAAAAAAGTGAAGTGGCGCTTGCACGGTACTTCGGAGACTTTTTGGGGTGGGATCCAGAAAGTATGAAACGGAGGATATTTTTAATTGGACAAGCGAGCGAATCAAACGAACTCCGTTACGTATTTCCGGCTGTCCGGCCGTTCCCCTCTACAGGTCGCATTTCTCAACCGATTCTCGTATAATTTTGCGATTTTGTTCGAAAATTATATGTCACTAGCGACCCGCCCCGGCTTCGCACGGGTACTATATTGCACATATAAACCTTTCCCTTGAATCACTCTATCTTTAAAAAAACCGCATCAAAATCCGTTGCGTAGCTTTAAAGAACCAAGCATACGTAGGGACAGACAGCGGGAAGCGACTTTGTTTTATACTATGTAGTGATATATGAGCTTTTCGTCGTTTAAATTTTTTGATTGGCTCCCAAGTTCTGCAGCTCACAGAGTGAAGGTTGTAGAGAGCAGTAAAAACAAATTATTCATACATTACCAATTAACAAAGCTTACGAAAGTACTCTCAAAAATCGACACAGTTTGGCCATAGAAATCGTGACGTTAGTTACTTGGTTCTATTTCTCTACAAACTATGTACCTACTACCTACTTTGAAGTAAAGTTATTATAAAAAACTAAATTAAAAATAAAATAGGATAGAACTAAATTGTATTCCGGTCAGGACCACATTTTAAGCCAGTAGAATTTCATTGCCACAATTTTCCATGTGTGGTGCGCTGCCGGAACCCATAGCTAGAAGTAGCGTTGCAAATTAAATTCAACTTGCTCTTTAGTAATACAGGTGAGTTTAAGAACTAGTATGAAAAAAATACCTTGATTTTGACATTTGATTATACAGCGGCAACCTCACTCGTGCCTTTGACGGACTTACAATGTCATCTCACATTTATCCCTAATAATACAATACAATACAATAATTAGACTAACTATCTAAACAGCGGCACCCCTTTAAACTAGTCAAGCGATCACCTGTAATGCCAGAGCAAAAAATTCGCAACAAAACCGACCCCCCGTAACAAAAGATGAATACTTTGCTATAGCGCAAAAAAAATGGCAAAGGGGCCGTCTTTTGTGGGGAAAAAATGACGTACGATCGGACAATGGTATTGTACGAGCACTTGTTTAGTTAAGGTTTGTCAAATGATGGCGCTTAGATTGGATGTCGAAGAAAGTTCGGATTGTTAACTAAGATTAATTAATGTGTAGTTTATTTATGATTCTTAAATGTCAGATTATAGCTTTATGTCATGTAGACGTCTTTTTATTGCAATAAACAGTTTTTCATGTCTGAGTAGTCACTTTCAATGAATTTGGAATAGTCTATAGAGCCCATAAGTAAGTAACCTCATTCCTCTGCCATTATCTGATATCTCATTTCCTCCATCGTTAAACATGCGATTGCTAAAAGTAGTTGTGCTGTACTGATAAGTACTACAGGCGAGAGTTTTGTCTTGAAGAAGCTGTTAAGTTGACATTTAAACATTTGGTCGCGTTCCAAATCAAATATTGAACCAAAGGGCATTGTGGTAACTTGTATGAGACAAATTGTCGTTTTTATTTTTTGCAGCGGCCAAGGATGTTTTTGTATCTTTTAAAAGAGGTATCTTAATACGCATGGATATATAAAATTAAACGCGTTAAACAATATCGGAGCCGAGATATTTAAGGTTTAAGTTTTGTTTATAACTTTTCAATATGACCTGCGGAAATATATGTATGCTTATTGCAAATATCTCGGTTCCGATGCATTTTAGAGTGTTACATTTCATAACAAAATATGTTTGTTGTAAATAGATTTATCATAATATACCACTTTAACGAGTGGCCGCTCATCTAAAAGAAATGACAAAACATTTACCCAAACTCCTTTAGTAAGATCTAAAGTAAGTACCTAACTAAAATAATATTAAATATTAATATTATTATTCATTTATGTTAAAGTGTTTGTCGCCCAATAAGGACCACTTACATTTTTCTATTTTATTGTTAATTATTGGTAAACGAATTGATAAGTGGCATATAAGTGATGTCCCGTATCCTTCAGAATCTAACACCTTTCATGCTGTCTAATAGCTGGAAAATATATATAATTACTGTTTAATATCATTTTCACGTAACGATCACCATACTTATGGCCACTATTTTCTTTTGAGTAGTATACAATACAATACTTATTTGGAAAAATTGGTTTTTAAAAATAGTGTTTAAAATACAAGGAGGCAACACAAAATAGTATGATAACTTGATAAGGCTAAGAAAGTGGGAAGTGAAAAGATATTATGAAAATATTCCATTTTAAAAGTGAAATATTTTGAACCATTTCAATATATATCATAACTAGCTTTCGCCCGCGACTTCGTCTGCATGAACCCAGGATAAAAACTATCCTACCTATATATTAAACCAGGCTATAAACTATACTAACTACGTTTAAGCGTGATTGAGTAACAAACATCCAAACATTTAAACATCCAAACTATATATATAATATTGGTAGGTAAGTTCCTAGACTTCTTAGTTCTAAAATATACAAACAAAAACACGGTAACTGCATATATTGTTATTCTTATTCCATTATAAAATTTAATATAAACTTAAGTACATATTTATTCAATAGGCGTCTCAAAATATGTATCTAAGTAGTTCTCTACTTATGTTTAAACTTAGATAGTAAATACGCTTTCTGAGTAGATGCTTTCTTAAACTTAGTTACTTCTAATAGTTTATATATTAAGGTATAAATTACAAGACTTAGTTTATGTCCTGACTTGGCACAAATTATGTTTTGTCTCATTTTGAATCTTGAGATTGAATATGGCAATATTTAATATAAGTAATCTACACTAATATTATAAAGAGGAAAGATTTGATTGTTTGTATTGAATATGCTCCGAAACTATTGGACCGATTTGAAAAAATCTTTTACCATTAGAAGCCGACATTATCCCTTATGAACATAGGCTACTTTTTACCGCGGGAAAATGCTTCATTCCAACGGGAAAACGAGTAATCCGTGCGAAACCGGGCCGGGCAGCTAGTAATAATATACATATGTTCTAGCAGTCGTAGCAGTATTTAAACTAATTGGAATCAGTCTTATTTATTTTTTCTTTTATATTTTCTGTTAATTTTTTTTTTTTTATTTATTTATTAAAAGTACAAAACAATTAACAATGTTATGTTACTCGCCAAACTGCGATAATTGATGCCTTCTGTGTCCTTCTTTAATAAATAAGGTAATTTGTGCATAGAAGGGCAATATTATGCAATGGTATGCTTATTGTTGAAGCTCCTCATAAATCCATACCAATATTATAAATGCGAAAGTGTGTCTGTCTGTCTGTTACCTCTTCAAGCTTAAACCGCTGAACCGATTTAAATGAATTTTGGTATAGAGATAGTTTGAGTCCCGGGAAAGGACACAGGATAGTTTTTATCCCGGAAATCACCCCATAAGGGGGTGAAATGGGGGGTGAAAGTTTGTATAGAGCTGCGATATAAACGAGTTCCACGCGGACGGAGTCGCGGGCAGAAGCTAGTAAATAAATAAACAATTACTACTATTAACTACCACAAAATTACATTATCAACGTAATACGTTTAGTCTAAGAAACGATTCGTTTTCAAAGCACCCATTTCTATTACAATCTCATTCAATATTTTGTAATTAACTAATTGAGCCGGGGTTACTACAATTACCCTCTTTGACCTTTTACCCCCCGTTGCGATGATTACCCCTCGGGCTCGGGTGAAGACTGATTCTGTTATTTATATCATGCCTTTTCTATTTTCAGTTTTACAATCCTTGAACGAACTGCACTGACGAGAAATTTTCAAAGTTGCGATACTGTTTGCGTGGCAAGTTATTGGAAAACCTGGAACATTTCCTGCACAAGATTAATCTGGTGCAGGAAATTATCATTTGTCCGAAACATTTATCACAAATGTACCTATGGTTAGCTTAAAAAGGAAATTTGAAAATTAGGAGCTTTGAGCTCTTGAATGTGATACCCAATAAACTTATGAGTATATCAATAGGTAGCATTTTTTTTTCAATTTCATTATGTCCAGTGGGCGTAGCATGGTTGCCATTTTATCACTTATCGTTGTGGTAAAGACGCCTATCACGCTCTGACAAGTATGCGAGTGCGAGAGTGACGGATGCCTTATCCACAACGATAAGTGATAAAATGGCGACCGTGCTACGCCCGCAGGACTATCAGCATCATCATATCAGCAGTCAGTCGAGTCGGATTCAACGATTGACCTCTTTCTCAAAGTTGGACCTACCTAACTGGACAGTCTGTCCCAGGTATGTATAATCGTCTACAACTTAAAGTTAAAACAATAATCGTCTGAAGCGTAGTGTCCGATTGAAATGGGAGTTGATACTACATGGGCATTTTGACATGATCTTCGTCTTATCCATGTTCATTCTTAGACCAACTCGCTCGGAACCTTTACTGAGGTCATCTAGCATGGTACTCAAGTCCTCCATGGTCTCAGCCAAGAGTACAATATCATCAGCAAACCGGTGAGTGATGTACTCACCGTTGATGTTGATGCCTAGCCTTCTCCAGTCCAGAGTCTTGAAAACATCCTCCAGTGCAGCGGTGAACAGTTTTGGGGAAATAACATCCCCTTGCCTGACATCCCGCTGCAGCGGAATAGGTTTCGAGCTCCGATCCTGGAGTCGGACTGTCATAGTGGCGTTCTCGTACAAACACTTCAGTACTTCGATATAGCGGCAGTCTACTTGGCACCGTTGGAGAGACTGTAAATAGTCCAGTCAATGAACTGACAACTTGTATGGAAACAATGTCAATTTTGGAAATAATTTATAATAGCTTATTTTTTATGTGTAACGGATATATTATCAATTAAATAGCAACCCAAAATCCGACAAAATTTCAGACATCAAAATAATTCTAAAATAACTAGCTTCTAAAAAGTAAGAAAAAATATTAATAAACATATTTGTCTTTATTTTGGTTCATTTATATTTGCTCTATAATATTCGAGATAAATCGTACAAAAAAAGACAACGCATGCTTCATTTAAATCTACATAATTACTTCCGGGTGGAAAGTTTGCCAGATTCTTGAATAAATCATCTTAGAATAAAATTTTAATAATTAATGTTTTTCAAAACCGTATTTTGCCTGGAGTAAAAGCCCATGTTTCGATTTCGATCGAATCGAAGGCTGTCTCGTAGTCCACGAACGCTAAGCAGAGAGGCAGGTTATACTCCTCAGTCTTCTGTATAACCTGAGGGAGAGAGGACCATGCTCCATTGAAAAATAATAATTGCAAGCTTATATTTAGTTTAACCTGTCCCGGCCTGTGATGTGTCCTGTCTGTAATGAAATGTTGCTAGTTAAATTTGACCCACTTCCCGGTGACCGATTGAGCTGAAATTTTGGGTATAGGTATAGTCTAGATGACAATTCAATATTATGATACCATCGAGCTGATCTGATGATGGAGACAGAAGGTCGCCATAAGAATTCAGTACGTAACCCCGTTGACTTTGGGCTCGTTAGAATCGGATGACGGTATACAAAAAAGTACAGTCGGCAATAAATGATTGTACCAAAAGTTATTTTTTTGACAGAGACTTATTTAGGATATAATATTAACTTACTCTAACTTATAATAATTGAATTATCTGCAACGACAATTTCGTCAATAGTCGGCGAAAAATGGCTTTCGGGACTTTGGAAATCGGAAGAATTATCCTACTAATATTATAAATGCGAAAGTTTAGATGTTTGGATGTTTGGATGTTTGTTACTCAATCACGCTTAAACTGCCGAACCGATTTGAATGAAATTTTGCACGAAGATAGTTTATAGCCTGGATTAAAATATAGGATAGTTTTTATCCCGGGTCCACGCGGACGAAGTCGCGGGCGGAAGCTAGTGTTTAATAAAAAAGACTGCTAGTTCGTCGGAAGATTGATCATTTATATAATCTTGGCATGACGATGCCGGCATATCCACTGTACACTAACTCGTTAATGACCTAATCAGAAGTACTTAATTAAAAAGAGAGTCACTACGAGAGGGCACTTATAAAACCCTCTTTAAATAAATAGAGATTAAAAAAGTAACACCCATCAGGACAAGGTTATCTATCTATAGGTATGTAACTGTTAAATTTTGAGAGTTTTAGTGACCATAAAATGTAAACGAATTAGTAATTAAAATACTGACATTACATAATTATCGAAGCTGAATTCCTAATTAGGTAACTTTGTTTTCACAGATTTATTTCTGTTTAGTTTATATTTTATTATATAGGTTTAGTTTAGTTATATTGTGTACCTGCTTTTAATCTAGAGATTGCCTTGTTTGTTCTTTTTTTATAAATAAAGTTTTTTATTACTTGAAATAAAATTATACTTCAATTCATTTATAGCATGGTGATTCACGCTAACTTTTATTTATTACTTATAATTTGCATTAAGGCTACCTATCAATCACGATGCCATATCCATGGCCCCCATGGCATGACCCCGGTCCATGTGAATCCAAAACTATATAAGTAGTTAGGTACCTATGTACCATGGATGCAATAATTGACGATTAAATGATCCATTGAGTTACAAGGTGCCCATCGTAAATTGACGATGGTGTAGATATAATAGGTGTAGAAATAAGTTGACATAAAAAAAATGTGACAAACAGGATTTGAACCAGCGAGCTTCGAGCAGCCCGATCTAATTGCACTGTTTCTTTTTAACAAGACTAATACGCCGTACTGATTTTTTGTAAAAACAAATAAGCATCTACCATTTAAAACGGTCCGAACGTTATAGTTAAACAATTGAATAGATATAGCATACACTGTATAGTCCAGTGCAAATATATATATAGATTTAATCCTCTCATAGATATACCTTAATCCGCTGACATAACAGCGATGGGACATATTTATGAGTAGGTAATTTGTATGCACCCATATTTTTGAACTCGACTGTAATAGGACTAACGAAGCTTTACTAGACTCAGGTATATTAACATCACATGTAACTAGGTTTGTATTAATTTATGTAACATTGGAATCAAATCTTGTAAGTTCATTTTCACTCACTTTCATTATTATTCGATTTGAAACTTTCAAGTTTGCAAGTAGCTATTAAGTATTATGAAAATTTCAATTCAATATTATGGTAACATCAAGCTGAGTTGGAAGGTCTTTCATAGATAGTAGGTAGTAAATAGTAGAATAAAAAAAAAAAAAGGTGACAATCTTATACAAATCGAACTACTTAGTCACAGAGTAAGCTCAATAAAGCTTGTGTTGTGGGTACTAGATGACTATACAGGCTGAAACATAAGTCGTGAATCGAAGTGGCAAAATGTGAATCTATCCATGATTCTGAGCAACTTTTACTATGAGACCAACTTTGTGTTATGCAAAAAAACACCAATTTTATACACTTTGGTCATTTTAAACTGACGAAAATGTATGAGCAAGTGAGTTTTTTTTCATACTACAAAGTGGGACCCATACTAAAAATGGCTCAGAACCATGGATAGATTCACATTTTGCCACTTCGATTCACGACTTAATTTTCAGCCTGTATATTTAATAGATAAATACTTATATAGATAGAAAATATCCAAGACTCAAAAACAAATATTTATGCTCATCACACAAACATTTGCCCTTACCGGGATTCGAACCCTGGACCTTTAGCTTCGTAGGCAGCGTCACTACCCCCTAGGCTAACCGGTTTTATTTTGTAATTTGATAACACAGTATACCTACTAGCTGTCTTCATAAAATTAAATTTTGTATTTAGCAGTTACGTCTGCTAACGAAAATTATCTACCTATACCTAGACTTCAAATAAGAGGGAATTTATTGAAAGATTCGTTGACCGAGTATAACTGGTCTGATAGCTCAGTTGGTAGCAGTGACTGGTCGCGTATAGCAGAAGGCCGCAGGTTCGAATCCTTCACTGAGCGAACAAAGCAATTTTTCAAGATTTGTTCTATAATTGAACATATGATATTACATAGTTATTATGAAAACTTATTGTCTCGCTTCCCTTTTATTAACATATTTACATACAGTTTCGGATGCTTAGATATCCTATTTCTTTCCGTTCTTGTGAAATAAATAAATATTATATTTAAACTTTTCCTTTTTCAATATACCTAGGTACTTAATGGTAATTTAGATAGCAGACGATTCTGCTTGTTACACGATAATATTTTTCAAATCTTTTCAAATCTTACCTACAGACAGAAAATATGAGTTTTCTTGTTGACTTGATCTGAATAAAACCCCATAGTTACGCGGTTGGCAGTACACTCTAGACTATTAGATAGGCAGGCATTCTAGTCTTGTCTAGTCTACATACATACCTAGGTACCATAGACTATTGCAAAGTATCTACTAATAAATAACTACTAAAGTCTATGCATACGAAGAGGCCAAAATCGAAATGATCTACACACGTTTTTACAAGGCAATAAGAGCTTGTACAGATCATTTTGAGCTCTGTTTCCTTGTAGCTACTTTCGCTGTTGACAATACAATTAAGGTTACTATGTACCTAATGTATACAATAATAGGTATTAGTAAAGCAAAATCAACGAGAGAAGAAAAAGTCTTACAAGAGAGAGAAAAGGAACAAGCGATTAAAAAGGATACATCAGATAAGGACAAAGGATATTTCACATAGTCCCGTTGGCTTTGCTTTACTACAGAGAGGTATGTATCAGGACGTATCGATACATAATATGATCTTAAAATAAATCTTAAGATTTAAAAAAAGTTGACGCACTTTACTTCACACTCCTAAAGGACGTTAAAATCACAATCCAAAGTTCAACGACTCAAGCACTAAAATCAAAGAAACCGCCACAAAAAAAAACACTAAAAAAAAATAAAGCCTACAGCTTCGAGTTCTCTTACTTTCTGGCTCACGTACGGACTAAAACTGGGCGTGGCCAACAGAACAGGTTAGTAAAGCCGAACACCGCCAAAAAATACCATAAAAAACATATAATGGCAACCCTAGGACACGATCGATGGGATAGTACCAACCGGCGTGCGGCTCACGTACTAACGAAAAAAATCTCGTTACATCCCTCCACCAATCAGACGCTAGCCACGCCCGAAGACCATTCCACCTTTAAATAGGCCACGCCCACGGTGCGATGCTAGCGCCAGCCGCGCCATACAAGTGGCACCGTTCGGTACTAAATAGAAAGAGAGGGCAATACGCTGGGCGCGTCGCCTCTCGCACAATTTGAGCCAACCGATCATTAAGTGTTTAAATTCAACGGGAGTTGGTTGTGTCGGGTTTCGTCGGAGGGGAACGCTATTAAAATATCTACAAACATTATCTTTAATTGGGCTGAATTTGCGCCTGTGTGCGCGGGTTTTTTTTCAGTGTCGGTTTTTTCGAAGTTGATGACTGTTATCAGTTTTGTTTAGTGCGGTTTAGCAAAGGAACCTATGTGCGGTTAGTGTAAAGTGAACGAAAATGACTTCAGTGACGTGACAGTTCGAAAAATCGGTACTTATCGATTCGCGTATCGAAATTTATTAAAAATGACACGTGCCACATAATAGTGATGCGATTAAGTCCCCAATTATCGCTGTCCCGTTCTTCTTAATTGCCGACTATTAACCATTTCTGAACCGTGACCCTCCGATTTCCAAACGTGTTTCCGTCGTTTCACTTTTCCGAATCGGATTTTTAACGGTTTTCTGTGTTCAGAAACAGTGCGTTCGGAATTCAAAGAACATAATTGTGTGTAACTGTGCTCGAAAATTATTGTGGAAAAGTGATGCTGTGCGTCGTCTGATTTTCAAATTATCCGTAAGTACCAAGATTTAATAAGAATCTATTACCAACAAATTTAAAACACTATTCAATCTAAAATATATAATATTGGATGTAGAACCGTGATCCACCTACCCTAGCCGCACCAAAGAATATTGAAAAATGTTACACAATTTAGAGAAAAAGAAACACATATTTTAATACTTCCTTTAACAAAGTTTGGTAAAGCAACTAATTATTTAGCACAAATAATGTACCTAGTCAGATTTTATATTTACCTCCATATGGACATACTTATTTTTTAGATAAACTTACCTACCTAAAAAGTACGTACACAATCTTTACAAGACAAGCACCGAAAGAAAACCAAATAAAAGAAGAAACATGTTTAGGTAGTACTACTTAGGCAGGCGCAAATAATTATGCGTGAATAATTTATAAAACCAAGTTATAATTCATATTTCTACGTTCAATTGTATACAATAGCTCAATGTGAATGGGAATAAAAATGATCAATTAATCATTAATCATTGACAGATATGAGTAACGACGCTCAAGTTAAATCATCGCATGATTACAGATGATAAAGCGATCATATTACCGATGATCCAGGGGAATATTTCAGTAATAGTAGATAGATCATTTCTAGTTCGCAAACTATTGACTAATAAGATACTAATAAGACGGTCTGTAATCGTTCACTGAAGATCGTGATCATTCTGATTTCTTGAACAGTACCACTGCTCTGAATTCTAGTAGTGGCCTCTTATAGACCACACCACGTTGTAGAAATTGCTGGTCATTTTCTTTGCTTCGTTCACCAATAAGACTAAGAATGATCATTTAAGGCGGATTTAACCTCGAAAATGTCTCTGTATAGAATAATATGCTGTGCTTTCCATCCACCCTTTAAAGGCCTTCAAAATTGGACACTTCGACCCCAACGTGACGCAAGTATTAAATGTGTTAAAAGGTTGAACCTTCTTTGTATAATGTTTAGAACGAAATCAAGGTACCGAGTTTAAATGAGTTTTTAGGCAGGTACCGTCATAAGAAATTTGGTAGAAGTAAATGAAACTTCACATTTCATTGAGTTCTTTTCGACTGTGGTACTTATTAAAATAACTGTTCAAGCATTGCAGGGAAAGTTATAAAACAATGTATGACATGAGTAATAGGTACCCTATCTATAATTTAGTCGAAACTTATTGAAATCTGGATTATATCCGTGATATCTGGATTATATCCAAAATAACAAGTACCTTTGATTTATACAATAATTACAACTTAGAAAAGTTGAAAAACCCCCGACATTTTCATTTCAAAGTCCAATATCTCAAAAACGGCTAAACAGATTTTCATAAAACAGCTAAGAACATTCGGGATCACATGGGCTTTCAAATAAAAAACCGCATTCAAATCGGTCCATCCGTTTGGGTGCTACGATACCACAGACAGATACACAGATACACAGACACGTTAAACTTATAACACCCCTCTCTTTGCGTCGGGGGTTAAAAAAATGAATAACATTATCGCAAAAATGTAATCCAGTAAAAAAACCAAATATTGAATTATTTATTCTTCAGGCCATCAGGCTATTTGGCCGCCCGAGTTACCAAATTTACGATGGCATCATTAAGCGACATGAAGATACAGTGATAGTAACATTGATACAACACAAAACTGGGTACTATACCTAGTAATATAATAATCATACAGTAAAACTACCCTTTATTGCAGATGGTAAAATACGGCAGGCATTAATAGAGGAATGATAGAATTCAACGGAGATACTTTTTTAAAGTTTCGAACGACGGGTTAGCCTAGTGGGCAGTGACGCTGCCTACGAAGCAAGGTCCTGGGCGTCCAACCCATAACACATTAAGTTTACCTTGGGGCTAGTTCGATTTGTATAAGATTGTCCCCAGAACATGATATGAGTACCTATTTAATTAAAAATAAGTATCTATACTTTATTTAGAATAACTAACAATATTCTTGAAGATGGGCAAAATCTTTTCAAGTACGTAATAATACGGAAACAATGATAAACCGAATGGTGAAATCGTGAAGCGGTACAAACCAGTAGCCGTGGAAAACGCCCTAGGCACTGGAAATGAAAGACCTAGGACGTAACGCGGGTAGCACTATTGGCTACACTTGCTAGTGCTATCTCTGTCCTGTACGGTGTAAAACAAAATAGATGCAAAGGTTGCTGACAGCTAAAGCAATTTTTTTTCCGTAACATTTTTACATCTATTGATGCAAACTAAGAATAGCTTACCTCGTAATGAAACAGTTTTTCCTCCACGTACGTTTTTATAGGACACCATCAGAAATCTTCGATATAAGATGACAAACATTTTCTATCATAACCAAATAACTATATCTTTAAAGTTGGCGATGTCTACAAAAGAAACGACAAAACGCGACTGAAATTCATGAACGTGATTGAGAAATAAACCAGAATATGAGTTACGATTGTGATAAATAATATAAAAACTTCTATTGACAATGATTATTGATTAGATTCAAACAGAGATTTTATAGTTTGCAGCAAACCCAACGATAAAATAAGTTTCATTCATATCACCTTTTTACTTACTCCAAATTGACCTTTCCTGTGAAGTTTATTTGTTTTTAATCCGACTATGGTGTGCGCTTAAACCGATTATTCACCTTTCTTTATTGTATTAAATAAGAGTGGACTAATGTTCAGAAATGTCTAATAAGATCAAATAACGTAATTTTGTTTCTCCGTTCTTTTCTTTGATTATTTTCAACAATCCGACATGTCAACCGCTTAAAAAAATGCTTTTCTGATAAATGAATCGGACGCATCGGAAAAAATATAAGTTAGAAACAGCTAAGATAACATTTCCGAATGTTTCTTTCTGATTGCAATTTAATAATGGAGTTAACACAAATTTAGTCTGCGGGCAAATTTATTTTGCAACAGACAGTCACAAGTATTTTTAAAATATAGAAAAGCATTATGAAAAAGGAATAGACCTGGAGTGCCATAACTTAAGAATTATATACCACTTATAAATTAACAGAGTATAAAGCGAAATCTTACACAGAAATCGACCTATGGTCCTACAGTAAGTTGAGCTCAAAAAGCCTTGTATTTTGGACACTAGGCAAATAAATGACAAATCTATTTATAGAATTAGTCCCAAATTTAACTAACACGTATTGATTCATTCCCTAAATACCTATTCATAATCGGAAATCAAAACCATCTTCTATCCATTAAACAACCTCTTTTGCTACAAATCCTTTCTATCTTTCCGTGAACACTCGCTTTGAAATCGATATCACTTGAAGTCAATTTCAAATCATCATCATCATCATCATATCAGCCGAAAGACGTCCACTGCTGAACATAGGCCTCCCCCAAAGAGTGCCAAAGTGACCGGTCCGGCGCCACCCGCATCCAGCGGACTCGGATTTAGCGATTCGGAAGGCTATATCGGTTACCTTGGTTCTGCTGCGGGTAGCCTCATTTCTGATGCGATCACGCAGAGAAACTCCCAACATAGCCCTCTCCATAGCCCTTTGGGTGACTTTGAGTCTTCTTATGAGGCCCATAGTAAGCCCCAATTTCAAATACCAGTACTTAAATTTAAATAAAATTGTATATATGCTTCCCAATAAAAATACTATGGGCCCATAAAGTTAAATTACGCACGACATGGAGCCGCGTGCATTTTTTGCGCGATGCAATTGCAAATGCGGGTTCCTTGACAACGGCGCCATTTTACTGGGCAAGAAGTTTATGCCCGTTTTAGGGGAATGACCAGTGACACAAATACATATTTCTTTATTTCATAACATACACATAAACTATGATCTATTATCTAAGGGACAGAGCCGCCCTGTAAGCATAGAAATGCCTGTGTATGGTTGGGAGACCCCCTCTTCCTTAAATTTTATTAATAAAGGGTGTCACCCTATATATGATTGTTAAATAAAATAAAAAAATCTTAAGTCATATTAAGTCGACTGTAGTTCTCAAAGTGTTGTTCCGCTCATTCCTTAATGTTAGCTGTGCAATTCACTCGCGCACAGATAACTTGAAAAATTTTAATAAAAAAATCGAAATAACTGATTATTTCAGAATATTAAATCTGAATCACACTGGCGCGGCCTGCGGTGGCGGAAAATAACAAGCCAGGCCGCGCCAGTCTGTACGTCAGACCTCTCGAGGTCTGAAGCGTTCAGATTTCAGATAAAAGAATTGGCAATCTTTTTTCGAAGGGACCGTGAAAACTGTTTGAAGCAATATAATTTCTTTCGTTGAAAACTGCCGCATTTCAATGCTTTTTAAAATAAATAAAAAACTAGTTCAGATTATTAATTAAAGACGAAATAACAACATATTTTTTGACATATTCATCGGCTCAGAAGTATATTTTCATGTTAAGCGTCGGATTCAGTGTCATCCTTGTTACATTAATCCTTTTATACTTTAGTCGTTTTGTTAATTCTGTGTACACGTCGTAAACAAACTTAAACAAAGAAAAGACAACCACTAGTTAAATAGAAGCTTAAACGATACCTTTATAAAATGCAAACCCATTCGATTTCATAACAATCAGTTCTATAACACCAATTACATTAAAACACAGCTTATAAAGCTAAAGTTCACATAAAAATCGATAATGATTAATAATACATAGGTTAACCCGCTTTACCCCTTTTAATATTGAAAGCTAATGACAAATTTATCGTCGTTTGACACAAACACGTCATGTATCTTTAATTATTAACTAGCTTTTGTCTGCGACTTCGTTCGCGTTAACTTCCATTTGTTGGAGTTTTACTGGGATCAAAAGTATTCTATATATTAATCCAGGTTTTACTCTACTTGATTACTAAAATTCATCTTAATCCGTTCAGCCGTTTTTGCGTGACTTAATATAAAACTTTCGCGTTGCTAATTCTAACTCCCGCCCGCGACTTCGTCTGCGTGGACCCGGGATAAAAAATATTCCATATTTAAATCCAAGCTATAAACTATCTTCGTGCAAAATTTCATCGAAATCGGTTGAGCCGTTTAAGTGTGATTGAGTACCACACATCCGAACTTTCGCATTTATAAGATTAGTAAGATTATAGTAGCATTGGAGTGACAAATATTGGTCTACAGCTACTAATTATCAATTTCAATTGTCACTTGATACTGGCAATTTTGCCGTGCATTTTGATCCTAGTGAACTGACAATGTTGTTGAGTTAGAAACTTAAGATACGTTGGCAATGTCTTGTTTAGCGCTTGTAACAATTGTATAAATTTGGCATAGCTTGAGTTGACAATCGAGCATATTCGCAGGGACCATAATACCGATCACGCTCATAAGTACAAATAGATTTGGATAAATGTGGTGATGACAGAAAAGATTATCAGGAGTACCTAAATTAAAAACGCCGAATACCTCTTCAAACTAGTCTAATATGTCGGAGAAGGCATTTACAACTCCATTTTATGGCTAGTAACTCTAACCTAGGATAAAAATAATATTCTTAAATAATGCCCCGTTCCTAAGAAATAACCAAAGTAGATATACGCTTCGCGGCGAGGGAGCATTAAAAAAGTCATAAATGTCATAACATATATATAAACTTAATATTTTCTGAACGCTTTTACGACACACGTAGTATACGTATGACGTTACGTTCCCATATATTTGTCGTTGCGTGTATATCTTTGATGTTTACTACTACTTAAAACACAGCGATAAAACAGCTCAATAGTCAATTTGTCAAACTGACAAAGACAAATAGATGCATATCGTAACAAACGATAACACTTGACGTCTTCTTCTGTCATTAAGGGTTCCAAATGATCGGTTCATATTCCGAACGATTCTAGGGCGTAGGTTACGTATGGTGAGAAGAGTTTTCCGTGTCAAATCAAAGTCAGAAAAGTACTTCTAAAGTCCAGTCTTGTCCTGGGCTTCAGACGATGATGAGTTATTTGTTCTCTGAATCATATCGTTTACTTTTAAAGTCTTTATGACACTTACAATTGCCTTTCCTGTGGATAAGACTCTTAATTTACCTGTATTTAACGTAGAAATCCAACCTATAGCGGTAACTTTAGTGCTGTCGTATCCATATACGAATCTATGATATAAGTACGACTGTTTGAGTGTTCGATGGAAGCTTTGAGGAATTTAGTAATGATATCCAAGTATTGAAGTAATGTGGTTAATGGAAGGAGTATAAAAGGTAACAAATGGATAGACAATTACTTTCCTTTATAATAAAACTATACGTATTTGATGGCATACCATTTAAATGCTGGTCACGGTCGTCTGTCTGCTATTGCTAAGTCCATTATGTCAGTCCAATGCAGCTAATCCAACACTAACATATTTCACCGAATTAAAATACCTCGCAAAATCAACTGTATTACGTTCTTTATTGCTGGATTACCGGACAACTCAATCGAACAGCCGTCAATAATTAAAATAATTACCACGGAGCCTTGTACGGCTAATACTAGTCCGAACAAGATGGCGGCGCTTTGACATACGACTGATGCGAAATGTCATAACTCCCGCCACTACTTGGCGACATTTTGGAAGAGCGTTTTTTTGGACGAAGGTTTGGACCAATACAATTAGTACGTAGTACTTACCAATAAAATATAAATTGACTTAGAAAAGTAGGTCATGACAGGTTAGGATTACCATTTTAATGGAATACGTTTTAAAGAAAGTACATAGGTAAATTATACGTATCTCAAGCAGAATCTATAATTTGGTGACTTACATAGGAAGTGAATTTACTAGATTCAGAATTCATTGATTACCTACTCGTTGTTTTCAGTTACTTTGTCAGTTCGTTTGTATGGATTAATCTTCGGAATGATTTAACAGAATGGTCGTTCTGGATAGATAAGGGTGCACTCTGAAAGTGCAGTATTAAAGTGGCCGACAATAGAATTTGCTATGAAAACAAACCACCATATTGAATTTGTCTTTAGATATGGCGGTTTGCTTACATAGTTATCAAATTCCATTGACGGCCACTTTACGTTAACTATGTGATTAAAATTTTGTTGTGAAACACGGTGCGACACAAAAGAGTAGAAATTAAATGAGGGCGCCACTTTCTACGTAACTGTCACATTATTTGACGTAAAATGCTTAAACATGGCAACAATTTAGTATGGATTTTATTTAGTTCGATTTTATTTAATTTCTACTTTTTTGTGTCGCACTGTAGAGAGCTGGGTTGAATGCTAGTCTTACTCTTAATAATATTAGGTACTTAATTATAAACGGAAAAGTCTGTGTCAATCCTCATATCTAATAGCAAAAAAAACTACCGATTTTAACGATACTTTCCATTAGTGTAGCTTGTACAGGGCGTCCCAAAACTATAGACATGAAGGGAAAGTACCTTAAATATCGTAGATAGGATATTTTGCTGAAAGAAGACATTATGTTATTTCTAAGAGTCAGTAATACTGCATTCAAAGATTTTCTAAAAAATAACTTGCTTCGTCTGGGAAATATTCCGTATTTTTATGATGCCAATCGAAAGAATACACAAAAAATTATATTTCTTCTTATGTAACATAGTATCTTAAAAGAAAGGAATACTTTCCCTTCATGTCGCATAGTTTTGGGACGCCCTGTACTTATATCGGAATAGGACATAAACTATAATTTATACGCGTACAGAGTCGCGTGCAGCAGCAAGTTAGGTATAACACTATGATTATCTGTCTAATTGATGGATTTGCTATTATAAATCATAATTCATTATTGAAGATCTTGGTTGAAGACTCATGAAAGGAAATATTGTTTGGGGTCAGCCACAACTCTTTGACAGATTTTAAAACAAAGGACAGGCAAAGGTAACTTTGTACAGCCGACAATAATTGCAATGAAGAAACAGTTTTTTATCCAAGTCTAGGATAACTTATCACACGCAAGATCTTCGAATCACGCCAGTCCGTCTTGCCAGTTTTAAAAATGATCGTAATCTTTTTTTCTTTGTTCAAGTTATGGTGTCGTGTTTGGTGGTAACACTTTCGTGTTTATTTTTATGAAAGTGTTGAAAATGACAGTCGAGCAAAGTACATAATGGGATTTACTTTAAAGTTGTTTGATAGATTTAGGAAAAAGTTGCCAGATATTTTAGTAAAGACGTTGTCGATTGTCTGATTCTCTGAAACCACGCCCGCCAGTAAGGTACTCGTTGATGTTTCCCTTTCTCCCCAAGTATCCCTTTTTTCGTCTATTTCTGCTATATATATCTAAATATGTTAAGATATTGCATTGTCCTGCATCGACCCGGCATGAAAGCTATCCTAAATTTTTATCCAGACTATGAACTATCTTCGTGCAAAATTGCATCCAAATCGGTTGACCCGTTTAAGCGTGATTAAGTAACAAACATCCAAAGATTCAGTCAGACTTCCGCATCGCGACGACTTACAGTCGGTGCCAGATGTAGAGGCAGAGGTCAAATAGAGGAGCGTGTTCAGATCAATTTGATTTCTTGGCCTTGTCCTGCTTGACCTTGAGACCTATCCTAAGTAGGTACCTCAGCGGGACACTATAGCGATACTACCTATACAAAAAGTGTGGTAGCCAACCGTCGCGAAGTGAATTAACCTCCATACATTTCTATACGATTTCTTTGGACACGACAACCGCCGACGTCGCCATGGCGTCCCGGTGAGCTACGGCACAAAGCTATTAGACAACATACATACATACATACATGGGCATGGGCTACGTCGGGCTGGTAGTACAGTGCAATTTCTATGTATACCTACTTTTGTCATAAAACGAGCGAGCTCATCGCCAACAAACTCCGCAGTGCTCCGCAGTTTGGCGAAATGATGTATTTACGGTACACATATTTTATATTTTCATGTAAAAAAAAAAAGATACTTTATTCCCAAAAGGGGTACGCAGAGCACATGAAACTTATGTTCCAGCGCCACTTTTAGCATAACTGTGGGTATAAAAGATCGACAAAATGTGATATTGCAGTGATAGGTTGCTAGCCCATTGCCCACAACACACTTCAACCCTGCTCCCTTAGTCGACTTTTACGACAACCACGGGAAGAAAGTGGGTGGTGAAATTCTAACCCAACACCACACGGGCTATTGGATAAACCATACAAATAATGTTGGATACACTTTAAACGCAATACATCCTTACTCTGTGGTAGCTGTTTATGTCAACAGCAATGTCTTTTCATTTTTGCCTCAGTGCTAGTCGAGTCCGCTGTACGCTCCTCTCCTGATCTCGAATGCATCACATAACTGAGCAACTTACTCTTTCCTTTGCACCCTAAACCCTTCATATAACTATGTAAAATGAAAAGCATTCTAGAAAAACCATGTTTTAAGACCGTGAACTTAAAATCGAAGGTGTCTCCGGATCATCAATCAATCGGTTTCTTTATACCCCCGTTTCTTTTAGCCCCATATTAGCAAACAATTGGTCGTAAGAATAAAAACATCGGTTAAGTTTACACTATTTCATAGGTTCAAAATCTAGTCAAAAACCGACTTTAAAGTCTTTAAATAAAGTTCATATTCTTATTCAGTCCGTTAATAAGTTGACATCATTTTAAATATGCATTTGTGTTGAAATTCGTTCGAATATCAACCTTAAACACGAACAAATGAGGTTCAAATAGTAATGGCGGTTGTAAATAGTTTTTAATAATAGCAACCATAACAGCATATCGCATTTTTGCATATGTTTGTGCCTTATTTAGGCTGCAACCGTCTCTTTCGTTACAAAGCGGATGAAAGGGATAGTAGTAATAATACTGGATAAAGTTTTCATAGTTCTCTCGCTTTAGACTTTCTTAGGAAAGTTTTTCCTCGAGTCTTGTATCATGATTATAATGAATTAGCTTCTTATTTGTTCTTGCTGATAGTTAAGGAGATGAGAACCTACACCAGCACATACCTACAGAGCAAGTAGTGGCGTTATTATGGCAGGGGTCTTTTGTATAAGCTGAAGTTTCCCTGTTGGGAAAATGACTTCGAAATATGAACGTGATGGCATTCCACCGAGCACTACCTCTCTAAAAGAAGAAACTATAAGTATAATAAAGACGTCCACTGCTGGAAATAGGCCTCCCCCAAAGAGTGCCAGTGACCGGTCCTGCGCCACCCGCATCCAGCGGACTCCAGCAACCTTTACCAGGTCATCAGCCCACCTTGTGCCCACCCACGCCGCGCCTTCCGGTACGTGTCGGCACTCGAGAACCTTTCCGCCCCAACGGCCATCGGTTCTACGTGCTATATGCCCTGCCTACTGCCACTTAAGTTTAGCGATTCGGAGGGCTATATCTGTTACCTTGGTTCTGCTGCGGATAGCCTCATTTCTGATGCGATCGCGCAGAGAAACCCCCAACATAGCCCTCTCTATAGCCCTTTGAGTGACTTTGAGCCTTCTTATGAGGCCCATAGTAAGCGACCACGTTTCAGTGGCATATGTCATCACTGGCAACACACACTGGTCAAAGACTCTCGTATTGAGACACTGCGTACTCTAGCATACTGCTTTTAAATATGTAGGTAATAAATACTAACGACAGTTGAAAACAAGCATTGAATTTGCCTAATTGTAAGGAGACACCTATTCAATTAATTTATTTCAGACCAGTAGGTCAATCACGTAACGCATTGTACGTACGTTGGTAGATCTAAATGTCAATTTATGGGAAAATGACAGTTGGATCTACCAAACGCGCGTTCAAAACGCTACGTGATTCCCCTCAGGTCCATAAAATATGTTAGTAAAAATACACTTATAAATTATAATAGATGATTTTATGACGCTCAATAATCTCACCCAATAATTATATCAAGCCCATTGTTTCACTGTCTTCATATTAGATGATTAAATAGTTTAACACCAACCGTCTAAAATTGTACGGCTATCCTCTAAAAATGTATTTTAAATTTTTTTTAAATGTTTCTGTTCACACATATTTTGATTTATAGTCCAGATCCGAACATACTGAATAATTTGTATTATTCTATAGACTTTAACTTGTTTTGTGGGTCTAATTAAATAAATATATAAGTAAAGATGGTAAATACTTAGACCCCGTATCATAGCCGGCCTTATCACGCGATAAGTGACAAGATAGAGCGTCCGTCTCATTCTTTTGAACGCTGTCAGCCAGTGACGGACGCTCTATCTTGTAACTTATCGTGTGATAAGGCCGTCCATGCTACGGGATGTGGATAGTGTCCCAGTGTTTCCACATTGCACTGGCCTATGGACGCAAGCGATTCCAGACAAACCATAAGCGCGTTGCCGACCCTTTATTGATTTGAGGATCCGTTGTGTTGATAGCTAGAAACGGACGCGGGTCCCTCACTCCCAACACAACATCCTCAGGAGCTCTGGCGACCTGACTCTCCACCCCGTATCATGGTCGGCCTTATTACGCGATAAGTGACAAGATTGAGCGTCCGTCACTGCGGCGCTACCACGAACTTCGAAAGTCGATGTTCGTAATGTCCAATCCCTGTCACGCGAGTAAAGGAGCGCGATAGAGATGGAAATACCCGAACTTCGACTTTCGAAGTTCGTGGTAGCGCCGCTGGCTAACGAGACGGACGCTCTATCTTGTCACTTATCGCGTGATAAGGCTGAACGTGATACGGGGCCGAACACAACACCACATACCTACAGAGCAACTAGCGTTATTATGGCTTGCGGTCTTCTGTAATGTGGTTCTAGTGTCATCGTCATACGAGTATCAGGCAAATTACGCCCACTGCTGAACACAGGCCTCCCCCAAAGAGTGCCACAACGACCGGTGCTAGTACGTTTCAGATAAAACTATCTCCAACGTAGTAATTTTATAACGGTCACCCGCAATTTAACATAGTCTTTATGTCCCAATTAACTACTAATTTGTCGGCGATACATATGTATATGCAATTATCTTTTTATGGGCGCGCGTGCAGATGTCATGTGCAATAAAAATGTTTAGCGTTTGTTGTGCCGATGCGTTTGTTTGAGCATTTCGTCCATTAAAGGCTTTTATTTCGTTTTATTCGATAAATATAAGCATACATGAACTATCACGCAGGCGAATTCGCCAAAGGGGTACACAAGATCACATTCAATTTTACTTTCAGTACCGCTTTGCCCTATGGGAAAGGCAACAGGTACATAACTTTACTGTACGATTTTAGTGTACCTAGGTATTCATTACTATGAGAGCAAAAATTCAATTATTCCACAATTTATTTTGAAAACTCATCATACCAGCCGAAAGTCGGCTACTGCTGGGCACAGGCCTCCCCCAAAGAGTGCCACAATGACCGGTCCTGCGCTACCCGCAGCCAGCAGACTCCCGCGACTCCTCAGGTCATCAGTCCACCTTGTGGTCTGCCTGATCACTATTTTTTTTCTACAATCTTGGCGAGCCTTTTCTGTATTAATTTTCATGACGTTCCTGACGTCAGAAAAATATCGTGCTAGTGCCGCGTGTATTTTAGCTGCTGTTTTGCATGCTGCTATTGTTTTAGCAGCTACTTTTTGCCCATCCTACAGTTCAAGGCAAGCATGGCCCGCGTCAGTCACGTCATAGACAATTAAAAAGTCAGTGTTGGATAGTCGCCGTCAAAAATATGTATCCGTTTTTCGCCTTATTACAACGGAATAAAGTGCAATAATGTAAACATTTATATCAGCCTCCTCCTAGCGTTAATCCCGGTTGTGCCCTAAAGGTGCCCGGGGTCCGCTTTAACACCTAATCCCAAGATTTGGCATAGGCACTCATTTCGCGAAAGCGGCTGCCATCTGACCTTCCAACCCAGAGGGATAACTAGACCTTATTGGGATTAGACCGGTTTCCTCACGACGTTTTCCTTCACCGAAAAGTTAACGGTAAATATTCCGTACATAAGTTCCAAAAAATACGTTGGTATGGGCTCGTCACTAGGCTACCGTAGAGAGAGAGAGAGAGTGTTAACGTTTATATGTCTCGCACATTATTTGGAGCAGCCTAACCAGAGATACTCAGCTTCTCTGATATCTAAGGTATACCAATATTATTATTACAAAGAGGAAGTCTGTCAATTTGTTTTTTTTAGGGTTCCGTACCTCAAAAGGAAAAAACAGAATCCTTTCAGGATCACTTTGTTGTCCGTCCGTCCGTCTGTCAAGACCCTTTTTCTCAGGAACGCGTGGAGGTATCAAGCTAAAATTTATACCAAATACTCAAGTCTACTGCTCCTTAGAGCTGTGACAAATCACGCTTCTAAACCAACGCAATCAAAAGATACAGCCGTTTATGCCGCAAATTTCCGCAAATTTTCGAAACTTGCAAGGGAATCAAAACCGTACCGTACAGGGTACTTCCCGTGAACTCAGAATCTTGAAATTTGGTACGAAACAACGTCTTATAGCACAGATAAAAGAAAAATTGCGAAAACCGTAAATTTTACGGTAACCTCGGTGCACGAGTCCGACTCGCACTTGGCGGGGTTTTTATTATCTTATATTGTAGCTTACTTAGCTTCCAAAAAAATACACCAGTGTATAGAAAAGCATTGCACTCAGAACTGATAGCCGTTGGGGCGGAAAAGTTCTCGAGCAGCGACCACGTACCGGAAGACGCGTAGACCAATAATGTGGTAAAGGTGGCGGGAGTCCACTGGCTAACGGGTGGCTCAGGACCGATCACTTTGGCACTCTTTGGGGGAGTTTTATGTCCAGCAGTGAACGTTTTCTGGTTGATGATGATTATTGATGACATAGAAAGGAGATTTGACAATAGCTTTAGCCTAGTTGGTAGTGACCCTTGGTAGCATTAGGTCTTGGATTCGAATCCCGGTAAGGGCATTCATTTGTGTGATGAGCACGAATTGTTCATGAGTCATGGATGTTTCTATTTATTTAAGTATTACATTAAGTATATAAGTTTGTTTATCGTCGTGTACTAAGTATACAAGCTTTTCTTAGTTTGGGACCAGGTTGATATATTTATTAATAAATGTATTTACTTATTAGAATGGTCAAAATAGTGGTAGAAAGGAGAACAAAATGGCGGACGACGGACGACGGACGACCAACACTTTTTGCATTTTTTCCCTGAGTGAAACAATCAAGCTATAAATCTAATCAAACCAGTGCATTAAAGAATCGGTCGTTAATTACGTTATTATGCATGTTAATACTGTATGCCTGTTCGTTATATAACCGTGGTATGTATGGTTAATATTGTGTCTAAGGAAAGATGTGGCCAAATAACAAAAAAGATGCCAATAATGTGGCCAGGTCTTGACATAAATGTGGGTGAGCTGCGTCAAGAGAGAGGGCATTTGTCTCTATCTGTCAACAGACCGATTCTTCCCGAGTCGCATGCGTCCACAGGGCACGGTTTCTGCTTACCGTCAGACAGGCCGTGTGCTTGTTACCTACCCTTGTACTATAAAGTTATCGAGGTTGTTTACTCTGACACCACGAAATTGCGCAACACATCGCAGTAAAAGTGTGTTTTAATAGTTTTTTTAACAACTTTATGTGTTAGTCTTTAACGTATTTGTAATTTGCCTGTGTTGCCTGATTTAAATAAATAAATAAAACTCTAATTAAAATTTTGTAAGCAAACAGGGGGCCTAGACAAGGTTACAATCGACAAGCGCTAACGCCAATAGAAAACTAATATAATATATGGGAATGACAGATGTTAACGAAAAGTGTTTCGTCGGCATGTGTCATTCCCCTACATTTTATTATTGGCGTAAGCGCTTGTCGATTGTTACCTTGTCTACGGCCCCAGATTTAGGTAGGCGTTAAAGATATACACTTTCGTATTCATGACCTATAAAATCACGTGCTAACGCATGACACTGGTCTAATATTTGACACTTTCAATTGATCACAATCTATTAGACGACGCTTACCTTTAAAGAAATGTATAGCTTAGTAATTTCAATCCATTATTTTCCATACACCTACACGAACCAACTAATATCTTCAAGTATTGCTCAACTAAAAACAAGTAAAACCAGCCAACCAACGGCACTCATAACCATGTCTAATCCACGATTTTTGATCATAAAACGCGCACGCGAGCGTTTCTTAACATTTTATTGTCTCCGTTAATTAATATGCCGGTTTTTTGTGGAGTGTCCAAACATGCAACTGGCAACATTGAAACACGATTGTCAGTTCGATTTGCGTTATGCGCACGCGACAAACGGGGAAAATGGAGCTTTGCGGCCTTGGACTACAATGGACACTTGAGTTTTGCTATCCGACTCGCTCATTCGACAGGTTACGTGGCAGACAAGCATATGTCCTGGTAAGCTGATACTGTAATTGAGCCATTACCTCGTAGCTGACCATTACTTTAGTGATTTTAAAATTTGTTGTGTTGAAAACTAGAGACAGATACACAGGCGTGATAACGTCGGAGGTACGTTAGGACAACTCAACTGTCATTTTTCCATACAAACAAAATACGTTTAAGTAGATCTACCGTATGTACAAAGCGTTACATACCCAATCAGCAGGCCCCTATTTCACCAACTTGACAATTTTTTGTCACCTGACAACGACAATTCTCCGTACATATCTGATTCCACAAGTAACCTAGCAACCACCTTAACTTCTAGAACAAGCAATGTATGGCGAATTGTCAAGTTGGTGAAATAGGGGCCTGGTCTCTCATCCTCAACACAGCGCTTCCTGGGGAGCTCGGGCGATCTTACTTACCACCTGAGGCCCTAGCACGATAGGTTTTATCGTCGGCGAAAATGTACTGAATCATCACGAAAAATATAACGATAAAACGTATCATGCTAGCTGGGCTAGAATGCACCACTACATACATGATGTAACAAGTAGCAGTGTTATTCATCATTCATAATCATTTATTTGCTTAAAAAAGGGTTCAGTACAATAGTTGTTCCATTTAAACAACATACCGCAGTCCCATCTTGTTTAGCTGTTCAAAAGAACTCAACAGAACTCAAAAGAAAATAGGGGCCACAGGTATGGTGATCGTTACGTGAAAATTATATTAAACAGTAATATATATTTTTTCTAGCTTTTAGACTTGAACTCCAGCATGAAAGACGTTAAATTCTGCCTTCAGGATACATTCGTATCCTTATACAGGAGTTCATTAATTAGCCACTTATCAATTAGTTTATGTCCAATAATTACAATGGCTCTTATTTTGTTTTGAGCAGTATATTTACAATATTAGGTAATATAATGTCGAACACGAATTAGTACCTACCTAAGAATTCACGAAATAACGCTGTTTGACTACTTGGCAAGTCTCTTATGCGTCTTGGTAGCTTATTGTAGATAGTGACACACATTGAGTAACAGTTTTTCTGCGATCAAAATCACACCTAATATAAGTCTCGAACTAACAGACATTCGTTTACATAGTTATAGCTAAGCCTCAACATCTTAGAAATTACAATAAATATGGAAATAAAAGCAATAATGTCACTTTAGTTTATAAGTACTACGACGGTGGCAAACAAGCGTACGGCCCGCCTGATGGTAAGCGGATACCGCAGCCTATAGACGCCGACCCTTGATATGTTTGAGGATTCGCCGCCGTGTCGACAGCTGAAGGAACAAATTCCCTCGCTCTCAACACAACGCATCCTCGGGAGCTCTGGCGACCTTGCTCACCACCAGGAACACAACACTACTACAGAGCAAGTAGTAGTGTTAATAATAACACTACTAGGTACTTGCTCTGTAGTGAGGCTGTGGTCTTTTGCAAGGCGGAGGTACTTCCCCTGTTGGGCTGCTCCAAATTCGAGCGGGATGACATTTCGCTGTGCCCTACCTCACCACAACTACTTTTTGCTATAATATAACGTTTTACATCGACCAAGTAATTTCTCAATGGCAACGTAGTTGTATTTATATTTCAACGTCAATTAAAGCGGGAAAGATATCCTATGCCCTGCACGCTCTATGATCTAGAAACAGCAGTTTACTAGCGCGCCGGTGTTGCCAATTAAAAAAGAAAAAACTAATTAGTAGTCGATTGAAGTTTCATTTTTAGAGTTCCGTATGTCCATTTAATTAAATATTAATAATGATTGACTTGAGAATTCACGGCATAGGTACACTAGGGGTTGTTAAAAGTGATCGCATGTTTGTATGGGGTATGTCTCTACTTTTATTGGTTATTACAAGCTTTTATTTAACTTGATCTGTTCGTTTGTTTGTTAGTAGTGAAGGACAAATCTTGGAACTGAATTTTGAACCAGTAAACCATAACCAATTGAAATTTTGGGTATTTGTATAGTTTGGATGACAATTCAATATTATATCGTCGAGCTGATCTGAAGGAGGAGAGCTGAAAATAAATTTTTGTCAAAACTTTTCTTCTCTACATTGTTCTTGAAAAAGACAGCCTTCGACAGCTATTTAAATAATATCAGTGGAAAAATCCAAGAAAACAACCAAGCAGCTCAAGTTGGTGCAAATATATTGAAAAGACAAGAAAACTAAATACAAATTCGAAGAGGTATAAAAATAATAGACAAAATAATAAATATTATCAAAAGAGGTTTATTTATTTTATTTATTTATTATGTTTACACAAAAAAATACAGTCATACATTAATAAATTAAAAGCTTAGTGTCTAGATCTGGACTACAATTCTAAACAGTGTGTGCACAGAAAGATTGAAGAAGAAACTTAGACAAACTATTCACTAGATGGAATGACATATGAGCATTGCCCAACTTACAAGGATAGGCAATGTGCATAACATTTTATTTGCATTTAAAATTAACATTACATTTACCAGAATATTGCGTTAATAACTAAGTGAAATCTTAAATGACTAATTTGAATGCATCTTTAACTTTATTTTTAAACGAGGGTAGGGTGTGTATAAAGATGTCGAAAGAAGGATGTTCAGCCACCATATCATTATACAAACGGCACATTCGGACAACGGGATTATAAAATGATGTGTTATTTTTGTAAATTTCGAGTTGGAATAATCTGTGTGATGGATTACGAGCTTTGTGAGGTTGCGATGCAACCTTCACAGTTCTTTCATTGGATGTGCAATAGCGTATGTCGATTGTATTGTGCTGCCTACTCGACCTTACATGGGCACATCCCTATCCATTTGCAATGTTTTTACCTTCTAATTAAAACATACAAACTTCTTTTAACATAACGACGCTTTGGAACACAACCATTGATCCGGAACGAGGGGTCCATGGGAACTCGTATCGACCCATAAATATTGGATCCCTATAAACTAGAATTAAGTATTCATTAAAGACAGGAGGCCACGCTTGGGTGGTTGTGGACTTGATGTTTGTGTTGTTTATAATGCTCAAGTTATCTTGAAGTTCTATCTGGATACTGCAAAATGTAAGCAAGAATACATGCTCCTAGCGTTCATCCCGGTTGTGCCCTAAAGGAGCCCGATGTCCGCTTTGACACCAAGCAAGAATAATAAATAATAATAATAAATATTAGGGGACAATCCTACACAAATCGAACTAGCTCAATGAGCAGACCCGTTATCAGTGGTGAAAATTTATTGAAATCTAGCACTAGGGTTGTCACATAATATTTATTTCGAGTACATGTGACGATTGGTTCCAGCTATTGCTCAGCTATTACTAAATATACGAACCATCTCCGCGTCGCAATCGGTTTATTGCCTTTCGCCATCAACTCTGTTTTAAACTGAGAAAATTCATCATGATTTTCCAGGAAATTCGTATTTTTACTGAATAATAAAATTATTTAAATGAAAATAAATAGATTTTAACAAATAAATGACAACTAAGTATCTACCTAATAAGTAGTTTAACAATCAAATGAAAACTTTTCAAGCCCGTTGGCTCGATATATATCATATGTCTTCTCGCCTACGAATAAACGAAGTATTAGTTTACATCAAATTCCACAGGTTTAAATAATAATGTAGGTGATAATTATGTGCAGTGCCAACCCTAGTATTTTCAATAAATTTTCACCGCTGATAACGGGGTCTGTCAATGAGGGTCGTGTTATGGGTACTAGAAGACGATATGTTTCATAGTAAAAATACTTAAATATATAGAAAACATCCAAGACTCAGAAACAAAGAAGAATAAGTAGATATAATTATCTTGCTTCAATAATTAGCACACTACAAACAATGCACTTAGTTGCACCATCTTCCTATAGGCAGAATGTCATGGATTGTTGTCATTCCAACAGCAGCAAGTTGTTGTGACATATTGCTAGATGTGTAACGGCCTGAATAATCATCGCGAAATGAAAATGTGTCAGCTAGAAAACAGCGGCAAATGAAAAACAAAATACCTACTCTTTTGATACTTCCGATGACGTCCGAAACGCGCGAACCGTGAAAATCTCCAGCATTTTTTTTAAACGGCTTAAAAACCAAGACATATATATTGCAGACTTCATTCCAGAATTCCAAGCTATTGCACAACATCGCTGCTTATTCCGAAGACTTGTTGGCAATACTACCTATAGCCCGATAATACTATAATTTTGAAAACGAAAATATTCTCATAATCGTTCAAAAGTCAACCAAACAATCAATAATTAATGATAAGAAAACTAAAGTGACACATTTATAACACCAATACCAACCACGCTTGTCAAAATAGACCAATAAAAACCCGAAATCAGTTTTACACCCCTTTTCATAGAAAAACCAAATTGGATTCCCAATCTGTGGTCCATATACTGTTTAATATCTCACAAAACCGTTCAGCCTCAAAACAAATGACCCAGAGAATTTGTGATAAAAAAATACCCTTTCGGCTAGCTCTTTGAGTTAATTACTACGGCGTTCTCCCTATCACACTCGCGTTAATTTATATGTGTTCATCTCGTTCTGTCATGAGGTTCTTTATTGTACTCTCGCCGGCGCCTCAAAGGTCGGGTCAAAACGTTTTGTTTTTTCATTTTGTTTGCTTGTGTTGATTACTTGCGTCTGTAATAATAATGTTTAGAACTAACTAATTGGTGTAAATTTTTATTGAAAAATATTACTCGTTTGTATTAAATGGTTGAAGACTTAATATTTTTGAATAATAGGTTATAATTATAAGACCAAATAGTGGGTTAATGATACTTTATATTGAGTCCTCATAAGATGCATTTGGGTTTATTTTATTATCTAGCAACACTTCAAAGCCTAATATTGTTTTTTTTTTGCTAAGGAGTAACTGGTGGTACATGGTTATTAACTACAGATAACACTTAAAAATGTTCATCTAACACCATAATATCTATTTTGTCTCCTTCTTTAATAAAATGTTTTTAAATATATTTCGTAATTTCGATAATGTTTGTAGTAGGTAAGCAGTAAGTACCTTACTCACAAATACGCAATGAATTGCTCAAATCCCCATTCCCGGGAATACTGCCACTAACAATATTGCCGGGAATCTGTGTTGCTGAGTGGTAATCACGTAACGTTTCCAACACGCGTTCGAACTGTCCAACTGTTCTTTTCGCACCCAACATTAAGTACAATGTGTTACGTGATCGACCTGCTGGTTCAAAATATAAATTTGTATTTTTTTCATCTCAAGGTACCACTATTTGGTGGGAGTTCTATAATACGAATATACCTACTCTAATAAATTAATGTGTATCTCAGTTACTAAGAATATTTCACTCATGATCTAGCTCGAGATAACACTAACCCCAATAAATATCAAATCTTAAACATTATTTATGACTACTAGGTATTGTATGCGTTTGGCGATGATTCACCGGTATTTCCTCACCGTCAAGCATGATTTACAGTGGAAATCCGGACGATATGTTGGCGTAGATTTCAGAGCAGCCAATTTTAAGGTTCCTTTAGGAATGTTCAAGTTGCGAGACTCAATAAGATAAGAATAATATTGTTTATGGAAACTTTCACGGGATTGTAAGGCAAGTTTCATTTAACAATTTCCCTTACTTAAAGAAATAATAAAAGAAATTGTTGAGAACTTTCCAGATATAAGTTGCACAACTTTGAACTTCTTGTTGGTGCAATGCTACTTTTACTGCATCATACTTTAAACTTTCAAATCTTTATAAATAACCTTTTAATTCGGCACTAAAAGGGCTCTCATCACGCAACTAACTCCTTTTCACAATATTCTAGTTGAAAATTAAATTTTGAACTGACAACCCACGCCGAAATTCGAAACAAAATTCGAATTTGTATTTCGAACGCCTCCCACGGGGTCAGCGGAGGTCGTAAGAATTTTCTGGAAACAATTTAAAAGTCGTCACGGCCAATTGAATGAGTGAGTGAACGAATGAACCGGTCGGGGACAATCGAATGGATGAAGAAATCCCTTTAGTTGAAATAAATTAGGGCACTCGTGTGGCAATTAAATTCTTGACTTAGTGTTTTCTATAAGTATGGGTAATTTCCACTCATATAGTTGTTGAGAGAAGAGCAGATACCTTGTGATTCTTCTAGAGTCGCCATAAACTACGGTGTCTGCTTACCATCAGACGGACAGTAGTACCTACTTGCTTGTTTGCTTGTTACCACCGTCGTCCGTATTACAAAAAAGAGGCTACAAGAGAGACATGTTTACCCAGAATTAGCGTCTTAATTTTCTAATTTGCTGTTCTTGATAGCTCGAAGACGCGATGGCTGGATGTCGTTAAAGCTGACCTGTTGCTTAATTTTAGGGGGTTTGTATCTATATTTTCTTTTTCCCTACACAACGGCACAACGTCCAGCCACTACTGGACGTTAGGCCTTCCCCTAGGTAAAGTGGACCCGCTCTCCCGTTTTTACCATCCAGTTACTAGTAATTACCTTCCTCTAGTCATCGGTTCATCTCGCCGGAGGAGATCCACTACTCTTTTACCCTAACTGTCCGATATACTTCTTTTACCCTAACTATCCGATCTACCTACGTTGGCAAATAGGCATACCGCCCGCCTGATGGTAAACGGTCACCGGAGCCGACGCTTGCAGCTTCGCTTCAACTTCCAAGTGCTAATGTATTTTTTTCTTGTTCCAGGCTAAATCAGCGGCGCCACCCCGTCCCCAAAAACCCTCAAAATTACCCGAATCCAGTCCCCAAAACCCACCCTGAGTTTCTCAGATCCTTTCGGGCCTCCCGCGTCGTCGGACGGGGGGGGCCCTTCCACCCCGCAGCCCGCTATGACCACCCAGGAGGCGCTCGACCACCATCATCACCTAGGCTCGCAGACCCCTCACGACCCGAACTCCGCAAACTCAACACCAACGAACGTGTCGTCCAAGTCAGCGTTCATAGAGCTGCAGCAGCATGGATACGGTTTTAAGGGAGGGTACCAGCATCCTCACCATTTTGGGAGTCCTGGGGGGCAGCAGAACCCTCACGAGGCCTCTGGGTTCCCGAGTCCGAGGTCGCTGGGGTATCCCTTCCCTCCTATGCACCAGAACACGTACGGGTATCATTTGGGGTCGTATGCGCCGCAGTGCTCGAGTCCGCCCAAAGATGGTGAGATTTTTATGAATTCTACAATGTTTATGTTCAATTTGAATATAAGTTTTTTGAAGTAGGGCACAACTGGGGAAGTACCTCCGCCTTGCAGAAGACCACAGCCATTATAACACTACTACTTGCTCTGTAGCAGTGTTGTGTTCCTGGAGGTGAGCAAGGTCGCCAGAGCTCCCGAGGATGCGTTGTGTTGAGAGCGAGGGAATTTGTTCCTCCAGCTGTCAACACGGCGAATCCTCAAACATATCAAGGGTCGGCAACGCACATGTCACTCCTTTGGAGTAGCATGCGTCTATAGGCTGCGGTGTCCGCTTACCATCAGGCGGGCCGTACGATTGTTTGCCACCGTCGTTGTATAAAAACAATAAAAAAAGTACCTAAGGGAAAGGTTGAAGAATTGCGAACTTCAGGACCGCTGCTATCACTGAACGGCCCGCGAGTTGTATTGCGGCGACATATATTATCCTCAAGACCTCCGGTTATAAAGCATGCACACGCAGTCAGTCGTTCTTGCCAACTGTGCTATCGGAACAACCTGCTCGGTCGACAAATCTTTCAACCAATTACAACCCCTTTAGAGACGCGTGTATGTTGTTTTATATATTGCCGTTATAAGAATTGAGAATCGTGATCATCATAATATTAACCTTCTTATATTAGGTACTAGCTTCTGCCCGCGACTCCGTCCGCGTGGAACTCGTTTATATCGTTGCAACATACAAACTTTAATCCCCAATTTCACCCCCTCCGAGGATGGTTTCCGGGATAAAAACTATCCCATGTCCTTCCCCGGGATCCAAACTATCTTTATACCAAATTTCATCTCAATCGGTTCAGCGGTTTAAGCGTGAAGAGGTAACAGACAGACAGACAGACACACTTTCACATTTATAATACGGATATAGGTATGTGAACGTTTGGATGTGATTTTTGGCATTCAACCATGCAAAAACGGTAAGGTTTAGGTTAAAGTAGCACCCAGCTTAGTTTTTTAATCTGGATTGCATCAACTTACGATTACAGACCGGTCAACGCTAAATATGACACCGGTAGCTGTCATTCCATAGACACTTGTCAAACTTTCCATACATTCAGATTTTAACGAACATCGCTTATATTAAGTAGATACGGTTTGGTGCAACCCACCCTTGAATATAGCATTCATTTTCCACTTAATCAGCGATGAAATAACGGACGTTCACGCGGACGAAGTCACGGAAAATACAAACTATTGTTGAATAATGTGTGTTAAGTTTGACCCAATCAAGTAGAACAGAGAATAACACTATAAAACTAACAAAATTAGAGGCCTATTATCTCTCCTATAAAAAATACGAATAAAAAAGTTAAGAACACGTTCCAGGTGAGAAAATTATACCAAGAAAATAACGGTCAAAATACGATACAAAATTCGAATGACAAAATAATAAAATTATGACACCGACTGTCAACCTGTAATTGTATTACGAAGTAACTGTTAACTTTTTTCTTAACCGATCATTAGGGTGATTGGTGGGTTGTTAAAACTTTAATACACGAGGCGTCAGGTTGCTAAGTAGGAATTTTCATGTGGCAACATTTTCTATTAAGTAGTTTTACATCTATGGTAGTTTTTTTTAAATAGTACTTCCAAAGGTCAGAGTGAAACAAATTAAATTATTGATATCTACCGAAATTGTGTTTCAATTAAAGAATATTAAATTTTTTGTCAACTGTAACAGCATTGACTAACTAGACTTTTTTGCAGGCTTAAGGCCTGAATCACACTGGCGCGGCCCGCGGTGGCGGTCAATAGTAAATTTGACACAAGTTTACTATTGACTGCCGCGGCCAGGCCGCGCCAGTCTGTGAGAGGCTTACGGCTGACAGCCTAATATGGCTCTACATCTCTTTTAATTTCTATACTAAGGAAAGAGATGCAACATGATCAATGTGTATGCAAACACGATTAAGCCTGCGGCATACTGGCGCGGCCTGCGGTGGCGGTCAATAGTAAATTTGAACTTTATACTTTATATACAAAATATATAGGGCCATAAGTGGACTTCCAGCTTGCTTCTGACAACAAGAGTTGTCAATTTCGCAGACCCCTATCAATTGTGGCAAATATAGTTGCCAAGCAAAGTACGGGCTCCGTTTTTTTAAGCAATTGAAGCTACTATTTCTAAAATAAAAACGCAAGTGAGTGGCAAAAGCTGCTGACGTAGCTGACAACGTTTAATTAAAAGCTACGTCAACTACTAATTTTCACACTACAAATCCGTATTCTATTCTTAAACAACCCCGTCAAAACACGCCAGTTATACCAGCCTTAAATATTTAATGCACCTTCGCAGCACTACAATTTAGCCTCGAGTGAATTTTTTAGCGCGGCAACCCAGCGCGACGCATCAAACTTTAACGTCAAATCCAAACGGTTTTAGAACGTGCATTTTGAATTTGGAATGAGTTCGGAAGATTTTGAATTGTGAATGGGTGTTACCGTTGCTAAATTTGAACTTTATTAATGAAGTTTGAATGGTTTTTTAGTACAATTAATGGTAATATTACTTGCAGATTGTATTCACTAGCTTGACAATTGTCAACCTGACAGTGACAATTCGTGCTACATTTCTGGGTCTACACAATTACCCATACAAGATGGTGGCTGGGTTACTTGTCAAGTCAAAACCTATGTGGTGATACAGGAGCCTAATCTATATCGAACATCATTCTCAAATTGTCAATTATGTATTGACAATATCACAATGGCCACTTCCAAACACACAAAATAACAATTCCTAATTTGTAAAAGTATGTACCTATCTGCCGTATCTGGACCCTATTTCACCTTAACTTGAATTGTCACAGTGACAATTCGTCTTAAAATGCTTGATCGATAAGTACCAATGCTGTCCAGCAACCACCTTTGCTTGCTGACACAGCAATGTATGTCGAATTGTCATTGCCAAGTGACCAATTTTCAAGTGACAATTGTCAAGTGACAACAGTCAAGATTGTAACACCTGGTGTTCTGTGCACAGATAAGGAAATCTTAGACTTAGAATATATAATGTAGAGTTACAAGTTACTTAGAGTAACAAGTTGTGGAACAAATTGTATCCCCACAATTCCTTCAGAACCAAATGGAACACTCCAATCTCACCCAAACAACCTTCACGTAGGAAAGCGGTTTAGAAATCAATTTGGGAAGGCATTGTAAAATCGACCTTGAAGCATTGACCGCACGAGAGGAAAACGAACGTCGGAAAATATAAATTTACGGTTCAATTTCCTTCGCACGATAGGAAGACCGTTTTTTTGCGTTGCGTGTTAAATCGAACGCGATTCGATATTTGAAATTTTGTTCATGAATCATTGTGAAGCATCATTTTAAATAGAATTAGATCATTTTCGAACTGGGTATTTATTTAAATTAAATCATAATCATGATCATTTTTATTGCAACCGTGGTATTAAAACATCTTACATACAAAATATAGGGCATGGCAATGACAATATTATATAAATTAATAATGTAATTCTTAAGTTAAGTTACTATTTTTACCACAAAACTAACATAACATGCAGTAATTTGTGAGCTAAAGTATAAAAATAAAAATATCACGAGAGTAGGGTACAGTCCGATACATTTTCATAGTTATTACTTCTTAATAATATTATGTTACATTATATTATTATAAATGTTCGTAGGTAATGGCTAATGGCACATCCGACTCAATATCAAGTTTGATACTAAAGTGCAAAATAATATGATACTTAAATTAAAAAGTAAAATACTGGTGAGATATAGAACCTTAATTCTGAAGAAAATAACCTCTTACATAGCTACGTCCTATACTCCTAATGTTGTTTAATTATACAAAAGCTACTAACGAAATAAGTAGAATGAGAAGTGTAAAAGAGTCATAATTATTCAATTGTCGCTATTAACATTAGTGACAACATGAAAAACATAAATTCCTAACCTAATTGCTCGCTCCTAAGCATATCAACTTATTATTCTATTAACTTATTTACAAACTGTTAATTCAACCCAAGTCTTTCACTAAGATTTATTAGTCTGTGGTGCACAAGCCAAAATACACCTTAACTCAAGATACATAAAGTCCTATACAACTACGTCCATAAAATTGTCCAGTTCATTTACTAGTAATTAAAAGGCAAACGAATTTCGCCTTTAAGTCAAACCGAAACAGTCCCTTCGAAAAATCTCGCCCTTTTTATTATTCATACTTCATTTGAACCAATATGGACCCTATCCCAACCACATAGGAACGCTATAAGCGGCATCTTTAATTTTGTCACATTCGAATTTCGAATCGAATAGCTTGAGTTGAGACTTCAAAAATTAAAACAATTGCATTTTAATTATGAAAGTAGAATTGATCTATTTTGCACCTTATTCCAATGGTATAAGGTCTTAGTGAGCGACTTTGGTAATATGTTATATTTGCTAGACCAGTTTATAAAGAGCCGTATTTCATCATAAGTTAGTACCTACTAGCTTAAGTTCACTTTAGAAGGGTTGAGAGACCAAGATTATCTGGTTAGTGAGAAATGAAAATTTATTGTACCATTTGAATTTGTCCAATTGCTCGTAATTTGATGATGATATGAGAGAGCCATAATCATTGGTCCAAAGAGTTAAATAAACATTATTTATTATTAACTTGATTATTGACTTTACTTTGCTTACGGCTATTTGGTCAAGTAGGGGGACTTAAGACAGTGAATTAATGCAATAGTTTTGTATGTGTAGGCACTAGTTTTTGCGGCAGCAACTGCCTGACCTTTTCAACCTACACATACGAAACCGTAGGTATTTGGTGTTGTGTTCCTGGTGGTGGGTCAAGCCGCTGAGTTGCGCCTATTTCCCTGAACTTGCGTATTTCTCCAGCCTCGTATATATAAAGGGTCTATAAAGCGCTTGGAATCTTCTGGAGCCACAAGCATCCATAAGCTACGCTGTTTGCCACGTTTATAATTTAGTAATCTTGCAGATAATCAATAGTCACTCGGTTCTCAAAGTATACCTACTTACGGCCGTATTCATAAACGTCCTACAAGCCTGTTTTAAACTAAAATGGCGTTAAAATTCGTTTGTCCTTATCTGTCACTAGTCACTTTGACATTTGTGTTCGTTAGAAAGGAACAAAGCACATTTTATTTAGCAGAGGCATTTTAAGTTTTATGAATAAGGGGGTTAGTGCTTACTCATTTTTAAAGTGAGTTACAATCGTCCAGCGAGCGATGCGACGACGTTTTCCGTTTCAGCAGCTGTCCGGCTGAGGCTTTAGTATAAGTTTTACCGAAACAAAACGTTACGACCGCGTTCGCGTTTAGCTGTCAAATCCCATACAAATTGAGGGTAAAACGCAAACGCGATCGTAACGTTTTGTTTCGGTAAAACTTATACTAGAGCCTCAGAGCCACCAGTGTAAGAGTTTTAACTTTAACTGATTCTTTTAAATGTCTATTTAATGCATTTACATAATTATTACGCGAACGTACACCAGTTTCATATTTAACCCATATGTCTTAATATCAAAGGTCGGTAAACCAGTTTCAACGCCATAACAGGTTAAAATTCAGGTCAGGAGTCAGGTAACTTTTGATATTAATCAAGTTAACTGAGAGTTAAGTTTTTTCCTTTAAGCCTATTTCAGGTTTTGATAACTAAATCGCATATGGACTCGCATTGGACACTGCGACCCAATTTCAGTACACGTTTTTGACGCATTGAAATTTTGTATGGATCGCCAAGGTTATGGTAGTAGCGTAAACACGGGACCGGTCTTTGTGACACTCTTTGGGGGAGGCCTATGCCCAGCAGTGGACGTCTTTCCGCTGATATGATGACCGTAAATTCTATGCTAAAAGCAAACACGTAATGTATACATATTTTTGAGGCGTAACGCGTATACATGTTGTTGACTCGCTAGGTACTGTCGGCAAAAAGAAAACGGTTCAAAACGGACACGCTGTGTTGAGTGTACCGCCCAGTGCGTCGGGGAGTAAACTCTACTATAATATATTTAATTATCTGTTAGGTAGATTTTAGAATTTCACTAGAACATAATAGAAGAATAATTTATCGTCATATCAAAGAAAACAGTAAGTAAACATGAAAAATAAGTAGGTAAACATTCCAAGTTTTTCCCCTGTAATTTTAAATTTTACCTGGAGTTAAATCCTCTGTTTGGTCAAATCCGGTCTAAAGCTTAGTCTACATTCTACAATGATTTGAATAAAAAGGCAAGGGTTTTTGAAATATCAGTGACATGTCACCAAGACCTCTCTATAAAGTTAGTTTCAGCAGCAAGTCTATCATGAGACGGCCTCGAAATACTCTCGATTTTTCTCGCACTATAGTACAAACGACAACACTGTTAACTGACCATCCTGTGTTTATATAGAACCTTATTACAATGCACTTAAGGTGCACCGATGGTCAGTTAGCTGTGTTGTCGATAGTACCTCTTGTTCTAAGTGTTCTAATAATAGAGAGATAGTACGAGAAAAATCGAGAGTATGTCGCGGCCGTCTCATGATAGACGGGCAAGTCTCTACTGACTCGCACACTGATACGCTCTTTTGCCACAACATTTGTTCTAAAGCATAAAAAACAAAATTCTCTAAGTGAAATAATCGTAACGTGGCCATTTATTGCTCAATATTTGGGCTCAATGATTTCAAACTTATGTTCCAAAACCGTATCTACCGTCTATGTTTCATATCTTTTATTGCTGTTTTTCTGTAAGCGTATTTTCATAGCATATTTAAAGAAAACTGTATAGCGCCTTTGAAGTAAACTTCGTACAACAATCGTTAAAACTACGGTTTCAGAAAAAATGCCGTAAGGGAAATTAAACCACCAACAAAAGGAAATTACTTTTATTTTAACTGAAGTTAGTTTTTATTAAGCCCTACGTCTGTCAGTGAAAATGTTGCAATAAAACTGCAACTTGCAAACGATAGGCTCATCCTTTGCTCTCATATCTTTTATACGCGAGTCAAACATACACTAGAACCGCTAGCATGATAGGTTTTATGGTCATCTTATACGTGACGATTTGGGTCATTTGGGCTGTAAAGTGACAATAAACTTATCGTGCGTACGTGTCGAACAGACACCGAGCTAACATGATAGGTTTTATGCTCATCTTTACCGTGAAGTTTTCCGTCATTTGGGCTATAAAGTGACAATAAAACTTATCGTGCGTACATGTCAAACAGACACCTAGCTAGCATGATAAGTTTTATGGACATCTTTTATTTGTTGATTTGAGTCTGTTTGGGCTTTTACTGACATTAAAACTTATCGTGCTAGCTAGGCGAACGCTTGTCCATTAAATTAAACACCAATAAAAGTTTTCACTAAAATAGTAAGTTTGTACAAGTGTACCTATAAAAAGTATTGGGACCCCCTCGCCCGCGGCGTCACGCGGTGGGCGGGGTCCCGAAAATCGTAGAGCAGGGGTGTGTCCTGTCCTTAGCCTAAGGTATTATACCCTGGTCCTCTGGACTTGTGAGCACACAAGTGCTTAAGGAACGACAGCGTGTACTTTCAAAGAAAACCTAAGGGCAAGCGACAGGCACGTACCTATGCATGCAATATACATAGAATAAGACAAACAGTATATTTTATACTTAACCTAGTATAATGTATATAGTATAAGCCCTCCTTGTATCCTACGACAGCGACCCTTACAAATGTCTCTAATGAGCACGTATATGGCTCGCAAAACCGAACTTAGTTTTAAATGTTCGGTCACATTGTGTGCAGTATAACTGGCCCTGGTCATTGTCAGTATAAGTATAGGATGGTTTGGGTCGAGTCTTCCGTAAATGGCGCTTTTGGTCCAGGTGTTCAATTCGAGCTAACTTAGACACAGAAAGTAAAATAATAGCATAATCAAAAAAATTATAGTGTTGTTTAAAATAGGCAATCATCACTTGATAAGAGACAATGTTCGTAAAATAGTCGTGGATATTAATTTATATTTACGGTATTTGTTTTCTATGAGATCGTATAAAAAAGCATGTTTTTTTTTAATTGTGACGTATTGGAAGCTATACGTAGCAGATTGGTCTAGCAATTTACTTAAATCTTTTTAAAATATTTTCAAAGTTCGTAGACGGATGGGAAAGAAAACTTGTGACGTCAATGTTTATAGTGTCAATTATAAAACCACCTGTAAGTACCTATTAAAAAGTCTTTCTTAAGACTAAGTACTAACAGCATCAGCACAAAGCAGTTTAAACGTGTTTTTTCCTTAAATACGAAAATACTAGGTAAAATCAAGTTTTTTTTATTACTAATCATCATCATCATGTCACCCGAAAGACGTCCACTGCTGGACATAGGCCTCCCCCAAAGAGTGCCAAAGCGACCGGTCCCGCGCCACCCGCATCCAGCGGACTCCAGCAACCTTTACCAGGTCATCAGTCCACCTTGCCAGCCTACCCACGCCGCGCCTTCCGGGACGTGATCGCCACTCGAGAACCTTTCCGCCCCAACGGCCATCGGTTCTGCGTGCTATGTGCCCCGCCCACTGCCACTTAAGTTTAGCGATTCGGAGGGCTATATCGGTTACCTTGGTTCTGCTGCGGATATTACTAATGTGAAAATAAATAGTCTAATTATACTAATTGTCTAATATCGCACTGCACAGTCGAGTTCATCAATATCTATTCTATACGCATGCGTTAGATATTTCCGAAAGGTCCGTATATAAATTGGAGTACTCGACTGTAACATTGGTCCTACCTACCACTTGTCTCCACGACTGTACTCCACGCGCCTCAAGCGAAACTCCACTAAAACGTAAAAAACCGACAATTAAAATTATTTGACGTCTGTTATTAGCATTAACGCAAGCCAGGTGTGCCCGGGGAAATAAAGTTTTTACGACTTTTACGGAAAACTAGCTGGCGCTGCGGCTTTGTTTGAGTTTTACGGGGAATATAGCCTATGTTCAATCAACATCCTTAATCCTATAGTAATAAAGACGTGTTCCGATATATTTGGATACTTTGGTTGCTACTAACTATACACGGTGTTCCCGGGAATTTCCGTTAACTTCGGCATATTGCAATGTACTTACACATTCACAGAAACAATAAGCATTAATTACAAAAAAAAATACTTACAAAATAATTGACTGTAGCGTTAACAGTGGTTAAAGCTGCAAATCTGATTAAATTAATATCTTGATAACAATAAGAGTTAAGATACTACTGTCTTGAAGAAATTAACTTTATTTGATCTAACCTATGCGCCCTTGCAATTAACGGAAATTGAAAAAAACACTTAGTATGATGATGATGCTGACTGTCCATCTCAGAGGTCCATGCTATATACGGGTGAAACATACCCCCTTATTCATTAAACTTAAAATGCCTCTGCTAAATAAAATGTGCTTTGTACCTTTCTAACGTACACAAATATATCAATGTAACAGAAGGACAAACGTACCTATTTGAACGCCATTTTAGATGTGGCTTGTAGAACGTTTATGAATACGGCCGTTATTAGAGTTATAGCTTCCGCCCGCGACTTCGTCTGCGTGGACTCAGGATAAAAAATATCCTGTATTTTAATCCAGATTATAGACTATCTTCGTGCTAAATTTCATTCAAATCGGTTGAGCCGTTTAAGCGTGATTGAGTAACAAACGTCCGAACATCTAAACATCCCAACATTTAAACATCAAAACTTTCGCATTTATAATATTTGTAGGACAGATTTCCACGGAGGAGTTATCCTTACTAATATTATAAATGCAAAAGTGTGTGTGCTTGTTTGTCCTTCTTTCACGTCGTAACGGAGCGTCGTATTGATGTGATTTTTTTATGGAGATAGTTTAGAAGCTGGAGAGTGACATAGGCTTCTTTTTCCAGCGGGAAAACATCTGATTCCCACGGCAAAAAAACAGCTAGTAGTAGTAATAATACTACGACCGAGAAGATGATATGCTAATCTCAGTAGGTACTAAATAAAATAATCAATAATGTATTTTCTCGAAAAATTCTAAATGTATTCAAATGGAGAAAAGGCAACGCAAGAGGTTAAATAATCACAAAGTTGTACTTAAGTGTACGTTTTCCGCAAAAACGCACCTTCATATGAAACGAACGATTGTCATTTATTATGACGCTCGCAGATTGTGACGTCACCTGCGAGCGTTTTCTCTCTAACAAGAAATATCAAAAGGTTGTAGCTTCGTAATTCTTTGAGATTTGAATGGGATTTTCGTCACTAGGCATATTCTTTTGTCTTCTTCTGTTGTCTTCTTCTGTCGTCTTATCAGTCGCTGTCCATTTTTTTATTTTTCTCAAGTAAGTTAGTATGAGGTTGTGACAAATAAGAAGGAGAAATAACTTTATTGCCATTACCTACCTCAACTAAATTCGTACAACATTACAACTGTATTGAAACTAAAGTGAGGCAACGTCTCAAAAAACCATTACCCTCCCAAAATAAGTAGGGGGTTTATTACCCCATTTTACCGCTTAGACGACGCTTTTTGGAAAAAAAAACATCATCAATACTCCAACTAACTTAATGCCAAGTATCGCGTATACAGGGTGTCCCGGAACTTAACGATAACCTGGTACCGGGTGAGAGGCCAAGGTATACCAGTTATGAAAAAAATAAGTGGCATGGATTTTTTTTCTTAATTTTTTCATAACTGGTATACCTTGGCCACTCGCCCGGTACCAGGTTATCGTTGAGTTCCGGGACATCCTGTATATGTGCAGGTTTAGCAGTTTACGTGACAACTTAAGACGAATATTAACAGATAGACATAAATTGGCTTTTATGATTATGGGTAAGTACGGATTAAAATAATTTTTAATGAATGTCGCGGCAAATGTCCCTAAGAGAGATCTTATATAAATAAACGTAGAGTACGATAGGATATAAAATTAAAGTTAAAATGACAAAAATAACCATATAAAATAATCATTTATTTACATACGGTTTTAATACCGCATTAATGCTAGTTTAAGATTATTATTAAAGCTAATTATAAAATCAGTGGGTACTTAATTTAACTACGTAATAATGGTTTTAGATAGCCATTGCTTCAGTTCATTTCCTGTTAGTTAAGTTAGTGCATCTAGATGGATATACACTTTATTCATATCCACAACTTAGGGCCATTCATAAATTACGTCATTTCAAAATAGGGGGGGGGGGGGGGGCTGGCCATTGGATGACGATAGTTCTATTAGGCGGGGAGGCTCCATTTCAAGGAATAACAGAATGATGATGGGGGGGGGGGTTCAAAATAACGATGACGTAATTTATGAATGGCCCCTTACCCACACTTTGTTACCTATACAACTATGCATGCTAATTAATAATATTAATTAAAATAAACCTGTTCGTACGCCTACCTACACGTCTATCATGGGACGGCCGGCTGTGACATACTCTCGATTTTTCTCGCACTATACCTACCTCTTGTTCTAAGTGTTCTAATAAGAAAGTGACGATATAAATCGAGAGAGCTCGCGCGCCTTCGCGTAATACCCATGCTGGCAAAACATAGTGATTCGCAATTCTGTCTTTAAGACCAATGTAACGAACGAAGGTTTTAACATGAAAAAATATATATACAAAGAATACGAAAACTTGTACAGTGACAAAAAAATGCAAACAAATGCATGCAACTAAGTTCTATTTGTATGGCACTTTAAATGAAAATGACCATGTGTGTATTTTATGGGGTCCTGTCACTTGACCTACTAATAACTTTTGGCCTAATGTTTTAAAAGTCGTAATGCATTTCTCTTCGAAACAGTGTGCTTAAACGGTTTTCTTTGAGCACCATCGAATAAAAGTCATTAGATTAGGTAAGGTTTGTTTTGCTATAGTTTCAAATCAAATCAAATCAAAATATTTATTCTGTAAATACGCTTATGCTAGCTTTTTTACATGTCATATCATAACTATATATTTATATATATTCTATTTATCATAAATGCATCCTTATCTTCTACGAATTCCTTTAAAGTATAATAAGCTTTCTGTAAAAGCTGTCGTTTCACAGTTGACCTGAATTTATTCATTGACAATTCCGTTAAATTAGATGGTAACTTATTATAAAAGCGCACACTGTTCCCCATGAATGACATATTATTTACTCTATTTAAACGTAATCACGGAATCGCCAATTTATTTTTATTTCTAGTGTTATAATTGTGTATGTCACTATTCAATTTATACATGTCTATATTTTTCCTTGCATACATTATATCTTCGTAAATATATTGGGAAGCCACAGTGAGAATATTGATTTCTTTGAATTTGTCTTTAAGAGACACTCGTGTTCCTAAATTATATATGTGACGTACAGCACGTTTCTGTAAAACAAAAATTGAATTTATGTCAGCGGCTTTGCCCCATAATAATATGCCGTAAGACATGACGCTATGGAAATATCCAAAATACACCAGCCGTGCTGTCTCAAGATCTGCAAGTTGACGGATTCTTTTCACCGCGTATGCTGCTGAACTTAGTCTACCTGCCAGTGTAGAAATGTGCGAAAAACAGCTTTGTCTGTAAAATCTAAAATTTCGTCTTTTAAAACCACGTGTGCATCACTACTATGCTGGACATTAGGCAAAGTTTACTATATAAGAATAAATGCATTAGGTCAAATTAAGCTTCTTCTTTTAAAAAATGGCTTCCATCTAAGTTAAGATGATTTCACCAATGTCAAGCTTATAAAGCGACGTTGTTCGGAAGTTTGGTCAGTCGACAATAATGCAATCAGCGTCAGAAGCTTCGCGTCGAAGCAAGGCGTCCACCGCTGACCGCATCCCCGACGAAAGGCCCAATCAATCTTTGTATGGTATGGCCCCATCGGTATTGTCGTCGATTTCGCCAACGTCAAGGAAAAGCAATTGACCAGTGACTTGGGGTTGCCAGGTTCACTCGGGACACAAGACATAACAAACATTTTTAATGTTAGCCAAATTACCTATTACACAAACAGATTGTTAATTTTAATAAACTTACAGAGCACATATACAAAGGGGGAATAAACCAAAGTGAGAATGAATTTTATGTTGACGGGACGGGGAATTTCTAAGTAAACGCTGGTAGAATTTTGACTTGTAAAAGTGACATTACGGCCTACTTGCAGAATAAAATTCATTTATTTCATTTATTAAACACCCTACTAATATTATAAATGTGAACGCTTGGATGTTTTGATGTTAGTTACTCAATCACGCTTAAACGGCTCAACCGGTTTGCACGAAGGTAGTTAATAACCCACGCAGACGAAGTCGCAGGCGGAAGCTAGTTGAGGCCAATCATAATCATCATCCAAGCCTTTTCCCGGTTGTGCCCTAAAGGAGCCGGGGTCCGCTTTGGCATCTAATCCCAAGATTTGGTAAGCACTAGTTTTAAAGCGACTGCCATCTGACTCGCCAACGCAGAGGGAAAACTAGACCTCATTGGGGTAAGACCGGTTTCCTGACGATGTTTTCCTTTACTGGAAAAGTGTGTAAAAATGTCAAATGATATTTCGTGGGTATCGATTATGTATAGTTTCGTATTTAGTGGACGTCTTTCGGCTGATATGACGATGATGAATGTGACCAATAAACGTTTGTCTCGCTTGCACGCTAATGTGATAGATGGATATGCCGTGCTTATTGTTTCTGAAAGAAACTTGCGAAAATCGGTAATAGGTAAAAATGTTTTTTGTTCCATCGATATTAAAAAAAAGTGAGCAATGATGTTTTAGAATAACTTATTTACATCATAAACATAAGAGCCTGGCACTTGTCGGTGGAGTAATCGCCATTCTGTTCTTCTCTCCGCCACTGTTTTGAGCTCTTGATACACATAACACTAACATTCTCTTTCGCTTGGTCCATAAACGCACATCTCGGTCTTCCCCCGCCTCTCCGTCCTTCTATCTTTCCTTGATTTATAGTTTTTATAATTTGGTTTTAATAATAGCTGATATTTGCCAGCCGTTATTCCGGTACAGTAGACGTCAATGATGACACATAATGACATAAGTTGTACTGGGATGACAGCTGTCAAATGTTGGATGTAAGGGCATTTTCACTATAATTGTCATGTCGTATCAGGTGCCACAACATATTTCCCCTTCTATTTTCAATAGTTTTTAGTAGATTTTCCCTACAGAACTCTCAAATTAATGAATCAGAGTATAGTTTAGGAGCAGTAGGGTATTTAAAGTTGTAAAGCCTGCTTTTTGCGATTTTTTATAGAATTCTAAATACTATATATCATAGTATTTAGAATTCTATAAAAAAACGATGTATGAAATTAGGACAAAGGAGTTTTCAGAGGTTTTTTTTTGTGTTGTAAAATTGGTACTTAATGTATTTTTTTTTTACTGTTGCCCATTACCGTATTGGGAATGGAAACCAGTAAGGTTGTCCACTAGGTTAATCTGTTAAAAAAAGTTCATTTTAGATTTTCCTGCGTGAAGTGGATTTCTTAGTGCGTGCCAAAGTTTTTTTTTCAATCACAATTTAAGGATTGATTTTGGTCGTTAAACGAGAATGTCGCTCAAATTCTTAACTTAATAGCATTGGTTTTAATTTAGTCCTTGGCGTAATTAAAAATAATAATTTGATTCCCAGAGCTTTTAATACATGCTTAAGGTATGCAGCTCTTTATGGCTTTTTTTTATTATTTTACTCAACAAAACGGCTTGGCTTTACTTTCTTACTGCCAGTGTAGACGGGCGTTTACATTGAATGAGGTAGGTATATCGATTCGAAATTACGCTCCGGGTGACATAGTCTAATGCCATTTGTATAAAAAATAACCAATTTTTTCAGTTACGTTGGGAACTGGGATACAGTTTTTTCAACTTTTATGCTTGTACATAAATGGCAGTTGATTTCGTAAAACTAGTGCCTACGCCAAATTTAGTCGAGCTGCCAAAGCTGTCCCTGGCTCGTCTAGGGTAGGTACCTACGACCGGGAAATCGCCAGCAGGATGAAGATGGTGGGTGAACTACATTTTTTCTGTCAATAAGCTAGTCGTCTTTTGAGTCATAATGATTGAAACTGATTTTACGGGTTTAAATCTGCCAAATGTAGGGTTTTTTTTGGCATTTTAACCCCTTTTTCATGGGTCATCTTCTAAGCATCTTATGAGTCCTCTTTAGTGGTCGTGGTGTCATGATGTACTTACTGTAGAAAACAGCCTTCGTGATGCGTTTCCATCCGCCTGGGCCGCCCCTAGGCCGCCAAGGTCGTCCTACAACATATTTATTACTGCCGTCCTGCAGGCCAAATAGTTAAAGAAAAAAAATGCGTCTCCACCTTGTTACGGTCTTCAGCGTCACGGGAACATTGGACTTCGACAGTTTGTGTCAGCTTTAATTATCAAATACTAGCTTCCGCCCGCGACTGCGCCCCGGGATATCTTTTAATTCAAGCTATAAACTATCTTCGTGCAAAATTTCATTCAAATCGGTTTAGCCGTTTAAGCGTGATTGAGTAACAAACATCCAAACATCTTAACTTTCGCATTTATAATATTAGTAGGATTCAAGTGCGTTATACCAAATTAAGTGTTTTTGTTATAAACAAAATAAATAAATATTAAATAAATATTAGGGGACAATCTTACACAAATCGACCTAGTCCCAAATTAAGCAAAGCTTGTACTATGGGTACTACACGACGATAAACATACTTATATAGATAAATACCTACTTAGAAAACATCCATGACTCAGGAGCAATTATTCGTGCTGATCACACAAATAAATGCCCTTACCGGGATTCGAACTCAGGACCTCTTGCTTCGTAGGCAGGGCCAACTAGGCTTAACGGTCGTCGGTTATCAATGTATATTCCTTAAATCTTTTATATTACAATACAAAAGAAATACTATTTATTGCCCATCTCAATACTTTTACAAAAACATTACAAAAATAAATACAAACACTTCTCCCTTCAAAAGTCGAAAAATACGGGAATTACAAAGTAATTTTTTTTCGTGTCATAAAAAAATCGCCATGTGAAATTTTACTCAAAAAACACCGATTGAAATACTAAAAATAATATTCCTAATTAGCCTCCCTATAAAATGTCACATATATGGAAGTGGTTATCGATAAATTAAGATCGGCAGGAAGTCCCTAGCTAATTGGCATTTTTGCTACCAACCGAAGCTTCTATCTAATGAAAATGATTATATTTTAATGAGTAATTATAAAGCTTGCCACACACAAAGCAATTAATACATAGAGAGGATTCCATTCGTCTTTTGAGACATGTGTAAATGAGCTGGCGAATTTACTAGGCTTAATCACTTTTCCATAAGGTGGCAAACAAGTGTACAGTCTGACTGAGCAGATACGAAGCCTAAGGACACTTGAGATTCTACGTCTCCAAGCGCCAATTATCTAAGTAATATCAGCGGTTTGTGAAAACATTTGACCTGCCTGACTGTGCATTAATGCAACAGAGAGTGCACGAACCACGTTTATTTGCGTATAGTTGCAATTAGTCAAAAAGACCACTACACCCTTGTTAGTGGTGACTTTGCCTACGAAACCTAAGGTACTTCTTTCCTAGTCGTGGACGTTATTTGTTTGGTATGGAGACCCTACTTCTTATTAAGTAAAACTCAATCGTGCACACTAAGTAACGCACACATGCACACACAGACACACACATTCAGGCATCTCATTTTATATGTAAACATGTGTATTGTTAAATAAACGTTTATTTTTTTTATTTTTTTTATGTATCTATATAAGGTCCAGACCATTTGAATTTGAATCTGAGGCACTGGTCCCACCGCCGGCTAGTAAGCTAGAAAAGTTGGGCGAGTAACGGTTCATTGCGTGCTGACCAGGCACAGTGTGATCAATCGACCTTTACAGGTCCGCAATGTAATGCTACTCGCCCAACTTTTCTAGCTTACTAGCCGGCGGTGGGACCAGCGCCTGATGCATTACAGACGTTCTGGTACTCATAGATTATTTATTTTTTAAATTCTTACACAAATCGACCTAGTCCCGAATCGATCCACGCTGACGTCAATTTGTGTAATATTGTCAGCAGCTATTTATTTGTTTATTCTGTGTTTGGTGTCACAATGGTCATCGCGAAACTTTTAAAGCTTTCATTCGGGCGTTTATCATCCTAAGCGTTATTCCCGGTTGTGCCTCTAAAGGAGCCCGGGGTCGGCTTTGACACCTAATCCCAAGATTTGGCATAGGCACTAGTTTTACAGAGGGAAAACTAGACCTTATTGGGATTAGACCGGTTTCCTCACGATGTTTTCCTTCACCGAAAAGCTAACTGTAAATATTCCGTACATGAGTTCCGAAAAACTCTAATGAGTTTTGAGTGAATGGTACGAGCCGGGATTCGAACCCACGACCGCCGCTTGACAGCCGCATGCCTTAACTACTAGGCTACCGTAGCTCATTCGGGCGTTTATATCTAGTATAATTTTCGATGACACAAAGCCGCAAAACGCCAGCGTCCCGCCCGCCCGTCTGCAGTGCCCGGGTTTTTTTAAAAAACGCTCTTTGTTGAAGGAAAAAGATTTTATTGTTTTTTGCCGGCCGCTTTCGGGGTTCGGTAGGCGGCATTGGGGGCGGGTCCCGGTCCGCAGGGAGAGTGGCTCTACGAGGTTTTGTAACTAGCTTAGGCCCGTGACATCGTTTAACACGTTCGCGACCAAGAACACGCCTGGTAGGCACTCGTAATGTTTGCTCAGCCCGCTAGGCGGGCAGCAGTATGAACCTACACGCCTAGCGAGTTCTGTCGGTTTCTGGTGTATTGTTCCATTTTTAGTCCGGTTGTGAAAGTGTTAAGGTAAAAAACATTTTTCTATTTGTTGTCAATACTCTACCTAAGTATAATAGGACGTAGTTAAAGGAAAAGGTGCCAATCCACAAAATTACCAAAACATGAGTTAAGAAAACCAGAGAGGTGTCTGAGGCGTATATTTTCATTCAGCAAAAAGACGCCCAGCTCACACAGTGTTTTCATATTTTAATCAACATGGGATACCATCCCATAACGCTTGGAACCGTATAGTGATATTAGGTCAGTTACATAATTGATTCACATTTGTTTAAGGGAAAATAATAGGGCTTTAAAATTCTTTATTATATTGAATAATATTAAGGAACACAGTAGTCGGAAAGACAATTTTTTCGAGAGTTTCCCTCAATTTCTTCAGGATTCCATCATCAGATCCTGGTTTCCTTACCATGGAACCACCCTTGGGATACTCCCTTTCCAACAAAAAAGAATAATCAAAATCGGTTCATAAACGACGAAGTAATACGCGGACATACATAAAAAAATATATATATATACGGTCGAATTGAGAAACCTCCTCCTTTTTAGAAGTCGGTTAAAAAGAAATCCAACCTGCATACCACGACCTTATTATAATATGCTTAGTCTAGTTTAATCCCGTGACATTCTCTGAAATTCTAATTTAAATGTTTCCTGCTATACAAAGGTTGTCTGGAAGAGATCGCTTTAAAGCGATAAGACCGCCTGTTGTTACCATTATTTATTAAGCAATATTTTTTTTGTAAGATGTTTCTCTCCTGTTGTGGTGCAATAAAGAGTATTTATCATTATTATTATTGTCCAAGCCAAAAAAGTATTTATTCTAGCATCGACACTGCTGAAAAACTAATATAATCAGGTAAACGGCCCGTATGGAAAGTGGCTCTACGTTACCAAGTTTAGGTTAAAGGCGTACTATGTAACGTTGGTGTTGCGTGAAATGTCCGAATGAAAATGATTCCACCAAATAAAAAAAAATGTGTAAGTTAATCATTGGTATTTGATAAATAATTATATCATGAAGCGTTTTTCTAATTGACCGCCTTTGACTTTATACCTGTGAATATGATTTTAAACATCGTTAGTAGTCTATAATTGCTACTGATTGTACATGAAAAAATATTCGCTTTTAATTCGGTGTAGATATTGTACAGTCATAAATTTATAATATTTGCCTCAAGAAACAAAAACGATCATCGATAGATTTAATCGACCCAATCCCATCCCTATCAATCCGTCGACCGTGCACATCACTACGGGGGTGTGCCCGCCTCACGGCACACCATTGTTTCGTCCGTCCGTCTATCCGCGCCGACATAACCGTTTGTATGTATGTATGTATGTATGTATGTAATTTGTATGGGAGCCATGGGAGCCTTTGTGCTGTTTTGAAAGTGACAGTCATCGTTAAGTGTCATGTATAACGAGTTATTATGTATGCGTCAGATTGTATGACTGTATGATTCCCAAGAATGATTCCCGGGCATTTTAAATCCCGGAAAAAATACTTGTGTTTTTTATTTCTGATCACGTGTCAGTTTGTTGAAAACTCCATATGTAATGTCTGAAAAACACGTTAAAAAGAATCCAATAGGTATTACATGTTATTATTGCTTTGGTTAAGTTTGAAATATGTTGACATCCAACATAATAAACCAAAAATTAGCAGTCAATCGACAGTACCTATGCTTAGAAACCAAAAAAATAACCTTCAAAATGCCTGTCAACCAAACATAAAAAAAAACTGAAGCCACTACTGGCCACTAACACATAAATACCTTCGACAATTTTTCAAAACAATATCCCATTGCGTTAAGTACCTACTACTTATACAAAATCGTTTCAAAACCTCTGTCAACCAACACAACAAAAACAACACTGGCCACTAATAAATTTCAACAAAAATTAAAAAATTCACCGAAATTAAAATCCGAATTTCGAACGCGTTCAAAAACGGTTACCAAACTCACTCGCGGCGATGCGATCCCCGATACGTTGTAATTACAAGTTACTGGCCATTATCAAGTAGCGAGTGCCTTTCATATATTTTACAAAATGGATGGTCTTCAGAGCGTCTGCCTTGAATATTTATATTGTGGATTTATGGGGGGAAAGATTTATTTAAGCGCTCGAAAAGTTTGAATAATACGGTTTCTGTTAGAACGGGGTTAGGTCATGAAAATATATAGGGCGGGATGCCTCGGCCTTAACGGATCGATAGACGATTTAAAAATGGCGCCGGCTGCTGTCATGTCATAGATAACAGTCATACCATAGGCTACGGTATCTGTTTACTATCAGGCACACCGTTTGCTTGTTTGCTACCGACGTAGTTTATAGAAATTATATATCATTGGCGTTATACTTATGCGGACATAGCTACATCATTATCCAAACCTTAGGTACTACATGTTTTTACTAGCATCCGCCCGCGACTTCGTCTGCGTGGACCCGGGATAAAAACTATCCTATATTTTAATCCAGGCTATTAGCTATCTTCGTGCAAAATTTCATACAAATCGGTTGAGCCGTTTAAGCGTGATTACTTAATAGTTACTTAATAGTAACAAACATCTAAACATCCAAACTTTCGCATTTATAATATTAGTAGGAAGAAGGATACCACAACGTCCACAACGATGGCAAGAGACCGCCTATGGTAAGCCGACCGTAGCCTAGGGATGCTATGGGCGTTTGGCCAATAACGACCTTTTGACCAGTGTTGCCTGTTCAAATTTATAAAACTTCGCGCATCGCGAAATGGGACACGCAAGAAAAAATATGAGCATACAAGACATGTGAAAATGTACAGTAAAATAACAAGAACGCTAATAAATATCATAGCGGTGCATTTATCTGTGCCCCGGCACGTTTTGCATATCGGCCATCGCAACACACACCGGAATAAACCGTCTCAATTTAACGGCATTCCGTTTTTGAATTTCGAAATTCGAAATCGCTTTGTTTTTCAAATGGGAAGAAAAGAAACGTTCATTTGTTTCTTTATTAAAGTGATTTTGTTTTAAAACGAGCTTATTTACCTAAGTGTATGTGCAGTAATAAAGAGCAAATTAAAATAAAACACTTCATAACTTTTAAATAAAATACAACTTGGGTACGTCTAATAAAAATAGGAAAGAAATACTCGTAAGTTTTTGTAAAATTATACATTTTTATTACCTTAAAATAGGTAATAAAACGTAACGATGACGTAAAACAGTACTTTTTTTTAAAAGCTGTTAAAAAGAAAGCTATACTTAACCGTTGTATATTCAAGTGCAAAAATATGAGTGCAAGCAACTCAAATATGTCCCGTGCTTTTACGTCGGCGGATTAAGGTTTTACAACATATTTATGAGAGGAATGATTCGATGCATATATTTAAAAGTACTTGCAGAAACCACCTATAAAAACGGCGTAATCCAAAATGCGTCTTTGTTCCAGAAAAATGCGGTCTCAGCGACGACCCCGGCCTCCGCGTGAACGGCAAAGGCAAGAAGATGCGGAAACCTCGCACGATATACAGCAGTTTACAGCTCCAGCAGTTGAACCGGCGGTTCCAGCGGACGCAGTACCTGGCGCTGCCGGAGCGGGCGGAGTTGGCTGCTAGCTTAGGCTTGACCCAGACGCAGGTAAGCAAAGTACCTGAAATCTTAGGGTTTTTTATTGAGTACGACTGACGGTACTAAAAAGTGAAAATAACACGAAATACTATTCTACTACTTACCAACCTTAACTACCTACAGCTACTTTAAACAAAATGACAGTAAATAATTAACCATACTTATAAAAAAATAACTATATTTAATTACCTATATGACGTGTAAAATGTATATTTTTTTAATAAATAAATTGAATTGAATTGAATTGACTTAATAGAACTAAGGTGACCTAAAACAAAAAATACAACAAGTGACGGAAGACAAAATTACATACTTAAATGAATGAGAAATCTGTCAATGGAGCGGAATACTTAGAGAGAGAGACTATCTTAAGAGTGATCGCATACAGCAGTCAGCTCCAGCAGTTGAACCAGCGGTTCCAGCGGACGCAGTACCTGGAGCTGCCGGAGCGGGCGGAGTTGGCTGCTAACTCAGGCTTGACCCAGACACATGTACATGCAGAGGGGCTTAAAAGTCTCAAAACTAACTTAAAACTAAAATGAACAGGACTGAAGTGACTTCAAGTAAAAAATAACATTAAATATAACTAAAAAGATCTAAAACGAAATGTCATTATCAGACGTAGAACGCCTTGGCCATGACTTTGGTCTTAAGCGAGCTGCGGCAGCGTTTTATCTGTTCATTGCGCAGTCGAGACGCGCAACGCACTATGGTTAGTTGGGATCACGCGCAATATGATAAGTTAACCTTAAAAGTGGCTCAAGTCAAAATTACGTAAAATCAAAATGTTATTATGTAAAGTGACTTAAAAAAACAAACGAAATAGCCAACAAAAGTGGGCAGGGTAAGATACACATACCAGAAACCAGATACCAGATTAAAGTTGCCTTTGTCGCAACTTTTATCCAATGTCAAAACCTACCTAAAACTAACGTCAGAAACGGCAGAAAACGATGTTTATAAAGTATGCCTTTTGAAACAACTAATGCATATTACAGTCAGCATCAAAAGTAACTGCGCAAACGAAGACGTCAAAAGTCTTTATTAAAAGGGAATAAGAGCTTTTGACGTCTTCGATTGCGCATTCACTTTTGATGCTCACTGTACTATTTTATTTTGAGTTGTGTCTGCTTTCTAGTAAAGTAAAATGGGAAAATTAAATTTAATTGGCGCTTTTGTAATATTAGGACTCAACCAACACTTTCAATTCAAAAAGCCCGCAAAACCTTTCTTCACATTAAACTTTTTTAATAATCTCATCATAAACAAATTAAAAGCTAATAACACCACATGCTACTTTCTATTATTACGAAGAATATTTTCTATTCGTCCCTTAAAAAAAGTCATAGACAACTTTTATTCTTTTATTCACTCAGTAATTATGTCGCGAAGGTATAATTAAAAAGCGAGTGTGGACGTTCGGTCCAATTTTTATTTCACGAATCACCTGTCCATGTAAAAATCACCTTAAGTCTAGCAGATTAAGGCATAAATTCCTTTGAGTACAGTTATCTGAAGCGATAGCAAACGTGCAATTAAAGACGTTCGTTTTTTAAATTCTGTCACAGATATGTTTTAAAATAGTCATTTAAATTGTCTTTGGTTTTTTTAACGGTGACAGGAAGCGGCTATCGGTAGTGTGTTATTTTTTAGTTTTTTTTATGTCTGAGATAAGCTAGAGAAATATGATTTAGGTATGCAGCTTAAAGTAATACTTTTAATTTTTCTTTCTTCTTTGAGTTTGAGCGTCACAAGACATACGCTAATAGTGTCTGTTTAACATCAGGCATACCATACTGTGTATGTTTGTTTGCCACCATCGTGAATATCGTGATATAAATAAAAAAAAGGTTAGTCAAGTGGCTTTTCTATCAGATGTTAGCTACAAAACGGTCAACGGTAATTTCGGTGAATTATAACCTAGGTGGTTACTATAATATTATTTATTCGATTTATTTTTGATTTACCGATTTTTCATTTTGTTCCCCTGTTCAACTGAAAGCTTAAAAGATTGAGCGTTCAACACATTTTTTTAAAATTTCAAACATCGTGCCTTAACTAGGATAACCCAATAATATTTTTCCTTAATTCCAATTTCGAATCAGTTACTTACAAAAGGTGGTAAGCGCCCCACTAATCCTATGGAAATACGACGTATTATGAGGAAGCGCTTGTGTTGTTTTCTAACCGGCCAGCCACATTCGAGTCGATTCGACTCGCAGCGATTGATTCGTCATGTGACTCCGTTGAAAATGAATAATGATTATCGAATGATAGAGGTAGAGTTGGGAAGGGTAGAGGTGACATTTATTTATTTTATTGAGTCTCGTATTTTTATTTATGTATATACGCATTGATTTACATATGTAGCAATGTATTGCTGCAAACGATATATGCAACTATAGCCCGACCAGGAAAATAAAAAACTTCGCCATATTGCGGAAAACCATTAGAACAAATTTCTTCAACTGGCAACAGTAACTTTGAAGACGTCATTAATGCCATCTGTCAATTGCTGTCAAAGTGAGGTGTCGGTAGTACGTTGTGTATTTCTTGGATATTGTGTGTATTTGTGCGTTAAAATGCCGAAAACTATTAAACGTGACTTAAGAAAAGTGATTTACAATATGACGAAGTATTGGTCGGAGAGAAAGTCTGAAGTATTAGTCTCTATTCCTCTAAATAACATCACCGACCTTGTTGTCTACATGACTGGTGGGTACATCATATACCTATACATGTACTCATACTCATATTCATACTCACTTACTTGTAAAACCAATTTACATCCCAACAGAAATTATACTCACTATATTAATTAATTAGATTAATGTGTCCACCTATCATTCAACAAAAATTGCTGCTAATCGTAAAGCTTAATATTTGGTGATTTCTATTATTATAACAGTGAGCTGATATCTTTCTAATACTTTCTATCGACCAACAAATCGCAGAGATAAATTGTTGGAGTGTTTTGTGTAGGTGCAGCTTATAATTAAGTTAAGTACTTAATTGGATTAACAAGCCAACTATCATGAAATAACTATAAGTATTCGAATAGTTCTATTCTAGTAGAATAAATGATTACTTCATTCCAAATTTGTAATTAAAATTATACCTATTCATTACGAGAAGTAGTCATTTAATGGTAATTTTATCGTGTAATATAATAACTGCATTAAAACAAACTTATCATAATTAAATTGTAAATACTAAATAACTCCCTCGTGTATTTAATAACAAAAATATTCCAGTTTCAATAATGATTATCGTTATAATATTATATTTCCTTCTATTACAACTGACATAAAAAACCCTAATCCACAAATACGGGCTATGCAAAAGTGGACTTTATCCCGTTGCATTAAGTTTGACGAATGGTCAATTAAAATCAACAAAACCGACCACGTTGGGGTATCCAAATGTAGACTCTATCCCATCGTGTTAGGGTTGATGAATGGTCAATAAAGTCGATGTTGTATAAATTACTTCTTGCGCCTCTATTCGTTTAAAGCTCTGCGCCGTAACGGCAAGAAAAAGTAAGAGCAGGTTAATTTTTTTATAATTTAATATTTCCCGATTGTTGTGTACCGCACTTTGATGAACCGGTGCTAGCTAGAGGTGAGGGTTTATCGATAATACTATATCAGTAATCATACTTAGTTACTAATATGGAATTTAGTGTGTATGTTTCTCACGCATTAATAAACGGCTGAACGGATTTAGTTTCACAGATTGCATTAAAATATAGAATATTTTTAACCCCCGACGCAAAGAGAGGGGTGTTATAAGTTTAACGTGTCTGTGTATCTGCCTGTGGTATCGTAGCTCCCAAACGGATTAACTGATTTTCCTTTAGTTTTTTGTGGGTCATAGATAATTTTATCCCGAGTGTTCTCAGCCATGTTTCATGAAAATCTATTCAGCCGTTTTTGAGATATTGGACTTTGAAATGAAAATGTCGGGGTATTTTCAACTTTTCTACGTTGTTTATTCCATTACTTAAACTATCCCAGTGAAGACCATAGAAAAGTAGAAATTAATTTTATACTTACGTTTCTTTCAGTACATATAGTTTGATCTTCTCTCTATGCTTTAAAAATCCATCAATAGGTACCAACGCTAGTTTCGCCATATAATTTTTCATACGATTTTTTCAATCTCTAGATAAAGTTATCCGTCAGTTAAAATTATCACCATCTTTTTCTTAAGTCATATGAAAGAAAAGGTCAGAGCTAAACATTTATCTGACAGATAGTTTTATTTGGGAATTGAAAAATTGGTCCTTAATTAATAAAAAAATACAACGGATAACTTGTTTTGTTTGGTATACTTCTTACATATATACTGCCAACTGTAAAATAATTTCACATTTCTACAGAACTAATAATAATTGACGACCGCTTTAGCCTAATTGGTAGTGACCCTGCTTACGAAACAAGAGGTCCTGGGTTCGAATCCCGGTAAGGGCATTTATTTGTGTGATGAGCATGAATATATGTGTTCCTGAGTTATGGATGTTTTCTATGTATTTAAGTATTAATTTATCTATATAAGTATGTTTATCGTCGTCTATGGGTACATAGTACAAGCTTTGCTTAGTTTGGGACTAGGTCGATTTGTGTTAGATTGTCCCCTAATAAAAAAATATCGATACAAATCCCACCCCTATCCAACAATACTAGATTCGATTCCACATTAAACAAAAACCATATCGCTGTCCCGCTCTAACAAAAGCAGGCAATCTAATCTCAATTACAATTCACTCAACAATTAGGTCAATCAATAATGAACTCTAATACCAAGTCATTAGCACTACGTCTACGGCAAACTTTTTTTTGCCACAGACAATAAATCGTAGCATTTGTCTTAGGTGCTGTTTACGACGTATTGTATCGATAGTAACAATCGATTCGGATGTATTTTTTGCGCCTGGCAACACGGGATTCCTGTTATCAAGACATTTGATTAATTCAAACATTTGATTGAATAGTTTGTAAAATACACGGTCGTTACAGTTCCGTGTGTTAATTATCGTTTTACGAGCATTATACTGACTTCATTATTAACTAAGTATGTGCTTCTCAACAATCTGTCTGAATCTACTTGTCAGCCATTGTATTGATACTTACTTGCTTTCGCCTTCATTCGTGTCATCATCATCATATCAGCTGAAAGACGTCCACTGCTGGACATAGGCCTCCCCCAAAGAGTGCCACAATAACCGGCACTGCGCCGCATCCAGCGGACTCCCGCGACCTTTACCAGGTCATCAGTCCACCTTGTGGGGGGTGCTGCACGTGGTCGCCACCGAGATGCTATCCGCCTTAACGGCCATCGGTTCTACGTGCAATGCGCCCCGCTCTGACACTTAAGTTTAGCTATTCGGAGGGATTATATCGGTTACTGTCGTTCGTACAGAACTTATATTGATTTAAACTTTCACGATTCTGACACATTATTTATACTAAACGGGACTTAATCGCGTATAATTAAATTATTTATTTTCCTCACTGAGGTCTCTTGACGTTTCGGATGTGTTGCAACATCCATGGTCACGGGACAACTGGCTGGCTGGCTGTTAATCGCACAGAAGATGTAGCTATAAGCTAGACTATCTACCCTCATTTCACCCCTTTGACGGACGATTTCCGAGACAAAAAGTCGAATTCTAGTTTCTCCATATTTAAGACAACTATTGACAGAAGAGGCATGCACGGAAAACAAAGTTTCATGCTCTCTGCTTACTCCTTTTAGAAATACAGACATACCTAATTATGTCACTGCAAACTTGTGAAATTCGAAAGTTTATTTTATAACGCTTTAAACTAACCTAACCTACCTTTCAGTTTAATAATTTCAGTATGTAGGTAGATACTTACAATTTTACGGTGACATTTACATGTATTATAGCGTGGTGGATTATTGACTAAAGTTTTACCATATCATTTTTTTACAATAAGCAATACCAATAATTGCACACCTCAATTGTATTACAAAAAAGCAGAACCCAGCGAATATTTTACAAATAATAAAAGTGCTTATGTTATCTCGCATCAAATGTCAACGTCCTGGCAACACTGACGACAGAATCGATTAGAAATTAGTATCGATGACGACCGTGTCGAATACACCCACGAATTCCTAAAATCATCGGACACGCCTCGTAATTATAGAAACTTAATAAACCTGACTATGATAAAAAGCTGGTTTTGTCTGTTAACGGTGTTTACGAAATTTTTACTTAAACGGGATTTTGGGAGGAGCTTGTTTAATTTTAGAAATATACATCGAGTTGTGTAATTTTTTGTCGCAATGTTCAGTGTTTAAGGTGGTTCGTTTTCCATACCAAACATTATTTGACATCCGCAGGTAGGGTTTGCAATCCGGATATCCGGGTATCCGAAATATCCGGATATCCGCCGAATTTCAGATCCGGATCTGACAGGCTCCTGGATCCGGATTTTTCGGATATTACGGATCCTTAGAATACAACCATGAAAGCCGAAAATGCGACTACAAAATGAAGTTTGTACCGAGTCCACGCAAAAAATGGAATGGTATACTCGAAATGTATATTTCTCAATCTCTGGATTTATTCGCCACTTCTTCATCTCAGACCAGACTTTTTGTTTTTAACTTATTAGTCCCAAAAAATCACAAACTAGTTAAACTGCCGGAGTTTGATGGCGAAAGTTGGCGTTAGATTAAATGCACTAATCTACCGTAGGCACTTAGTAATTATATAAATCCAATATTACTTATACTATGTATACCTACCTACTTACTAATAAATACTTAGTTAAGATGTCCCTAAAGAAATATCTAAGAAGTATATTTGACACAGGAAGTAAAAAGTAAATGCAGCAACAATACCTACGTTTTATAATTGTAATATTTTTGGTGGGAGGTTTTAGGAGTCTTAGGGCCGATTTTTCAATTCGCAGATAAAACTATCTGTCAGATAAATGTTAGCTCTGTCCTTTTCTTTCATATGACTTAAGAAAAAGATGGTGATAATTTTATCTGACATACAGTTTTATGTGGGAATTAAAAAGCGATTTAAAAATAGTGGCTCTGTGAGCTAGTCGCGACAATCTTTTTTTTTTTCTTATTTACGAAATAGAGAACCTGCTCACAAAACTTCACGAGAATCGGTTGAGAAAGGCCACCTGTAAAAGAGAACAACGGGAAAGCGGGACAACCGAACATCTGGATTATGCAAACGATTTTCGCCCCAACCTGGCATAGTTCGTACGCTTCGCTCCTTCAATCGAAAAGACAATCCCCATTCTGAACAAAATAACGCCAAAATCAATATTCTATAGAAACAAATAAATACCGAACCTAAACTTGAGAGCAACGTAGAACTTGTAATCCATACTAATATTATAAATGCGAAAGTGTGTCTGTCTGTCTGTCTGTTACCTCTTCACGCTTAAACCGCTAAACCGATTTGGATGAAATTTGGTATAGAGATAGTTTGAGTCCTGGGGAGGGACATAGAATAGTTTTTATCCCGGAAATCATCGCCCAAGAGGATGAAGTGGAGGGTGAAAGTTTGTATGGAGGTACGATATAAACGAGTTCCACGCGGACGGAGTCGCGGGCAGAAGCTAGTTTAAAATATAATGTAAAATCCGTCGGGCTCCTATAAGATGAAATGGGACATAAGTTTCCCAGAACGGATGTCAAATCACCAGTTCTTCACCATCCATAAAAGAACTCGACTTAAAATCAAAAAGCCACAATCGAACGCTGAAGTGTTACAAAAAACAACTCATTTCTGCCGTCGGGAAATTATGATGGATGACTTCACATGTCAATGTCAAAAAAGCAGTAAAAACCTTCCTTTTTAAAGAACTTAAGACCTTTGGAACGGACTGACACAAAGGCTTAATACGAAGTGTGACGAATAACAAAAGTACTCGACATCGGTACATGTATTGTATTTATAATCGATACTTTTTACTGGCCAGAAGCCAGAGTCGGTTTAAACGATTCGAATTTTAAATTTCGGATGTAGAACTCGATTATGAACGCGCGTTTTATAAATTTGGAATATATCAGGTATTAAACGGGGGCAATGAAGTTTTGAGATTATGGGAGTGACCTTCACTTTTTGTCTAGGGCTGTGCAAATTCGAAATTAGTGTTTTTATTGAAACAGACCTACCTAAACTATACGCAGTTGTATTAACACTGCGTTGCGGTTAATTTATGCCATGACTTTCTGATATCAAATGGAACTGTTCTGTTCTCAATCTTGTTTGTAGTAAAATCATAGAAACTTCTGTACCTATTATTAAAAAACTTGCATACAGACAATAACGTTAACTATTGTGCCCAAAATGCAGGCATTTTCATATGTCAAAGTCAGAAGGAAAGACTTTTCAAGCTTTGTGATGTTATGGGTGTAATTAGCAAACCTATACTTATATTATAAAGAGGAATAGTCTGTGAGTTTGTATGTAATGGTTAATCTCTCGAACCACTACTCCGATTTCAAAAATCCTTTCACCTGCGTGTAGAATGGTCTTTCTGAATGGTTATGGGCTATATTTTATCCCGCGGGTTTGCCTGCGAAGCCGCGCGGGCAGCTAGCATATTATAATATTTGTAATCCAATAAACAATATAACACAATATTAATACAACTTGACTCCAGAACTCCAGTTTACTTTGATACGGTCTAGTAACATAATAATTCTCAGTTAGTTTACTCCGTAGCTAATCAGTAATGACTGACGTAATGTAATGACGGATTTCTACAGCATTTGTCATCGGTAGATTAATCATTGCCACACGGGAGCTCATGAATAAATCATTCTTTATTTAAAAAAAGATTGATTGTTTGTTAAAACGTGACTGAATATGTTTCTGTTCATAAAAAAAAAACAAGTGACTTTTATTTTTCACGAGGGTGGCATAGACGTGTATGGCTCTCAGCCATATAGTATTGTTGCTATTATATTTTGACTCTTCGTACTAGGTATATACTGTTGAAGAAATATTTAGTACGCGAAAATAGTATATTTTGGGGGACCTCACGAAGTGCTTCAAATTGCGAAGATTTTTACTAAATAAAATGGCCTAGCCAAGAACTATATTTTTTACATTATATTATATTTGCCCCAAAGCATTTATTCATGACAAAACATAGATAATAAATTTAAAAAAAAACACATTAGGCTTTGTCACGAAATAAACCCAGTTCTTTTGCTAACTTGCTAGCTTTACTTACAGCCAGCGCTGGTCTATACAAGTCAGACAATGATATACTTTCTGGGTCGCCGGGTACTATTACGGGACCCATAAATGTACGGCATATTGCCATCTGAGGTGTTGCATGTAGGTGCGTTGACAATTTTTTTTAATAAAACCTAAGATATGTATGTATTGAATGTACGTCCTGTTAATTCATGTAGCCATGCCTAAGGAATAAATAAATAAATATTTTTGATAAATAAAAGCTAGAGGCACTCGGCCCCGCGCCCCGAGCATAATTCTAACCAACTTTAAAAGTCACCAATAGATCACAGAACGGTAACCTAACACCGCTACTAGATAAAAAAAATCATATACACGACAACCAATGATGCCATCCCTAAAACCGCCGCGTCACTCTTTCAAATAAAGAACGTGACTTTCGAATTTTGAAATCAAATCTCTCATTGGCTGTCAAACGCTGCCTGTGAACCAATGGCCGCTCGTCAAATGTGATGACTCTGTGGTTTTAGAACAATTGTCTTTGGATATGGTTTAAAAAATGAGCTTCCGTTCGCTTCTGGCTGGCGCTGGCTTTGTCGGGGTCAGGTTTTTTTCGAGTGGCGGTTAGGTTTGCTGTCAGTTAGCGTCTATTGAAGCATCTATTCTATACTAATCGAACGAGTGAGCGATGCAAACGAAGTTCTATGCTTGAGCTTGGACCGAAAATTCTTTGTATGTGTCCCGTTTTTTCCGCTGTTCTCCGCTACATTTCGCATTTCTCAACCGATTGTCGTGAGTTCGTGATGTTTTGTGAGCAGGTTCGTTAATTATATAGGACTTTTCGGTCAAGTCACTTTTCCGATTATTTTTTTGTACTTATGTGTGCCGTTTTTTCCGCTGTTCTCTGCTACATTTCGCATTTCTCAACCGATTGTCGTGAGTTCGTGATGTTTTGTGAGCAGGTTCGTTAATTATATAGGACTTTTCGGTCAAGTCACTTTTCCGATTTTTTTTTGTACTTATGTGTGCCGTTTTTTCCGCTGTTCTCCGCTACATTTCGCATTTCTCAACCGATTGTCGTGAGTTCGTGATGTTTTGTGAGCAGGTTCGTTAATTATATAGGACTTTTCGGTCAAGTCACTTTTCCGTTTTTTTGTTCAGTAAAACCGTCTTGCGGATTCTACAGCTTATAGATAGAGCCACTAGCGAGCTATTTAATTATCTTATGTATGTAACTTTTTAACACACTTGATTTAAGTCAAATAACTTTACATGATTTTATTTTATTTATATTTCACATTTAATTAGAGTAATCATTTTTTTGACATGTAATTACCATCAATTGTATTTTATCTTCAATTCCACGTGACTGTAGATTTGTATCTTTACCTACCTAATGTTTGTACGCCCATTGGCAAGACATAGAAGATCACATAATGTACTAACAACTCTGTAATTTACAGCCTACCTATGTTCTACAATAAACATTATTTCTGATTCTGATTCTGATTCTGATTCTGATTCTGATTCTGATCCTGATCTATTTCTCACACATATTATAATAATATTATGTTTTTGCAATACTTACAAAAAATATGTTTCTTACCATAATAATAAATAGTCAATTATTATAAACATGGCGTGTCTTGTTACAATAATAACTTAAATATAGTGCACATGGCTATACTTAAAAGTGTTGTTAACCTTAGTCTGACCTCAGTGGCTGACCTAAGTCTAAAATAATGACAGTGACTCTTCACTTGTTTTGACGGATCCGGGCAATTTTTACTGACTTGACACCAATTTTCTCAACCTAACAAAAAATAATTTAAGAGAAAGGCAAGAAATAACAAAAAATAATTAGACAGAAACTTTTACTGTTCTACCGCAGAATAATTAATAGTATCTAAAGGTAGAGAAGGTCCCACTACTAAGGGATGATGTTAGCTGTATTTTTTTTTCTCAACGGACCACATTAACTGAACATCCAAAATAGTAATTGTTTTAGTTTCTATGTTTGCTTTTTTGGAAATAATAATATGGTTTTACATAAAAAAATACATTAATACAGATTAAGTTTTTACAAAACAGTTCATATTTTGCAATGGGATTACTTCTTACGTCAAAGTTATAAAATGTTGTAAATTGCAATTCGTATGATGATGTGCGATCAATGAAATTATGTCGTTAGGCGGATGTCACACTGCGCCGCATCTCCGGACGGTAGCTGCGCCTAAAGGACAGTGGGATGTGGGATAGGCCTGGTTCTACGCAAATTCTTTTTAGTCCGGTCCTTTAATTTGGAGTTCGACACACAGTCAGTTACGTTTGAACAGTCTATAATAGACAGTCCTAGACCTATAAAAGGAAGGGAAAGCTGGCTCTTTGTAAATGCACGAACACTAGAAAAAAAACTGTTAATTATGTCAATTTTTTTTTTATATAAACCTATAATAAATAAATAAATATATAAATAAATATAAGGGGACAATCTTACACAAATCGACCTAGTCCCATAGTAAGCTCAGTAAGGCTTGTGTTATGGGTACTAGACGACGATATATATAATAGATATAAATACTTAAATACATAGAAAAACATTCATGACTCAGAAACAAATATTCATGCTCATCACACAAATATTTGCCCTTACCGGGATTCGAACCCAGGGCCTTCAGCTTCGTAGGCAGCGTCACTACCCACTAGGCTAACCGGTCGTCTAATCATCATCATTATCACCATGTCAGCCGAAAGACATCCACTGCTGGACATAGACCTCCCCCAAAGAGTGCCACAATGACCGGTCCTGCGCAACCCGCGTCCAGAGGACTTCCGCGACATTTACCAGGTCATCAGTCTATCTTGTGGCCACTCGACAACCTTTCCGCCCCAACGGCCATCGGTACACAATACCCTTAAAGATGTCACGTAAAATATCTTCTTGAAACGACATCACAAGTATTTCTGTCTTTTCACACAACCGTTTGCCGTCACAACTAAGCATACTTCCGTCTCTTTTACTCATATCAGTATTTGCAAAGTGCATGAAGGTTACTTTCATAGTAACATAAAGGAATATTACGTGATACTCCTTTTATGCATCCGATAAATAAACTTGAAATACCAGTTATTAAATTAGACCCGTTTTTATGTCATTTTGAATGAAGTATAAATCCTGGCTGATTAAAAAGGAATGTCTATTGACATTTATGGTACAATTTATAGGTTTCCATTACGACTATAGCAATTTCACTGTCCTATCCACAGTTGACGGTTGATTGAAAAATACTGTTCAATTGTTAACAATTAAAGCTAATCAAACAGACATTGTTCTAATTCTAGTAAACACTCAATCGATTGAACTTTAAACTAAAAAAAACTAGTTGGCCACCCCTGACACGTGACGTCGTTTTTGCGCCAATTTCGGGCTGAAATGTCAAATCGCACACTAATGAAGCGTGTACTGATAGGCAATATGGGGATGTGTGCGTGAATAATTACCGTTAGGGTTGTCGATTATGTGTTTTTATTTGATTTAGAAAGTGTTGTTGCTGACATGTTTTTGATAAAACCACAGACTAAGAGTTTTTTCTTCTTTTCTATAATTTTGAATGTGGAAGTAAAAATGTAGTAATAACCATACTTTAATGAATGAATTAAAGTTTAGAAGACTAATCCAAATTAGCGATTATTATATAATAAAAACAGAGTGGTACCTACTTAAAAAGTATTTTAAACCGCATCGGTGGCCAACAATCATACGGCTCGCCAGATAGTAAGGGGTCACTGCGGCTTGTGGACGCTTGCAACTCCAGTAGTTTTATTATGAATAAATGTTAAGTCCTATTTCTCATCCACCTGGCGCCAATATGTATGGCTAGTATAAAGTATATGTTGATTATGCAAAGGAAACAGGTAGCAAATTTTATAATATAGTGGATCTAATACATGTGGTAGTTAATGTCAACGAGAAAAGCCTGTATTATCGGTGAACAAAGTGTTTATATTTTATTTAAAAAGAGTACCGTCATATGCTACAACATCGCCTATGAAGTCTAACTTTGCCTACCTTATAAAACTGGGATTAACTCGATTGGGTGAGTAAGATACAAATGGTTGTACCCGGCAGCTGCTCGCATTCTTCTCACAAAAAAGCAGGTTACATACTTAGGTAACAAAATGCCGTTTTATAAGGTAGGCAAAGTTAGGCTTCATAGGCAATGTTGCAGCATATAGACGTTAAGAAATTCAAAAGTGCAACTAATATTCGCGTTCGACCACTTGGGCTGAAGTTCTAATATTAGGTACATGGACATTCAAATTTGGTAATAATAGCCAAAAATTCTCATTGTGTTAATGTTTTCTTAAAGTAATTGCTACTGCTTTGGAGTTAGTGTTCATTCGTTTTTGAAAAAGTATCATATAACTATCCTCTCCAAAGGGAAAACTAAATCGCAGAAACGGCGTCCACAGCTGGGCATAGGCTCACCCAAAGAGTGCCACAATGATCAGTCCTGCGCCCGCATCCAGCGGACTGCCGCGACCTTTACCAGGTCATCAGAAAGCCGACTAAGCCAAACAATATTATTGTGACTGGCATCAGTTGACATTTCTGTACCATGCCACCTATAAAAGTAAAGTACCTATCTAGAAAAGCTTACAAAATTTAGTGACTTAAGCCCTAAATAACTTAATTGCCATAACACTTGTGTATTCGATTGTCCTCGATCCAGTTTACAGTAGTAAAAGCTTGTCATCATAAAGAAGAACGTAACTTATTAGAAAATACATGACGCTTGAGCCTTTTTCAAATAATAGCAAAAAATAACGAGGGAGCAGGTGGTACCAAGTAGGTACAGCTATTTATAATATACAGATAAATTTAAAAATGGCAAAAAAATGTATACAAATCTGTGTGCCGTTGGGGCGGCGCGTCTCGGCGCCGACCACGTACCGGAAGGCGCAGCGTGGGTGTCCCACAAGGTGGACAGATGACCTGCAGGCCCCTATTTCACCAACCTGAACTGACCTGAACCGACACTGATGTCAGGTTGGTGAAATAGGGGCCGATTGTCAGCAATTCGCCATACATTGCTTGTTCTGGAAGCTAAGGTGGTCGCTAAGTTACTTGTGGATCCAGCAATGTACAGAGAATTGGCGTTGTGAGGTGACAATTGTCAAGTTTGTGAAATAGAGGCCAGGCCCCTATTTCACCAAATCGACAATTCGACTTACATGGCTGCGTCGACAGGTTAAGTTGGTGGCTGGACAGCTTATTGACCCAGCAATTGACAATTGTCAAGATGGTGAAATAGGGGCCTGGTCTATCATGTAACGTATTGTACGTACAGGTAGATCTAAATGTCAAATTTTATATGGAAAAATGTCAGTTAAACTGTCCTAACGCGCGTTCAAAACGGTACGTGATTACCCCTCTGGTAAAGGTCGCAGGAGTCCGTTGGATGCGGACGCAGAACCGGCCATCATGACGCTCTTTGGGGGAGGATTTTGGCCAGCAGTGGACGTCTTCCGGCTGATATGATGAAAACTCTGTCTTTGACTATCATCAGGTTCAGTTTACGTTCACTTCTTCGTCTTTCCATCTGGTTAGAATCAGCGAACGAAAAAACCGATAAAATGCGAGCTCCTTACAAATTTCTACCCAAAACCCGGTCTGCGCATGTTCGGACTAAACGCTAAATCGTTTTCACACCACCCCCATCCCCTCATAATGGCAATGGCACCCATTCTGTGAGGCCATTTGGGGGCGCTACTTAAGATTTCTATGGGTTTTTCGTTCGCTGGTGAGAATAAGTTCAAACGCGATCATTTCCACCCACTTACCGTTATCAAAAATGCATAAGTCTGCCTAATGGTAAGCAGACACTCAGCTTATGGATGCTTCCGATTCTAGATGAATCACAAGCGCGTTGCCGACCCTTTTTGATTTGAGGATTTGCTGTCTTGATAGCTAGAGACGAACGCGGGTCCGCCATATTCAAACTCTCAGCACAACACATCCTCGGGATCCCGCGCGACCGCGACCTGAATTACCAACAGGAACACACCACATACCTACAGAGCGAGTGTCGTTAGGCACTGGTCCCACCGCCGGCTAGTAAGCTAGAAAAGTTGGGCGAGTAGCATTACATTGCGGATCTGTAAAGGTCGATTGATCACACTGTGCCTTGGTCAGCACGCAATGAACCGTTACTCGCCCAACTTTTCTAGCTTACTAGCCGGCGGTGGGACCAGTGCCTTATCATGGGTGTGGTCTCCTTTGCAGGAGATGCTGGTGCATTTTTTTATCAGGATGGTGGCTTAAAAAGGCAAGGCCTTTATGCTACCGTGTAGCCGACCCTTGATAACTGTACAGGCTGACAAAAAGTGGAAAGTTTCCGTTGTGCAGTGGGCATAGCATGGTTGCCATTTCATCACTTATCGTTGTGGTAAAGACGCCCATCACGCTCTGACAAGTATGCGAGTGCGAGAGTGACGGATGCCTTATCCACAACGATAAGTGATAAAATTGCAACCGTGCTACGCCCGCTGAATATAAATATACATGTCCGAATTAGTCGTTTCGTATGGTAAGAGGCTTGAAACTTGTGAAGTGGTATTTTTCTTAGCCTCTCTTTCTTTTCTTCTTCTCTCGTCTTTTCTCAAATTTAAATAGGACCCCAAAGCTTTAAGGGGCTCCTAGCTCCCAATGCCCTTCGACCTGTAACTGTCCGTTTTTCATGATTTTTATGGCTTATCGTATTTACAACAATGAGGATTACCCCATTTTTACTTCAAAACCCACAGTTTTCAAGATATATGGCACCAAGATTTGGCAATTTTAGGCCAAAAAACGAGTTTTATGAACGTAACTTTTGTGAAAATGTGTTAAAAATAAAAAATAAACTCTCGTGGGTTGTTAGAGACGTCAATAAGGAACAGTTAGATGTAGACTTCATATATAAAAGCGCATAAACAACATACTGATATCGAAAACAGGGTTTTTTTTGGACCATGTTTGATTAAAGCATAAAAAACATGTACTTATTTTTTTTTTCAAAAAAAACTCGTGCAAATGTAGATAAATAATTGAATAACCGATAAGCGTTTGTGCCACAAATACATATTTATAGTTATGACTGACGAATACATTTCAAAACTCGTCAAATCTAGTCAAAAAGCGCGTGGAGCCCCTTAAACACAGATTTGGTCACGTGTATTTAAGTATAGTGTCACCGGCCCTGCCCTAGTCCCTATCAATACAAAACTACTTGACTACTTAAAACTTAAACCTCATATTAATTGACATCGGATTGTTTGAAAACTTTAACCCCTTATTATGGGTAATTAAAACTACATCCAGTAAATTTCTTACTATAGGAAGTTTAATTACTAATTGAATTATGACTTGCATTGTTTAGAACCCTGTCACAATGAGCTGATACGAAAGTACGAGGAATTTGTTTCATTTATATTCTGTCAAGGTTGTGTTGTAAGTATATAAGTATATATACTATATACTACTATGTCGAAGAGGAAAAGTGTGCGATTGTAGCTTTGTATACAATATTTACCAAAAATGGGGTGTGAACCGATCAAGGGCATAGCCGGTACCGTGTACTTACCCGATTTCAAAAATTCTTTCACTTGCGTATATAATACACTTTCTGACGTAGGCTATTGTATTCCGTGGGTTTGCTGGCATTCTTCGCAATACGTGGGCGGAACCGCGCTCGCAACTTATTATATATTTTTATTTATTTATTTATTTGGTCGCGCGCACACACACTTATACACACAATTACACACACACACACACACACACACACACACACACACACACACACACACACACACACACACACACACACACACACACACACACACACACACACACACACACACACACACACACACACACACACACACACACGAACACACATTCACATCCATTTGTTTTATAATAATATTGATGATATTAGAGAATACCTACCGGAAAAAACTTGTAATGTTAATGTTTCTCAAACGATACAGGCTAAGCCTTAGTGTGGGGCCATGGGCTAACTTATGTTGTGTTCTGTTTCTTTTAAATAAACGAATTTTATTTTTTATTTATTTTTATTTATTTAACTTGTCGTATTATAAAAGGATGATTTGATTTGTAGCGTTTCGCTTCTAACAGTATATTCATTATCGGACCGATATTACCAAGTTTTCCTGTGATAGTGATCTACATTTATTGTGAAACCATAACTTGGTTTCCTACAAAATGAGGGCAAGGACTCAATTCTGACACGCGTATATATATTATATTAAATAATAATAAAAAAATATTACGGGACAATCTTACTCAAATCGAACTAGCCCCATGGTAGGGTCATTTCGCCGGTTAGCGACCACCTAATTTTATGTGCCGGTTGGTGACCACTTAGCTGAGTTGGTGAACTGAAAGGATATTTCCTCGGTGTTTTAGTAGATTTCTATTCTAAAACAACAACAAAAATGCATGTACAACTAATTGTCTCAATAGGGTCTGTAGAATTGATGTTATCTTCAATAGAAAAAACCTTCTCCTTCAGGTGGTCGCATAACCAGCGTAATGACCCTACCTAAGCTCAATGCTCTTGTGTTATGGGAACTAGACGAAGATGCATTTAATAGATATAAATACTTAAGTACATAGAAAACATCCAAGACTCAGAAACAAAGAATATTAATGTTCATCACACAAATATTAACCCTTACCGGGATTCGAAGTCAGGACCTTTCGCTTCGTAGGCAGCGAGAATGAGGTTCGGAGGCAGTGCGTTCGAATCGTATTGGCGCGCTCAAGCTTATGCGAACGGATATCTACATATCATCATCGTCATACTCATCATATCAGCCGAAAGACGTCCACTGCTGGACATAGGCCTCCCCCAAAGAGTGCCACAATGACCGGTCATGCGCCCGCATCCAGCGGACTTTACCAGGTCATCAGTCCACCTTGTGGGGAGTCAACCCATGCTGCGTTTACGGTGGTCGCCACTCGAGAATCATTTTTTTGTTGAAGCAGTTTTTCGAGCTTCAAATAAAAGTTTTTGAAAATGATAGCCTCACGAGTTCTAGTACTTAGTATTCTAATGTAATGTTAATGAGTGTTGCGGAATTGAGCCCTGGATTGAACCCCAACCTGTTCAGTTGGTTTGGGATATTGCTATCGATAGTTTAGCATCTGGTGTGTTTCACTTAGGGCCAATTACTAGATTCTATACATGTTTGTATTGAAAATTGTATAATTAGCTCTCTCAAGAGCAAGGAAAATGGATACCTACACTTGATATAAAAATCAGAAAATAAATGGGACATAAAGTTTGGGCACCCTACGCTGCTTTGATGTTCTGTCAATCAGCAAACCATTTGTGTGAAATATTTTAGGTTGACCATGAATCATTAAGTTATAACCCTGTCTGTTTTTGAATATTATTTTATTGTATATCATTAAACGATCAACATCTGTATAAGTATTTGTTTGTAAATGGGTAAATAAATCGGCTCTAACGATTTCTATGAGAATTTGCTTTCTAATGTCAATATTTAGGATAAATCAAAAGGGCACTGGTTCGGATGGTAGAAACAAATGTATATATACATGTCAAATATGTCATTAAAAGGTACATAAAAATCAAAGACAATAAAAAGTAATAAAAGGCTAATATTACTATAAAAGTTTGCGCAATCTTGCACAGCCAAAAAATCGATCTGTCATCTCAAATCTGGAAAAAACTTTACTGCGGATATTAAATTAAATCGCCGTGCGATATGCATGTGCCAATTTATCTGACTATGGGCGGATCGCACCAACTTACGAGTACAGACGATTCAACGTTAAATATGACGCCGGCAGCTGTGATTCCATACAAACTTGTCAAACTTTTCATATATTTAGATTTTAACGAACACCACATACGGGCGGTTTGGTGCGACCCACCCAGCCTTAGTCCTATTTCTGTAAATAACCGTTTTCATCCTAGACTTTTTTTAATGAATGCTTTGGTGGACAGTGGAACAGACTTGTGGAACTAGATCGACAGCTTGTGTGACTTGTTCCATGACTCACTGACGCCGGTCAATTGCGTGCATATTTACTGATTTATAAGTTAATCTGGTTTGCAAGCAGAAAAGTATGCTAACATACAAAAATAGGTAATAAAACCTAGATTAGGCTGATGACAACTGAGTAGTAGGGCGAACAAATGCCGATATGAAGGCTCCCTGATACAAAGACGAGCTGTATCAGTATTGGGAGAAAGGTGGATAACTTCCAGTAGGACTTTAAACCGAATTTAGCCCCCCATTATATTGCGCTGTGGAAAGCAAATCGGCAAACCACAACATTATTATTACCCAATAGGGTAGAGAAATATACTTACAGACATTGGTAGAGAAGTGAACAGAATGGCGATTACTCCCTCCAATGACGTAAAATAAAGAAAGAGGTTGATAGGTTATAATTATAAGCGCTCCAAAAATGGCACACTAAAAGTCAATTGGACCAACTTGCCTCAGTTTCGCGTCGCCACTGGAAACATATGCTGTCAGATTTGGTGGCCATTTTGAAACGGCATTTCGTATAGTTTTTATATTACGTCATTGACTCCATCGACTAGAGCTAGGCTATTTCAAACGAGGTGAGAGGTAGGGTAGCGAAATGTCATCTCTCATGTTTGGATCAGTTGCTGACAGAAGTTCCACCTTGCAGTCGAACAGGAATGCGGTGTTCTGTTCCTGGTCGGCAGAGCTCCTGAGGATGTGCTGTGGAGATTGAGTGCTCTGCACTTATCACGCTCGACATAGCGAATCTTCAATTCATTAAAGGGCTTACGCTAAACTAGTTTGCCACCATAGTGGTGTACAAAATTAAACAATCGACGATTGATCTAATGAACAATCAGCGAAGAAACGTGCATGGAAGTTACTTTGCTGGGGTCGTCACATTTCTCTGCGGCTGACTTTTACCATCATCATTTAACTCATCAGAAGTACCAATTGCAATTACTGCCGTTTTAGGGTATCGGGGGGGTCAAAGCCGGCAGGTCGAGGCTATCGTTATATAAGCAGGCAATGGTGTTATCAGATAGGCCGTCAAGGACATGGGAGGTGTCGGCTATTGTATGGTAATACTGCGTGTCATCGTAGGATGGCCACGATGTAGGTTAAGGACTAAGAAAAATTACTCAAGATGCTGTGTTGACGGTGAGAGTCTTTCATTCGATACTTATTTATTTATTTCAATATACATATCGACAACTGCAGCTAACAGACCTGCAACTAACAGATCTTGAACTTGAAACTCAGAGTTGGTTCCTCAAATCAATAAAGGCTGAAAACACGTTTGTATCTCCTCTGGAGTATACTCCAGTACGCTCTATAGAACGTAAGCGACCAAAGGCTATAGTTTAGCTTATCTTATTTATGTACGTATAACACTGGATTTGGACAGCTGCTGTCAAAAAAGAAGAGAAGTCACCGAGAGGTGTAGCAAATTCTGGCATGCTCATTAAATTGCAACTAATGACTCAATCGAATTCGAAGAATTACAACGGTCTATTACAAAACCAATCATCATCAGCGTCATCAAAACTCTGTTAATAAAATGTGTTTTTTCCCTTTCCCTCAAACATAAAGTGACAGATAAACCAAACAAATTTTAGCATCGTATTATCTAAAATAAGTTTGATGTGCGTTTATGAATAAGGGAAATATAGAATAGGTAATGTGTCGTATATAATACTCGTATACTGTCACGATTAACCTAGGACTGTCCTTAAAAAACTGCAAACCATGGTCACCCTTCGTCTCGCTGCATGACTTAGTAGGTAGGAAAGTCATAAAAACCTCCCGTGCCAAGGGAAATTCAGTTGTGTACTATGTATCCGCATTTCTAGGACATTCCACGCATTAATGTATACATGATAGGGGCACACATTTGTTGACAAACTTAATTAAATAATTGCAATTATAACTTTTTTTTCGACTTCAAACGGTTTTCAAAATTTTTTTATGTATGTTCTCCGATTACTCGAAGACGCCTGAACCGATTTGGGGTATTCTTTTTTAACCCCCGACGCGCAGAGAGGGGTGTTATAAGTTTAACGTTGCCTGTGTATCTGTGTAACTGTCTCTGGTATCGTGGCTCCCAAACGGATGAACCGATTTTCGTTTAGTTTTTTTTGTGTCATAGATAATTTTATCCCAAGTGTTCTTAGCCATGTTTCATGAAAATCTGTTCCGCCGTTTCGGAGATATTGGACTTTGAAATGAAAATGTCGGGGGTTTTTAAACTTTTCTAAGTTGTAAGAGTAGCCTTTCCATGCGACCCATGGTCATCAGATCGGGATCTGATGATGAGATCCTGGAGAAAGCGAGGAAACTCTTTAAATTTTATAGGCGCACTTGAAGCGATTCGTTATTTTTGGTTGGGGAAATATCGTTGAACGATGTTCGACGTTGTTGCGATCGTCATGTTTGTATGTTTGTATGTGGCTTGGCGGAGTACTGAAACTGGATTTTGAAGTGTATTATTTTAATGAACTTAACTTAACTGACCTTAACTGCACTGACCAGGTACCTACAAACTCACACCTGTATTCCCAGAAGAGCATGCAATTTGAACAAAATTTGATATTGTTATAGTTACTAAAGATTCATTTAGTTTTTTCATACAGCCTTTATAACGTATATCTATCTACAAATTGCTATATCGAAGCATATTTTAAATAACGATCACTAAAAATGGTTAAGTTTGGTCAGTACATCGACCCCCTTAAAAGTAGGTTAGGTTAGAACCAACTGCGATCCTCATAGAAATAATTATTTTGAGCAATATACCTATCATTCATTTGTCTACGTTATATTACTTACCCGTGTGGCGGAGAATAATTCGTTTGTATATTTATAATGAATCTTCAGCAATCATAGTAAAATTAAATTTCGTCTTAATTTACGTAAACGCATTGGAAGCTCGCTCAGTCTAATATTGTTTTACTCTACCTTTTCTACCACCTTTAAGGAGTAAAAGTAAACGTATACGTATTTCTCATAAAAGTAAAACTGTATTTACAGCTAAACGTAACGCATCATGCTGGAAATGCCTTAAAAACGGCAAGTTTTATCTGATCTGTCAATCAAACTTGTCCAATCTACTGAGAGCTCTCGCTAGCACCGTATTGGCAGGAGCATAAGGACTAGTTTCGTTCAACGAGAGGCCATAATGTTCTGGTTGAGTTTAGTGCTTGCATGTTATGGGTTTCGGGAATATGTCTTACGATTTAGTTTTTTATCAGTTTAAAATATCAAGTTAGCATTGCGTATTGTTTTACTAGATTTCAGCACTTAAGCTTAGTTTTTAGTGACAACGATACTAGTGGGTCCGGGTTCGAATAAAGGCATTTGTGTGGCGAGGACTAGTGCTCCTGAGTCTTGGGAGTTCTCTATGTTAACGTAGGTATTAAATATATCGCCGTCTAGAAACGATAACAAGTTAAGCCTTATTGAGCATACTAATTACACACCTTACAATTTGTCACAACAACTGACCACGAGACACAGCTATATACAGATGAAAAGAGACAACTTCATTCAACTAATTACAAGTTGCATTGTGACAAATTGCCAGAATTATAATGGCCTTAAGGGGGCTTCTTCGATTTGTATTAAATTGTCCCCTAACATTTATTGGAAGTAGCTTCCTTGACACACGCTACTAAAGAATCAAGTTGGCAACACGATTAATGACTTTCAATTTCTGTATCTACCTATCTACAACTTAACTTAAGAATGATGACATGTAATATTTTGAATATTATTAATAAATGACTTATGACTTATGACAACACAAAAAACATGAACCATATCTTCGGACACGTTTTGCGATAGAACGCATTGTCGACCAGTCCGGAAACGTCAGCGCGCAAAAACTGACGCGGATCGCTGCGCAGGCGCAGGGTTAAAGGATGCGCAAACCGTACTTAGTAGGTACCTACTAGCACCTTTCAGGTTCTGTTCTAGAATGCTATAGGGACGTAAATTTTAGATTTACCGGATTATCCATCCACCTTGATGGGTGTCTACCCACGAGCATATTCCGGTACGTGGTTGCCACTAGCCCACTAGGGAACCTTTACGCTCCAACGGCCATCGGTTTTGCGTGCAATATGAAAATGACCCACCCACTGCCACCTAAGTTTAGAAATTCGGAGGTTTATATCAGGTAACTTAGTTATGCTGCGGACTGCTCGCAACACACTTGAACCATAGGGTTGAAGTGTGTTGCGAGTGAAGTGTGTTGAGCGATGTCCTAAGAGTCGACTATGGGAATAGTCCCATGGTGCCATGTCCTGAGGACACTCACGGGAGGAAAAGAAAATATAGACGCAAATCCAGTGTCATCTGTAAGTTGCCCACTCTATGACGTATACGAGGACCTGCCACGCTAATACAGGTTGTATGAGTCATTTGTACACCAGGAAATCATATTTTATAACCTGTCGTTTCTCGATATTATCCGGTTATAAAGCGACTGCATTCCATAAAAATTCTATGCAAACTAATGCCTTCTTCTTCTACGTCGCTCTGTATAGCGCTTAGAATCTTAAGGCTGTAAGTTTGTATTTGACGATCTCGAAAAGGGACCATATGACGTCATCATGGCATGTTCTTATACACATACGACTCATGGCGTAAGCGTTAATATCACTATTGCTCTGTAGCTAAGTATGTGATGTCCTATGTACAGTCCACACAGTCGGTACAGTCGAGTTCTCCAATATCTACACAGACAACCTTTCAAAAGTATCTATACAGAGACTTCATTGTCACTGACATAAGACACATGTTTAGATATTTTTTAAAGGTTGTCTGAATAGATATTGGAGAACTCGACTGTACCTAGTTACTTAGTGAGTGCCAGAGGTCCCAATGATGGGCTGTGTTAGAGTGACGGACTCTTTAAAAAAAACCGGCCAAGTGCGAGTCGTACACCACACCATTCGGTTCCGCATCATTATCTATAAAAACGAAAAAAAAAACACGTTTGTTGTATGGGAGCCCCACTCCGACTCGCACTTGGCCGGTTTTTAAGTATTTGTTGTTATAGCGGCAACAGAAATACATCATTTGTGAAAATTTGAATTGTCTAACTAATCAGCTCATGAGAAGCTTAATATGAATTTAAATTTAAATAAAGTAGAGGACTATGTATGTAATCAAATTGCTAAGCCCTACCAGGGTCCATATGAGTCCAAATGTACCTAGTTACTAAGACCTGTACAAACTATGGTTGCAATAAATGCTATGACTATGATACAGCCTGGTGACAGACGGACAGACAGACAGCGGAGCCTTAGTAATAGGGTCCCGTTTTTACCCTTTGGGTACGGAACCCTAAAAACACCTGATGGCGAATGACGACAGAGCCTAAAGATAAAGCTTCATCATTACCATCATCATATCAGCCGAAAGACGTCCACTGCTGGACATAGGCCTCCCCCAAAGAGTGCCGCAATGACCGGTCCTGCGCCACCCGCATCCAGCGGACTCCCGCGACCTTTACCAGGCCATCTGTCCACCTTGTGGGGTCTGGTCTACCAACGCTACGCCTGCCGCGGTTGCCACTCGAAAACCTTTCCGCCCCAACGGCGATCTACGTGCAATGAAGCTTGCTGGTTCTGTGTTAGCCTTTGCTCTTGTTTTACCTGCATTTGCATCTAGCTGCCGATACAACGAATCCTCAAATCAATAAAGGGTCGGCAATGCTGTTGCGACTCCTCCGAGAGACCCTATCCTTGTTTAACACCATATAAATAACTCCTTTAAATAACAAACTTAATAACTTTGTTCCTTCAGCTGTCAACGCGGCGAATCCTCAAACATATCAAGGGTCGGCAACGCCCATGTTGGAGTTGCATGCGTCTATAGGCTACCGTACGCTTGTTTGCCACCGTCATTGTACAAAAAATTAAAAAAAAAAACTGAGGCACTAAGGTTCTTTATCCTGTAAGCTGTATATGTCAATACGACGTTTGGTCTCAGTTAGGTATTGGCTGAGTCATTTCATCTTGCATCTTGCAAGCGCTAGAAACTAGATGCATCTCATTAACGGGGGGAAAACAGTAGCGACAGCAAAAACAAGTAAGTAATTAATATTAAATCCACATTCATGTTGTTGAATGCGATAGTAACTTTAATTGGGTAGTTTCTCATTTGGTACTGTTTCGACCTGTACATGCCATTATAACATACTAGCTTCTGCCCGCGACTCCGTCCGCGTGGAACTCGTTTATATCGCAGCTCCATACAAACTTTCACCCCCCATTTCACCCCCTTAGGGGGTGATTTCCGGGATAAAAACTATCCTATGTCCTTCCCTAGGACTCAAACTATCTCTATACTTCCCAAATTTCATCCAAATCGGCGTTCAGCGGTTTAAGCGTGAAGAGGTAACAGACAGACAGACAGACAGACAGACACACTTTCGCATTTATAATATTAGTATGGATTTATGTTTAAATTGGGTAGTTTCCTTACGCTACAATTAATTATGGTGTCACAACACCGATACTAAACCATCAAGTTATCACAAATAATTTAGTTTAGTTACGAAAAAATTACATTACAAAATAAATTTATTATCAAATGCAAGAGTTAATAAAACTCAGCAATAAGAGTTACGTTTGAACAAAAACGGAGTAAACAAGCAGTATTTCACGACTAAAACAGCAATTTACTTTTCACTCCTCATGCTCTAAAAGTTCCTCTTTATGCATAAAGACATAAAGTCGCTTTTTATGCTCTAGAGCCTATAGTAAAATCTTCCTCGAAGACCAAGGCAATCGCGGTCCAACAGCCACACGCGCAACTTTAACTTCATAGAATAAACTCTCTATTTTAATTTTTTTATGTTTCGTTAGTACTCTAAGACCAAGGCAAGGATACCAACAGCCAAAGTACACAATAAAACTTCATGAAATAAACTCATTTTTTAATTTTCATCATTTCCTCGCAATCGAAGTGAAAAGTAGAGTGTACGATTCGTCCATAAAACCCATTTTACACTCTACAATACACGTCTCGCGTAAAATGGTGCGTTTTATGCACTTGTTGTATTTCAATCTACTATTTCTATACCACGATCAGTACGGATACCTATAAGAAATCGTGACGTCATAATCATAGTTCTGTCAATTATGAGCCGTTTTTTCGCTAGCGAAGTCTGATATCAATCGGTCGGTAACTTACGCAATGTCCTTTACATGCCATCATTTCTAAACAACGCAAGATGCAATAATAAATCGGCCCATACGCGTCCTACTGCTGGGCACATGAATGAGAGGGTTCAGCACTCGGCAGTAGTACCTATAGTGACTGCATTCCTATTTGCGTTATATATTAATATTGACGTTTATTGTACTGGGATGACAGCTGTCACATAACGCAAACAGGAATGCACTCACTATAGTCCCCACGCTGGCCCAGTGCGTGTTGGGTATTACATATACACCTTTGAATTTCCCCGCAGACGTGTGTAGGTTTCCTCACAATATTTTTCCTTCAACGAAGAAATGCAATATGCCCCACCCTCGCGTTCTGCTTTTCCGCATGTGGGCACTGTTGCGAGATGCATATCACATGATATATATGATATATATGACATGATATATATGAGATGCATAACAGTCCATATTTATTGTTTAATAATAAATTAACACTAACATAAGTTACAAGTAAATAAAATCACTAACATATTTCATCTATGAGTCGTGATTTCTATTCTGTTCTATTCTAATATTTTTTCAAATCATAGTTCTGCATGAAAACTATAATTAACTTATGACCTTTAATTTTCTGACCCTACTCGTCTTATTCTACTTGTGAGTGTCTATGTAGTAGTTCTTCCTGTAATTATACAGAAATATTATGGTTTTAGATACTTGGCGATTTTAATATATGTGTGATGGTGTATGTTCTGTTGTAATCATCTATATTTATATACATACATACATAGATTCACGCCTTCGTTCCCAAAAGGGGTAGGCAGAGCACATTAAACTTATGCTCCAGTGCCACTTTTAGCATAAATGATAAACAAAGTTCGACAAAAACTGATATCGCAGTGATAAGTTGCTAGCCCATCGCCCACAACACACTCCAACCCTGCTCCCTCAGTCGACTTTTACGACACCCACGGGAAGAAAGGGGGTGGTGCTATTCTAACCCAACACCACACGGGGATCGATATTTATATCTAATCTATGCTAATAGTAGACAATGTCTGTGACGTCACTGTAGGTTTCTAAGTTTGTATGTAGGGGGTAATCTCAGGAACTACTCCCCCATTTCTACACATCTGAATAGCTTAAATAGCATATAGGTCCATTCTATATACTGGTGAAATATTTATTGGAACCGGCTGAGTAGTTCAGAGATTACTCCCTACTTACAAACCCGCAACGTCACAGATGTTTTCTACACTAATATTTTAAAGAGGAAAGATTTGATTGTTTGTTTGTTTGTATTAAATAGGCTCCGAAAATACTGGACCGATTTGAAAAATTATTTTACCATTAGAAGCCAACATTATCCCTGATGGACATAGGCCACTTTTCACCGCGGGAAAATGCTTCATTCCTACGCACTAACCGTGCGAAGCCGGGCCGGGCAGCTAGTCTGTTATATTATAATAGGTATCTAGAAGTATAAATATAGATATAGATTTCTGTGTTAAATACGTAATGCTTTTTTCTAGGACTGGATCTGCTTCCACTCTGAATTTCGTTAAAAGATGACAAACATACATAGTTATTTCCGCATCTATGATAGAAGTATTGATACTATTTCAATATGCACAGTTATTGATCAAAATCAAGCATTTAGAAAATATTAAAACCATTTATATAACACATAAAACAAGTTCCGACGTTTTCTTCAATAGGTTTGCGTAACTACTAGACAAGGACGGGCATAAAGCTTACAACGTGTTGAAAAAAGACGGCAACACGCGTCGGTGCAATTCAAGGCAAACTACGTTTTACTTACCGTTTTCCAACAGCATTTCTGTGTCTTAACTAAGTTCCATGTTAAATGTTAAAAGTGCACAATAATCTGCAATTATATCACAAACAAATCACTAAAATATAAAAATAATTTCAATTATAACCTAACTTTCACCTCCCGCCATTTTGAAAATGACGCATTATTTTTTTAAGCACAGTGCGAGGCAATGGTAGCGAGTGTTTTCAGCCAAAATGAGTTGTTTACTTCGTTAAGCATTCGATATTTCTCTTTTATTTTATGTGAGCCTAGTGCATCGATTTGTTTAAATCCTTTGCAAATGCAATAATATCCTTGGATATTTTTGCACATCGACGTGGACTGACAGGCCTGCGGTCACTAGGCTCTGAACGCTTGGAATTCCAATGTTTTGTTCCTAATGGTAGATAAAGAGAGTAGGTAAGGGACTTGAATTTATCTCTTGCTGTCAACAGTGAATCTTAATTGTAAGGGTAGACAGCGCATATGATACCGCTGGAGTTGTACGCGTCCTGAGGCTACGGCGACGACTCACAGGCTGTATATCATTAGCAACGTAGTGCTAGGGCATTGTTCGGAGGAAAATGACTACCTCAATATCCTTCATTTTCATTACGAAGGTTCCAACAGTGGTCATTAGGGTCATGGCAAGTATATACTTACATGTATACATGCGGACATACAAAACTCGACGAAACTAAGGACAATGATAATCAGACAAGGCCAAAAGAACAGAAAAAAAATGGTATAACACATTCTATAGAGCTTTTATGATACCTATGGAGTCGCAGCATCCATAGGCTACGCTTTTTACCATCGGCCACGTGTTTGCCACCAAGTGCAATTATTTTATGGTAGGTATCCTACTAATATTATAAATGCGAAAGTTTGGATGTTTGGATGTTTAGATGTTTGGATGTTTGTTACTCAATCACGCCTAAACGGCTTAACCGATTTGGATGAAGTTTTGCGCGAAGATAGTTTATAGCCTGGATTAAAATATAGGATAGTTTTTATCCCGGGCCCACGCAGACGAAGTCGCGGGCGGAAGCTAGTGAGAACATAAACCACTTTGATATCCAGACTAGACAAATTTGTAATCATGCGATGCGAGTCTAACTTTATGACAATTATCGGTTAATAACATATTGATAACCATACTGTATTTAAAGACATTTGGTGTCCAGAAGTTCCAGATGTTTCTTCATCAAGTCAAGACTACTTATAGTTTATCGCTAATAAAGTGACCTGTACGCTTGTTTGCCAACAACGAATTAAAATAAAATTAGAAAGGATTTTAATCAAATCGAAGTACCAGGGTGATATAACTAAGAAAGCTGGATTTATTGTAAACCAAGTTATCTAACTTGGCTGAAAAAACAAGTTACCATTGCTTCGCATTATGTTAAGAAATCATTTTCAAAATGGCGGCACGTAAATTTTAGGTTATTATTGTTTCGCTAATTTAATTGTAATCCATACCTCAGTTAAAGTTACCTCATTTTAATTTAATCTTTGCCCCAGCCAAGGTCACGATGGATCAGACTCAACATAAGATAAGAAAAGTTTTTTTTTCTCTTCAATGAAGAGATTTTAATAAAATACCGACCACACCCAGTGCAGTCTGGCTGTCACTTACACCGAAACAGCTTTCGTCTGAAATTGCCTTGAGATTTCAATTAGACACACTGAAAGATTTTTCGGGATTGACATAGGCTATAGTTAACCCCCGGCTCCGCTTGGTTTATCTGTAATACGCGGACAGAGCCACGCTGACAGCTAGTAAAACCCGACAAGAATCATCATCATTATCAGCCTGTAATGGCCCACTGCAGAGCATAAGCTATTTTTTTTTTCCCTGATTACCTGAAGGCTCGGGCTGAAAACCAGCGCTGGGTTTTGCTCAGCACATCCTGAGACTGAGACCTATTGTCTCACAACAGTAATCAATAATCAATAACCAATATGTATTATTAAGTATAAGTCTTTGTAACAATAAAATATTTGAAGTTTGAAGTTTGATTGACCTGCAGAGAGGCCAGCAACAGATATGGTTATGGATAACCTCTCCGGGGGCCTTAAGGGCCACCCAGAGGGAAAACTGAGCATAAGCCTCTCTTCGAGTACGCCACTTATCCCGATCATCCAGAAATTAAACCCGTGGTTGTTTTTACGTAGTCAACCCATCGAGCTGGTGGACGACCGATGCTTCTTTTTCCTGTAAGTGGCCACTTTTTGGCCCACCTACCGTCACCCTGCCTGGCAATATGCCGCCCAAATCCATTTGAGTTTGGTTATGACTTCTCCGACGTCAGCACGCACCTCAGTGCGACGTCGGATCTCAATATACCTCACTCGGTCATGTAGCTTAATATCGAGCATGGCTCCATGACTCCCTACGCTACCTGATAAGAATGAGTCCTAATAATATCACTCTATGTACCTACATTACTGATGTGATCACGCAAAGAAACTCCCAACATAGCCCTCTCCATAGCCCTTTGGGAAAGCCGCGTACCGGAAGGCGCGGCGTGAGTAGGCCCCCCACAAGGTGGACTGATGACCTGGTAAAGGTTGCTGGAGTCCGCTGGATGCGGGTGGCGCAGGACCGGTCACTTTGGTACTCTTTGGGGGAGGCTTATGTCCAGCAGTGGACGTCTTTCGGCTGATATGATGATGATGATGATGATGTACCTACATATAAACGAAATGACTCCGCTCGCTTCGGTGTAACAGTGTCCAAATGGGTGTGAATCCGTCTGTAAGTGTGCTCGCCAGACGCGAAAATTAATAAATAAAAACGGACCCCGCCCCGCGCCGTACTCCATTCATCTTCTGTAATCCGGCCTCAATATTTGATTACGGAACCCTAATAATTGTGGAATTAAATGTAGGTATTGACAAGCTGACCTAAAAATATTTTTGAAGTAGCCTAGTGTCATTATTCATCGTCATATCAGCCGAAAACGTCCACTGCTGGACACAGGCTTCCCCCAAAGAGTGCCACAATGACTGGTCCTGCGCCTCCCGCGACCTTCACCAGGTCATCAGTCCACCTTAGGGGGGTTTGCCCACGCCTGTCGGTACGTGGTCGTCACTCGAGAACCTTTCCGTCCCAACGGCCCAGCCCAGACCCGGGCCCGGTTAGCCTAGTGAGTTAGTGACACTGCCGACGAAGCTGAAGGTCCTGGGTTCGAATCCCGGTAAGGGCAAATATTTGTGTGAATAGCATTAATATTTGTTTCTGAGTCTTGGATGTTTTCTATGTATTTAAGTCATTATTTCTATTAAATATATCATCGTCTAGTACCCATAATATAAGCCTTATTATAAGCTTACTATGGGGGTGTAAGATTGTCCCCTAATACTCGTACTTATTTATTAAAGTGTACGAACAAGGCACTCTGTTACCAGTGGTAACAACTTTGGTGGTATCAGGTTGGAATAGCCCACAAGCGCGCTCCATATTTTATATTACCTTTGCTATTGATATTTTGTATTTTATCAATGCCATGTATGTTGTGGGAATGAATAAAGTTTTAATTGCCAAGCCCGTCCACGCGTCAAATGCAAAACCAGCACCAACCCAAGCCCCTATTCTACAGTGTGTTATGACGTGTATGTAAAAACACTGCCCGCGTATCACGACCTTTCGTTGGGTAACCTGGTACCGTTTTTACTCTTTCGTATCAAACCGTCGGTTTTTACCGGTCGTGGGCGCGTGTCCGTTGTTACACGTCAAATGACGTGCGAAAACGGAAAGATGTATGTGATTGGGTTACTTATAAGGCGACAGGAATGGGAGTGGTCTTGACGTGAAATGTTTGAAACTGGACGACTAATGGTATATTTTCATCACACATACATTGTTTTAGTATGATTAGAAATGTTATATTTTTAGCTTTGATGTTTAAAAGTAACCTAGAAGACGTAACTAACGCAACTGCCGACAGAAAAAAGTTGATTCGCCCATTAGTAGGAATTACTAAAAAACTGCCCATCCCCTGCGGTAGTGGACACGCGCAGCGCAACGCAACGCATGCGCCCGCGCCGCAGACCGTGGCGGGTTCTTTTTTCCTCGGCGAAATTTAGCTAATTACTTTATTAAAAAAAAGATTAATTTCGTGCTATCGGGGTTAACAGACTATGATTTTGTGGGTTTCTGATTCAACTGTGCTTATGATTCATTAGGAATTGTCTGTTTTGATTCCGCGAAGGTGGCATAGAAGTGACCTGCCCGCCTGATAGGTAAATATTGTTTTATCGACCCTTTATTACTGAAACGTGGTCGCTTACTATGGGCCTCATAAGAAGGCTCAAAGTCACCGAAAGGGCTATGGAGAGGACTATGTTGGGAGTTTCTCTGCGTGATCGCATCAGAAATGAGGCTATCCGCAGCAGAACCAAGGTAGCCAATATAGCCTTCCGAATCGCTAAACTTAAGTGGCAGTGGGGCATTTTCACGTAGAACCTATGGCCGTTGGGGCGGAAAGGTTCTCGAGTGACGACCACGTACCGAAAGGCGCGGCGTGGGTAGGCCCCCCACAAGGTGGACTGATGCTGACCTGGTAAAGGTTGCTGAGAACTTGTTAAGAAATGCCTATTAAGCTATTATAAACGTCTACCTTTAGCTAAGAAGTGGTCCCTATCGCGCTGTCGTAATTTCTAGTATGGGACGAGCATCCCTTTACTCTATGTTCGACATAAACGCCATCATGCTACCTGCAGAGGTGGATCCACATAGGCAAGGCACGAGCCTCAGAAATTCAACTTCCACGGCCGCATTTAAGCAGAAGTTACGCAAGTGGCTACTAGATTTTATCTATGGCTGCTAGAGGGGCGCCCATGGTGCTTGCCTAGGGCGCTCTCGATATTTATTCCGCCTCTGGCTACCTGGTTTGAGAACTATCTATACAGCCAATATAATCGTCTACAACGTGTATATACGTCGGTAAAATCGCGCGTGGAGAAAGTGACAGCCTGGCGGCATTGACTTTTTATTGACATTGATCTGAGCGGGTAAAGGTAAAGGCGGTAAAGGTAAAGAGTTAATTTTAGGGTCCCTGTGACCTGCAGACTGAAATCAGAAATCAGAAATTTATTTGTCAGAATACAGTTATAAAAGGTTTTACAGTATAATATGTCCTTGTATTCAACATGCATGCATGTGTACAAACCCTTGATCAACTACGCTAGAATACAATATTGATAGATGTAACTAAATTAAAAATAATCATAAGAATAAGATAATCAGTCAGTCAGTTGTCAGTATATTTTTATAATTTAGATATGCCCTTACACTGTAAAAACATTTATCCATCAGCCATTTCGTCAATTTGTCTAAATATATTCCCCGATAATGTTTTTAAATCATTTGGTAAATTATTAAAAATCGTTATAGTTGTATTAAATACATTTCTTTTGTATATACAAAGTCTTTGTCTTTGTCTTTGTACTGTGGTTTGTACAGAAGGCCCGAAAAGTACAAGGTCTTATTTTAGGTACTTGCAATGTACGTATCTTTTCCCTGCGTTTCCGGAAGAATCATAAGCACCGACGCTTTATTGATTTGAGGATTCGTCGTGTTGATAGCTAGAGACGAACGCGGGTCCCTGACTCTTCACGACACATCCTCGATAGCTCTAAGTGACGCTACAAACTTCGTAAGAGCGGTTGTGGCCTCTCATAAAATCTTGTTTAATTGACTATCAGTTGAGCTGTGATAGGCAAGGGGTCCAGGCGTGCGCCGTGTCAAGCGGCGGTCGTGGGTTCGAATCCCGGCTCGTATCAATGAGTTTTTCGGAACTTATCTACGGAATATTTACTTTTCGGTGAAGTAAAACATCTTGAGGAAACCGATCTAATCCCAGTGAGGTTTAGTTTTGCCTCTGGGTTGGAAGGTCAGATGGCAGTCGCTTTTGTAAAACTTGTCATCATCATCATCATCATATCGGCCGAAAGACGTCCACTGCTGGACATAGGCCTCCCCCAAAGAGTGCCAAAGTGACCGGTCCTGCGCCACCCGCATCCAGCGGACTCCAGCAACCTTTACCAGGTCATCAGTCCACCTTGCGGGGGCCTACCCACGCCGCGCCTTCCGGTTCGTGGTCGCCACTCGAGAACCTTTCCGCCCCAACGGCCATCGGTTCTACGTGCTATGTGCCCCGCCCACTGCCACTTAAGTTTAGCGATTCGGAGGGCTATATCGGTTACCTTGGTTCTGCTGCGCATAGCCTCATTTCTGATGCGATCGCGCAGAGAAACTCCCAACATAGCCCTCTCCATAGCCCTTTGGGTGACTTTGAGCCTTCTTATGAGGCCCATAGTAAGTAAAACTTATGCCTATACCAAATCAAGAGATTAAGTGCCAAAGCGTACCCCGGGCTTGTTTAGGGGCACAACTGGGAATAACGCTAGGAGGATGGTGATTTGACTATCAGGTTGAAGTCACTATTCGTCTCTACTTCCATATCTATATTATGTTTGACATGGTTTCTAGCTAGCTTTTATGACACCTACGACACTAAGTATAATAAAGTGTGGCGTTATAATTTATAATATAAAATTATAACTACGGAACCTAAAGTATTATTCTCGGACATATTCAAACGATTTTTAATTCTTTTTTCGGCTGTCCGGTGCGATGCAAGCTCGTTAATCGTACATTTTCGCCTGTACAGTCAATGACTGGAGTATTAGTGCATTAAATGTATTTAAATTAATATCAGAACTATTGCAAGTTGACACTGTAATTTCTGAAAAAAAATCCTAACCCAAGGAACATTTCAACGGTTCCAAATTAAGCTGTTTGATATTTATTATTGTGAACCTTTTATTATTATCTAAATTTTGTGACGCATAGGTTTATAACTGTAATGTCATAAAACTGTTTTATAAATAAATAAATAAATTTCAAACAACACGAAGTTACATGTTAGCTGTGTAAATTCAGAAGTTTCACGCCAGTAAGCCAATAACAAAAAAAAAAACTATGGTAATTGACAGGTTAGAGACATAACAAAAAATAGGTTAAACTGAAATGTAATTTGTAAAATTACTATCTGCTCATTGACATAAGAGACGTGGTCGGCTAGGATTTGGAAGGAAGAACATTAGCCCAGTCAATGAACTGACAACTTGTATGGAAAAAATGTCAATTTTGGAAATAATTTATAATAGCTTATTTTTTATGTGTAACGGATATATTATCAATTAAATAGTTACCCAGCGACAAAATCCGACAAAATTTCAGACATTTTCTGAAAAGTCAGAAAAAATATTAATAAATATTTTTGTCTTTATATTGGTTCATTTACATTTGCTCTATAATATTCAAGATAAATCTTGCAAAAAAAGACAATGCATGCTTCATTTCAATCTACATAATTACTTCCGGGTGGAAAGTCGGATTCTTGAATAAAGCATCTTAGAATAACATTTTAAAATGAAATCAACAAAAAAACCGCTATTATAAATTAATGTTTTTCAAAACCGTATTTTGCCTGGAGTACATGTATATATTACATGAGAAGATAATGATATGGATAATTCCAAAGGGTATTACGTATAGATATATATATATTACCTATTGTCATATTCACAGTTGTGCTTACCTGTCACATTACTACAGCTGCTACTCAAATAGGTTCTCAATACACTAGAGTTCTGTCGTACTGTTAAACTCCAAAATGAAAACAAATGTATGTATTCTCTTAATTTACTTTAAGTTATAACTATATTCTATAAAAATCATCATCTGCCCTTACTTTTGTTAAGGGTATTAGCCAAAAAAATATTTATAAAAACATTATTAATTACGCCTTGTCGCCGCGTCAGTACTCGTTTGTATCGAGGGCAGGGGACCCTCCCGTTTCATTCACACTATACATACATACATACATACAAACTGCTATAGGGTACACGTAGTGATTTACTACCGTAACCACGGCATAAATAAATAAAGTACCAGCAAGTATTCACAATAGTTTCATATTTGTTTTTATACTATGACGGTGAAAAATAAGCCTGGCGGTAAGCAGACGCCTGTGACTCCAGAAGCGCGTTGCCGACTCTTTACTCATTGAAGTATTCGTTATGCTGGCAGCTAGATACAAAAGCAGCTCCCTCACTCTCAACAAAGCGTCCTCGCGAATGCTGACGACCAATCCATAAAAAAAAACCACCATGGAAGTCCATTTGGGCGCACTTTGGACGGTTTAATGGTCATATTGTGGCTGTCACATCGACTTGTTAATTACCCAGTTAATGTGTCTAAACGATATGACAGCGTGTTATAAATATCGCAAAGTATAGCTACATCATACATTTTATCGTGCAAGTCTTGAAGTTAGATCATTTGCTATGATCGCCGTGGTATCGTGGTCCTTCATTCAAAATCGATAACCGAGGAAAACGTTCCTTTCACTTCAGCCATAAATTAAAACAGTACTTACGTAGAATAGAAAAAAACATCGCTCGCTTATGAGAAACCCGCATACTTAACCAACTAGTCACAAAACGGCTTATGTGTATGTCTTATTATGTCGCTTATGACGTTTTAAAGTGACAATTGAGCACGTGGCTTGAAGTGTGATTGTCCATTACATAAGACGATACGGCCTTATATGGAGTTTGATATACATTATACATACAAACATACTTAATGTCGACACGAGTTTGAATGACTTTAATAGAATCATGTGAGATAGGTGGTCGTGTCTCAAGCAACTTTAGTAATATTACGATGATCATAAAATTAAATATCCATACAAAATAATCCGGATACGGAGGTATTGCAAAAAAGTATGACCTACTCAACAAGGGCGGTAAAACACAATGCCTCAGATCACAGGTATTTGTCGCCCGAGCAAAAGGCAATGGCGATAAATATGCTTTCTTTATTACCGCCCCTGATGAGTACAGTCTTACGTGTCCCTCTGGCCAGGAAGAATGTCATTTCCGCACGCGTACTGGGTGGTATTTGTCACTTTATAGCCATCTGACGTAGGCTATTGTACAGTCTATCATGGACCCTTTTTTTGTTTTCTTAGATACGGCGTCCTCATTTGGGGTAATGCTAAACGGTTTTTTTTGCCACTTACTATTGCAGAGATCTAGCAACAGAACATTATAATATGAACTCAATCATTGGAAACAGTCATAGTTGCATTATCTATAAGTACATACATTATTCCATACATTCATACATGACTTGCGTATGAAAATTACCTGTATGATATGACAAGATAATGAATATTGACAGTTTCTGCGAATGGCTCATTATTAACACATTTTTTAAAGCAATGCCGTTATTTATCTAGTTTTTTCTCTGTTTTTTTTACATTTGTTGAACAAAGTCTTTGACGGATTATTATGTAGGTATTAAAACAAATCTTAATTGATTTGTTTTAATACGATGATGTCAAATAAGCTGATGGTAGCTAAAATCAAGTTTATGAGCGCATACGACTCATGAAATGACGTATACGCATTGCTGACCTTGCAAAATCACGTGATGATTTGCTGTGTTGATTATTGAAAGCTTAAGGGAGCTGCAAGTTCGTCAATGTCAACTTAGCGTATTCTCTGGTAGAGCGCTGAATTAATCTATACTACCTTTTATCCACGATTTCGTCTATATTGAGCTTCAAACTTCCCTTCCCCCCATTTCACTCTTTCAGGTGATGATATCCGGGATAAAAGTTACTTTTTATACTCGTCGACTTTAATGTTTGAGTTAAGACTTCGTACACCAAACTAAAATCTAATACTTTTTACTATGGAGGTCCCAACTTAACATTTTACAACTGTTTAGACAACTGAAATAAATTGGACCAATCACGTGGCGCCTTTACTGAACTATAATGAATATGACCAAATAGGACGCCGTCTTGACTACAGAAGAAAAGTAAAAGACATCAACGGCAAAAAAGAAAAAGCCGTTGGTTGCACTTCGTTTCAGCAGGGCCTAGATTTTCAATAGATACCAAGTTTGTTTATTTGGTTCAGTTGACTCGTAGAAAAATTATTGTATACAATAGTTATATCCCGGTAAGGGCATATATTTGTGTGATGAGCACGAATATTTGTTCCTGAGTCATGGATGTTTTCTGTGTATTTAAGTATTTATTTATCTATTTAAGTATGTTTATCGTCGTCTAGTACCCATAGTACAAGCTTTGCTTAGTTTGGGACAAGGTCGTCTGTGTAAAATTGTCCCCTAATATTTATTATTTATTATTATTTATATAATTAGCTTATTAAGTCTCGTACCTTAATTTGGCCAATCAGCAAGCTTCGTGGCCCGAAACGTGACCTCGACTGAAAAAGCATACATTCAAGTATTCAAGTATTTATTGCAATCATGTTGTTACAGTATATAACGATTGCATAAAATACTATTAATGTCTTCTAAGATACCTTTAATAAAGTTTGTCCACACTTAACTTCACCATTTAAATCTAAAAAGCAAGTTAACAAACTCACAGGCAGACTAATATAGTTACTTCTGCATTTAGGCCATTTTTAAAATTCGTCCTTTGTCTATTCTGACATTAAACCGTTGCACTTATTTTTAAACCATAGCCGTAGACGCACCCTCTGTCCTTCACTGGCATAGATAAGATCCATGCCCTAATTACAGGTTGTAATGAGGTTTTTATGCAATACACATAATACTATTATTGCTTTTTAATCAACTCGATGTGAGGGCTTAAGGGCGCGTTCATACTGCCAAGAAATAATATTTATTTAAAAATCTTCTCAATCTCTAAAATCTTTGTTTATAGTGTCAAGGTTTTTTTTTCAAAAAAGCGGCAAAATCTGTAACGTGACCAAAGAAAAGACAAAAGACGATTTTTTATGGGTGGAGCCGTGCTTTTCGGTAGAACGGGATTTTATCGATCACACCGATTTTGCTAGAGCAGATCGTCTATACCTAAGTTATTCGTAAATTTAAGCAAAACAAACTATACCACCATACCATACCATACTATACTATTTTGAAAAAAAGAACGCAAAGACAGAGAGGAGAATCGCTCGCCAGGAAAAACCCCTTAAGTAAAGTTATTACGTAGTTTCTGGTTTTTGCGCGAGCGACCTTTTTGCATCGCTCGAGTAAATTGGACAACGGTTATACTAGCTTTTAGTAATTTTTCGCTGTCTCCAACTTTAATATGATTTTACTGAAGAAGGGTGCTGTTTCATTTCAGTTTTTATTCCAGTAATAGATTAAGGAAGCGTCACAACTAAGCAAGTTAGTTCGAAAAACGTTTGTATGGCAAGTGATACGAAAGTTTCCCAGCTGTTTCTTTTAATAGTCGATTGCCCGTAACTCATGAAATTCGTGCCATTATCAATTTAAAAAAAAAAACAGGCCTAGTGCGAGTTGGACTCGCGTACCGAGGGATCTGTACAAACCTGTTGGTATATACATAATAACTTTAACATCATTAAAATATTTTTATTATATGATGTACCAAAAAAATTACGGTTTTCGCAATTTTTCCTTTATCTGTGCTATAAGACGTTGCTTCGTAGCAAATTTCAAGATTCTGAGTTCACGGGAAGTACCCTGTAGGTTTTGATTCCCTTGCGAGTTTCGAAAATTTGTGGAAATTTGCGGCATAAACGGCTGTATCTTTTGATTGCGTTGGCTTAGAAGTTTGATTTTTTCACAGCTCCAAGGGACAGTAGACCTGAGTATTTGGTATAAATTTTAGCTTGAGATATCCATGCGTTCCTCAGAAAAACGGTCTTGACAGATGGACGGACGGACGGACAACAGTGATCCTATAAGGGATCCGTTTTTTCCTTCTGAGGTACGGAACCCTAAAAATATGCTCAAAGAAGAACTGTATAAATGGATTTATTTAGTGCAAACGTGTATACATTTGTTTCGTTCAAACGTTATGAGAAAAGATGAATTACCCGTAACAAAACTTTATTATAACCCTTTACTAATTACCTCCCAGGTTCAACACAATAACACAGCCTATATGACGCGGCCAAAATCGTCCGATCACAGAATTGGAACAAATCTCGGTACCGTGCGCGCACGCACGTAAGTAGGAAGTCCGAATTAAAGTCCTAATGCGCTCAAGTGACGTGGCCAACTGCCAACCGAAGCTGACCTTTTCCCCTCTGTACGAACGCAGAGTAGATTCCAGATAACAAGCAAAAAAATATTTCATAAAAAGTTTGGCAACCTAGCAACAAAGAATATATTTCAGATTAGAGAGAAAATAGGTTGTCTGGAAGAGGTTCTAAGCTGCTTATTTTATTTATGTTTTTATTTTTGTGTGCTATGTTGAACAATTACGGACGATTTTTGTATATATTGTATCTTTTCTTTACTGGGCGCGTAGGTATGCCAGAATGTCGCAGCTACAAAAATATTTGTTTCATTTGATGTTTTGATTTTCATTACAAGACAGAGCAGTAACCTTAAAATAATCTATTATTATTATTTGACTGTAAGTAACATATGGTAGGTACATTAAATAAAAATCTTAAATCAAATAATAATTTTATTATCTTTCAAGAAAAAAATATGATTGGTTTAGCCTAGTGGGTTGCTCACAAACTGACGGTTCTGGGTCTAAATCCCGGCAAGGGCAAATATTTATGTGCTCTTTTTCATGATATGCATGAGGTTCTGTATTGAGCTATAAAACCATTTCACAGAACTCCTTCCAGCTGAATTCTGAATTAGAAATTCTAATTGACCTGGATAAGTCTCAGTTTCTTCAGTTTTTTTTCTTTGTTAGGAATAAATATTTTTCATTACCATTTTCACAATATGACCGTTCAAAAGATCTACGTGTAAAACAATCCAATGCAAACAAATTACATTTAAATATGCTGTGTTGGGAGCAAGGGACTTATTTGTCTCTAGCTATCAAGAAAAGGTCGGCAACGCGCTAGTGATTCTTCTAGTCTCAAGTGTACACACCATTGGAGATGGTGGATCTATGGAGGCTTACCATCCAGACCCAGACCCAAAAAAATCCTTACTTATATTATAAATGCGAAAGTGTGTGTGTGTTTTTTGTCCTTCTTTCACGACGCAACCGAGCGTCGTATTGATGTGATTTTTTTTATGGAGATAGTTTAGAGGCTGGAGAGTGACATAGGCTACTTTTTCCTGAGGGAAAACATCTAATTCCCACGGGAAAATTTCAATATGTAACATTTTCCTATAACCACGCGAGCAAAGCCGCGGGCATCAGCTACTATTTTATAAATCTAGCAACAAAGAATAGATTTCAAAAGAGAAAAAAACAAGGTTGTTTGGAAGAGGTCGCTTCTAAGCCACTTCGTTTTATTTTTTGTGTGCAAATGAACAATTACGGACAATTTTTGTATAGTATTTTATATTTTCTTTACTGGGCGCGTACGCCAGAATGTCGCAGCTAATATTACACGGATCAACATTTTCTTATTTACTTGATGTTTTGATTTTCATTCGTGTCTTTGCACAACTCGCACAAATTCTAACCAATACCTACACACCGTACAAACACCAGAGCTCAAGTTAAAATGGCGGTTCTATTGGCTCGATTGACTCCCGGATGCTTGCTCAAGATGGCACCGGTGGTTTTGTAACGGTATGATTTTACTGACGTTTCACCTCGTGTTACCGTTTAATACATAGTTCATTATTGGAAGAATTAAAAGTTAGGCACAGGGGGTGTCATCTCACGCATATTTGAGTAGCTCAACACGTTAGCTAGAGATTAACTGGTATAAAGGTTCCGGGAGTCCGCTGGATGCGGGCGCAGGTCCGGTCATTGTGGCACTCTTTGGGGGAGGCCTATGTCCAGCAGTGGACGTCTTTCGGCTATTGTGATGGTGACGCTGTGCTCTTCACTGCGCACTGGCCAACTTGCGAAAATTAAATAAAAAATCAGATGGTCAAAACAAATGATTATTTCAGGTTTCGATTTTAAGAACAGTCGCCATCAGATATATCGGCGCGGCCAAAGTGCTCACAAATATCTGAACTTGTCTCTGTCGTCGAGGCATTAGAGATGTGTTCAGATATTTGTGAGCACTTTGGCCGCGCCGATATGTCTGATGGCGACTGTACTTAAATGAATTTTCAAAAGAACCGTCAACCACTTGTGGATAAATTAAAAGCAATTTTAAGCTGAAAAGAGCCTCGTTTCAAGTTTTATTGACAACTTATTTAATGGTCTACAAGAAATTGTTCACGATTACTAGTGAAATATCAAAGAATAGTAACTATATATTCTTTAGATTTATTTTGATGACCGCTTTAGCCTAGTTGGTAGTGACCCTGCCTACGAAGCAAGAGGTCCCGGTTCGAATCCCGGTAAGGGCATATATATTTGAGTGATGAGCACGAATATTTGTTCCTGAGTCATGGATGTTTTCTATGTATTTAAGTATTTATTTTTCTATATAAGTATGTTTATCGTCGTCTAGTACCCATAGTACAAGCTTTGCTTAGTTTGGGACTAGGTCGATTTGTGTAAGATTGTCCCCTAATATTTATTATTTATTTATTCACCGGCTGATTTAACAACTTTAGCGTTTCAAAAAAGTCGAATGGCATATTTGCTGAAGTAACATTATTTATTAATTTTAATACAACTATAATGTTCATACTCATACGTTCATTATTATTCATAATTTAACGCGTCGCAATCGATTTTTCTCGATCGACACTCACATTAACCTTTACTAGCGCAATTCGATCCAATTAAGGTGATTTGTTTTGGTGTTGCCATAAATAACAAGATATGACCAAGATGACTGTGTTAATGTTAATACCGTTTTATTTAAATCACTCAAGTTTAATTGATTTTAACGTTACCTCTCATGGTATATATATACGATATGTATTTAATTAAATAAGGCTTCGAGTGTCTTTTTTAGATTTAACTTAGTTTTAATGTACAGAAAATAAATCATTTTTACACAGTAAAAAAAATGTTACAATTTTCTACATGAATTACACAAACTTTACGAACCTAAGATCCCTAGCGTCGTAGGTACTGACCTAACTTACTGCATTTCCATTTCAGGCTATATCTAATTAAGTAACGTGAATGACCAGGGATAAGCTAGTCTACAATTTTACCGGTAAACTGGTACAAAAAAAATACATCAGTCACCTTAGTAAAACTATTGACATTAAAACGTAAAATTGTACCGACCGCTGTCACTTGGAATGAATGTAAAAAAATACTTTGTCACACGGCAACTAAACGTAACATAATAACATAATATATGACCGTTCAATAATTAGATCAATTACGCACCTGAACAACCAGTTTGACCTGGTAAGTGCCAATTAAAGTGCGTTTGTTTTCACGACCTTTACGTCATCGAGACAAATGCATAAACGTACGCTTTGTTTAATGGCGTTGGATAAAAAATATAAATGTAATTTTAGACCTTTAATTCTGTTTTGTTTTTCTTATCTATTTTGGTATTTGTTTGTTATTATATATTATCGCTACTATATCTATAGTAGCTAAGGTTTTATTAATTAAATACCGCCAAACATCCTGCAAGAAGAAAACCACACCCGACTGATAAGAACAATAAAACAAATATTGATCAGGAAATGTTATTATTTTATTGACGATTTTTTTTAAGACCATATTAATTCAAAATAAATATTAAATTATGTACCCATGTAACCAAATAATTATATCATTATAAATCTGATATACTAGTAACATTGTTAATAGGAATTATTCTTTATCTCAAATTATATGTTAAATGGTATCCAATAATTGTAAATTGTGAACGTGAACCTGTGTATTACCCATGTATACACATCGCCCTGTAATAATGTAACAACTTGTCATTAACAAGAAAAATATTAAATAAAGAGAACAATATTATATATTATAAAAATAGTATTTAGAATAAGATTGCTACACCCTAACAGGGCCCATGCTGTACCTATATAAATATATGTAAGATATTGTAATACCATGGTTGCTTGAATAAATGAATATGAATAAATATAATCAGGCGAAAGCATCCCCCACAATATGTTCAAACAATGAGATCATTCATGAAATACCCATATATTTTTTTTATGATTTATCATAGCTAGATCATTTGGGATAACTACTCTCCATAAGCTACCTGCCTGCTCCAAATGATGTTCACATTAATCTAATAAAAAACTTTATTTAAATAAAAATAAAAAACACCACCAGCAACCCTAAAAGAAATGTCAAACGTTCCCTCTTTCCGGTGCTAACTAAGTACAAATGATCGAATTCACAAGTAATTAACAGCCTAATGACTTCCAACAAAAAAGACATCAAGCTCACAATCAATCATTCTCCTATTTGAAAAAAGAATAGAAAAAACCGACTGACCATTCATAATTCGAAATTTGAATATTGTGGGGTCATAGACTACACGCTTTTGTTTTTCGAGCCAGGCGCGTTCCGAATAGAGATTTTGTGATAAAATTGTAATTAACAAATTGTCTGATGCTTGTTGACTTTTTAGACATTGCTTGTCCTAAAAAAGGAATTTATATATTTGAAATATATGTATACTAAAATATAAGTTGAATATCAGTCATCAGTCTAGCTGTATAATAAACAATATTTCGTTTGAGTGTGTTAAGTAATCAAAGATATTTACAAAGGTTACCAAAAAGTTGAACTTGTTAAAAAACGAATGCCTGCCATGTTTATACACCTCGTAAAAGGAAACAAAATCAAACAACTGTTACGTATAACAGTCAAAAGTATTTTTAAATACGTTCATAAAATAACAGGACCCAAATCAAAATAAGACGGCACCTTATGAAAATTACCAACATATCAACACAGCTCTGCGATTAGATCTCACTCAAAGCTGAACCTTCGGCTTAAACAATGAAGGCTTCAGTTAGTTCTTTGGGAAGTAGATCTTAATTTGTAATTTTGATAGTCAGTTGAGTTTTTTGGAACCGGAAACGTCAGAACGAACGTAGTTTCTGAACATCGCGTGATGAGTCAGAGACGTTCATTTCGAATTTAGAATGTGTTTAAATAAATAGCAATTTAAAAGGCAATTGTGATGAAGGTAGGTAGATTAAGGTAATTGCATTAGTATAGATCGTTCAATCTACAAGGAAACCCCACTTTCCGTTGTGTTTGAACTGGCAGTTCGAAATCTGTTTTATTTTTCGCTATCAATTTATAATATTAAGAAAATAAGAAAGAAAGTATTTATTCGAGACACATCACAACAAATTGCAGACTCGTACACATATACATATTTGTCACGAAACGGTAACACTAACAACTCAGCGTAATGCTGGCAGGTCCAGCGCTAGTCTTCCGTTTTGACCATTTGGTGACACACGGAGCATTGACTCGCGCACCGAGGGTTCCGTGCAAACCTGTAGGTATATAAGTAATAACTTTAAAATTATTAAAAATATTTTTATTATATGATGTAATTAAACATGTATTCTTCTATTCCAATATCTGTGCTAGACGTTACTTCGTACCAAATTTCAAGATTCTGAGTTCACGGGAAGTACCCTGTAGGTTTTGATTCCCTTGCGAGTTTCGAAAATTTGCGGAAATTTGCGGCATAAACGGCTGTATCTTTTGATTGCGTTGGCTTAGAAATTTGATTTTTTCACAGCTCCAAAGGACCTGAGTATTTGGTATAAATTTTAGCTTGATACCTCCACGCGTTCTTGACAGACGGACGGACTGACAACAAAGTGATCCTATAAGGGTTCCGTTTTTTTTCTTTTGAGGTACGGAACCCTAAAAACATTTACGATATTAGGGCCATCGTGTCATCTTATAAAAGTGTAGAGAAGTTCTTTTAGGAAACTAGGTATCTCATTACAAAAGACAGCAAACAAATTGGATTGTACGTTAGTTTTATTTGTTATTGACGACCCATATAAAATTTATATGTTAATTTAGTAACTTGTTGACATATACCTGTAAATATTTCATTAATCGTAAGATAATTTCAATGTTACTTATTTGATTTTGTTTAAAATCGTCTATCACAATCACAACATAGAGATTGTGTGATTTTAATTGCAGTTGTATGTATGTTATGAAATAAATGAATCTGAATCTAATCTGACCCCGTATCATGGCCGGCCTTATCACACGATAAGTGACAGGATAGGGCGTCCGTCACTGGCTGACACCGTTCGATAGAACGAGATGACGCTCTTATCTTGTCGTTTATCACGTGATAAGGCCGACCATGATACGGGGTCTGGTGATTAAGTTCGGCAAAGCTCCGAATTTGCCGCATTTATGCCGTCGTTAGTTAGGTACGTTTTATGTAAAAGAAAGTCGTCAAAAGATTTACACCTATCTTAGCTTATCGCATAATTTCATCTCGCCCTAAGCTAGCGCACGCGACCTGTTGCTATTTATAATGGCTCCTCTACATGATGGCCCATCCTAATGACCCACTAGGATGGGCCAGCGTGTGGAAAGGGTAGTGGTGTCAGATGGCTTATGGCGCGGCGATGTCTTTCTCCGTCTAACGCATAGTTGCGCATAGAGCAGGCTTTAGACAGCTGCCGTATTTAAGAAAATTCTGAACAAATGATATGACGATGAACGCTACCATAGTTCGCCTTTTTTGTTGCATGTCATGCTCCTCATCGTGCCAAGTTGTTTTCTGGTAAAAGAGCATCCCAAAGGGAATTTTGTGGCTAAAGCCAAGCAAAGAACTCTATTGCATTCACTAACCAATTTGTAAAACAGTACTCCGGGCGTGCTAACTGAACAGTGACGTCACGCCTCCGTGCTTCCAGCGACAATTATAACGTGACACCCCCTGCCCCTACAACGTCTTAACATCACAAAGCGAGGGGGGTACGTGACGGGGGGACGCGTATCAAGTCAGGATGGCCGTACCGGCGATTTTTGATGCAACGATTTGATTTAGACGAATAAATTTAAATGTGGAATTTCGTTTTCGTAGAAGTGTTGAACGGGGATTTTTATTGCGGAATTTATAAAACAAAGAGGTTTTGATGCAGAATTTTAACTGTCTCCTTTAATTTCGTTACGTTTTATAACCTAATAGTCGTTTATATGTTATAAACTGTGCAAAATTACAGATGACAGAATTGACTTGTTCTTTTGGATACCTTAGGAACTTAATTTGTCAACCAAAATCCACAGTAATCGACGTCGCATACAAAATTGATCGTTTGGTGGATCTAGTGCAGGAGAAGATTTTTTTATAATATGTTAATTGTTTGAGCAATAATATAATCTTAGAATTTTGTATTGAATGGTATTCGCTTTTAAGTGAAAATGGTTAGTTTTAGTGTCCGTCTTCATTTTACGCTTCGTGCGTATGTTGAGTTAAAAAATAATCTTTAAACTGGTGTTTTTGTTACAGGTACGTACAGTATTAGCATAACAAGATAAGGAGTAACAAGGTAATTCACTTTACTCTCTCTGACGTTACATTTTTTAATGTAACATCAATGGAAAATAAAAAGAAACCTCAACTGGATGAGAAAAAAATACGCATTAAATTGCACATTACTATTATTTTAGAACAGGGAAGAGTAATAGGGCCCCCCATACAACATTACAACTTCATACTCAATATAATCAACATACTCAACATAGCACGTAGAACCGATGGCCGTTGGGGCGGAAAGGTTCTCGAGTGGCGACCACGTACCGGAAGGCGCGGCGTGGGTAGCCCCCCCCCCCATAAGGTGAACTGATGACCTGGTAAAGGTTGCGGGAGTCCGCTGGATGCGGGTGGCGCAGGACCGGTCACTTTGGCACTCTTTGGGGGAGTCCTATGTCCAGCAGTGGACGTCTTTCGGCTGATATGATGATGATGATGACTCAATATAATTGAAAAAAAGATAGAGGGGGAGCGAGGAAGAGGAAAACCTCAACTCAAAAAAAGAGTTGATGTTAGGCCGTATCGAGATGTCTAAGAGGTACACCGACAAGAGCTTAGCTCTTAAATAAGAAGAAGAGAGAGATAGTACACATTTGTTTAATTTTAATTTTAACTAGAGACTCCGAAATATTTGCATTGAAAATTATAGTTAAGGGGCACCCATGGTGACGTTCACCGAAAAGCTAAAAATATATTATTATATTTATCCCTTTCTATCTTTGAAGTAAAGTAATAATCTCCAAGCTATGCTCAAATGGTTGGTCAGGTTTATATTATATTATTAGTCTTTCAAACACAATGCAAATCTCACTCAACGAAAGTAACAATTTTATTGAAATATCGAACCTGCCCTTTTTCCGTTCGCACAAAACAATCACTAAAAAAACAATATAACAAAAACGCGGGAAACACTTTAAAACCCATTGTGGCATAGACAATCTAAGGCCAAGTACACATAGCGCGGATGCGTGTAAGGCCGATTCTACACTTAAGATAAAAGTCATCATCGTGTGTGTCGCCCGTGACGACGCCATTTTGTCTATTAACTAAACCATCAAGCGTAATAGTGGGAAAAGTATGGCGAAACAACTAAATTGGTTTCACATTTTAGCCGTTTTTTTTATTATGCAACCGTGACTGGTAGTTGCCTAAACACTGTAATATCTAAATATGTCTCTGCAGTTATTACTTTATACAATAAATTTGTTCAACAAAAATATTAAAAAACAAAATTGAGGATATATTAAAGAAAAAAAAATGCGTTTCTGCTTCAGTTTGGTTGAGCAATGAAAGTTTATTTTGAATTAAGCATTATCAAATCAATCGTTTTAATTGTGCGTCTAAATTTCAGTAACAATTATATATGTTACAGTTACATAAAATACTTACAAATTGATATTAAGTATCTAAACTATTCTTAATTTGTAAAAAACTCGTTCAAATTTTGTCATATACATATATGTATATTTTTTTATGAAATACAAAATAATGATTTGTAAATTTTTCACTATAGTGGTCGATAATTTACACACCAATTTAATTCAAATTTTATAGGGATTTATGTTAATCGTCAATGTATTATTTTTAGTAGATACCTTTATTGTCATGTATACTGTATTAAAATAAAGGATTACAAAACTAACAAGTTAATACTTATGAAATTATAATTGTCTTGTCTTACAACTTAACACTTCTAACGCATCTCAAATTTATATGTACATATAAATTTGAGATGCGTTTGAAGTGTTAAGCGTAAAAAGTACGTATGAAACCTTATTGGAATACACCTCTGCGCCTGCGCCGGGCGCCAGATGTCGCGCTGGCTCTAATTTATGTGAATTTAATGACCACCACCGGTAGCGAGGTTCATGCCGCGAACAGGCAAGCAGACAAGGGTTAAAATGAAATAATAAAAAAATGGGTAAGTGGTTCATTAAAAACAAAAACAAATTCGCACCGTCTTAGCTTAGCTTTTAAAAATACATTGCCCCTTTTTCGAAATATGATGAGATATTTGAAAATTGAGTAGATATTTTGATCTTTTTATGGATGGGCAGTAACCCTATAATAAAGAAACAGTACGCCCTAAAATAATTTGGTAGGTATGGATCTTTTAAGGATATATTTGATTTCAATTCTCCTATTAAATAAAAAAAAACAATCACTGTTCCATTTCAGGAAATAAGTAAGGCTCCCGTAACCTAACCTTTACGGATACGGGATTAACTTATTTACCGACAAACATTTCAACGAATGCTTTGTTTCACAGAATTTTAATTTCATCAAACTTTTATTTCTCGGAAACCGTTAACTTTTTAGGTAAAGCTTGGCTAGGTAAACGTAGAACCGATTATGTAAGGTTAGGTTAGATTATTTTATAACAATCCTGCAATTTTCTGTCTGAAAAAAAAAAACGATGAAACGAAAATTCGGCGAAACATTCATTTGATGAAACGTTTGTTGGTAAATGTAGGGTACACCAATAAATATAAATATAATACACATTCTTAATGCTTCGTTTTAATATTAGTAAATTATAAACTTAACAATGTTTGCCAACTTCTTTTTGCTTGCCTTCTTTACCCATATGTTTTACGATTACTTCCAAAAAGAAAAACAAAATAGCACGGTAGCATAACTTTCCAATCAATTACCCTTATCAGAACTTTTTATATATCTATCCTAAAGAAATGGTATTATGTATGTACATATTAGTATAGTACTTATATCGTTCTAAGAACTACATAAGCGGTTACTTTGATGTATAGCAAACGTCTTAGTGATAAATTCTGTACGAGTTTAAGAATTATAGTGTTGGATACTAATTATTGCGTGATTAAGCACGCTGTCTTCACGTCATACATTTATGATTAATCTCCTTGTCTAGTGTAGTTTGAACCAAATGAAGATACTCACTATCACTATACGTAACCGGAGATATCATATTTAAATTAGTTTATTTATAATATAACTTTTATTCATTGATATATTTGGAGAAATTTGTTTTATTATACCTTCTTGGCAAGTTTAAAATATTAATGTCGTGATTACCAGCCTCTTTCGCGATGTTTAGAGTTAAAAAAACATCCAAAAACATGGAAAAAATAGCATGAAAAAATGTGATGTAGATACATTACCATGAAAAGGGTTAATTTGTTTAACCCTATAACTAAAACAAAAAACTGTCTAATGTATAAAATTAATTAATCTAAAAAGAAGCATGGTTTATAAGCATACACACAAATTTAAACCTTTCTAGGTGTCAATTGAAAATAGATTGAATACTTATAACACTTCTTACCGCGCCTGTACCAACCAATCGACATTAAGCATTATAAATTGGAATTAAACAACGATAAAGGTTAAATAGCTGTTAAAAAACATTGTATTCTTTACCCGCTTCCCCCATGGCGAGTAACGACAGAGCTTTTTAACATATAGTCCAGTCATAGTCTATTGAATCATCGTTAAAAAGTCGATACAACTGACACTAGTGCATCTGTTAGCTTAATAATAGCAATCCCTTTATTAAATTAAAAAAAACTGAATTGACAAAAAAAATTTTTTTTTATACCACGTCGGTGGCAATCAAGCTTACGGCCCACCTGATGGTAAGTTGTTACCGACGATTGTTCAATTTGCTCTCAAAATTTGGCGGGATCGGTGGAGCAATGCGACCTGTAGAGGAGAACAGCCGGACATATGAAATAATTTTTGGCCAAGTTGAAACGGAGAAGTTCGTTCGCTTCGCTCACTCGTTCTATTTTTTTGGGTGTTTATTGTATATCTGTAAAAAAAATTAACAAGCTTAATAATTGATAAACTACCTTTTACTTGTTTTTTCTCTCAAGTATTTTTTGACAAACAAAAAATTTGTAAAAAAGGGACCACTAGATAAGATAAGATAAGATAAGATTTATTTGCAACCAAGTACTTAAAACTAAGATACATGGACCCTGGAAGGGTGTAGCAACAATCAGGTAACTTATACTATGTATATATAGAATTGATATTTATAAAAGAAATACAGCAAACACATTATAAACATGTATCTTCCATAAATTCCCATAGCTGAATTTATGGAAGATACATGTTAATAATGTGTTTGCCGTATTTTTTAGTAACATTTGTCTATTAAATAAGCTTAAATATGAATAAAATCCTTATAGATAAACATATAAGAGCGTACTATTATAAAAAAAACCCGTTCACGGAATTGTGTTAAAGGATATGATATGTATCTGCATAAGTATCTGAATATATCATTCTTGCAGACACACTATCGTGCAAACCTACTCGTTTACATGATAATCTTACGATTAAATGGATCAAAAGTATCTCTCTAAGCGTCTAAGATTTTAAATAATGATACCATAAACAACCTCAACCCATGTAATGCACTTTATATTCATCAAACGAAATGGATAACATACCTTATATAATCCACCCCTTTTGATTGGAGTAAAGACTCTCAAGAATTTTGCATCTGCCCCAGCTTTTAGTAATTAGCCAAAAAAGTTAATCACGTCATAAAAATTACGGCAATTGCCTATTTTCTTATGTAAATGGTTTTGATTGTGCAGTTTTATTGGGTTTTAATACTTTAAAGTGCGTTTGTGAGCCCGAAAGGTATGCTTTAAAATTCATACTCATCATTTTTGAAACAAGTCCCTTCATTGATATGTTGGTCAGTCGAGGCCAAGTAGGAAATTAACTGATTGTCGAACTCATCTGAGGTTCTGAGTGTGTCAATTTTTTTCTTCTATTATTACATTTTAAGTATGGACATAGTACTTGCGACGAAAGCCGCGCGGTAAGGCATGCGACTTTCAATCTGGAGGTAGTGGGTTCGACTTCCGGCTCGTACCACTGGGTTGTTTCAAAAACTTATGTACGAAAGATCATTTGATATTTAACTGTGGCACTTCAGTGAAGGAAAACATCGCGAGGAAACCGGTCTAATTCCTATAAGGTCTAGTTTTCCCCCTGGGTTAGAAGGTCAGATGGCAGTCGCTTTCATAAAACTAATACCTATGCCAAACCTTGGGAGTAGGTGCCAAAGCGGCCCCGGGCTTTTTAGGGCACAACCGGAAATAACGCTAGGAGGATGATAACTTGCGAAGATTCAAAAGTGTATGGAAACTTCAAATCGCACTGGGACAATGTGGGAATAAGAGCTTGTAAGCCAAGGAAGATCTGTGCCCAGCAGTGGTAAGTTTATAGGTCGATGATTATGATGATACATATTTCTATAGTTTTCATTCTCCTGCACATCTTGGTCATAAAACAATAAATATTCTAACATAACTAAGTAAAACGATGTCTCTATTAATGTGCCGTAAGGTGCACTCGGGTAATTCCGAAAATTACTAATATCTACTAAACGCGGCTACATTATTTGCTCTGGCAACACTCCCTATTTCCACACGTTCAAGTTGAACGTCATAGGGAGTGTTGCCATAGCAAATAATATAGCCGCGTTTTTCGGAATTACCCGAGTCCACCTACCCTTACCTAATGCGCAATGTAATTAATATTTTATAGTTTTCGTCTCTCCCTGATGCGTATTAATAACCTATTCGTTGTAAATGTAGTGTGTTACATAAATGTCTATTTGAAATGATAAACGACACTTAATATTTCTTCTGACTGGCATCAAATATTACCATCATCTATTTCATCATTGTTTTTCCTTAAACAAACCCACTATTGGGTACTTATTTCGTCACGATGAATAGCAATGTATCTAAGACTTTATCCAAGCTATTCAATAGTTGTAACTATGTATTCGAATATAAATTTCCTTCTTACGATGAAAAGAACACATTTTTTTTAAATAACACGTTTTTCCTGCATTGAGAGGTCATCCAAGGCACCTTACAAATCCCACCTGAAATCCAAAAGCCTTAAGTCACATAAAAACTGTATTTGAACGTCGATTCTAACTCCAAAGTCATACGGTTTAGAATACAACTGTTTTGTCGTTGTATTGTTTCCATAGCTTTTCGCTTCATAGCAATTTTTATTTCGCCCCCTATATTTACTATCTGTGGCGGGCAAAGATAATAACGTATTGCGCCACAGAAAAAAAATACCATTGACAATCGACTCTGACGGACATTGTGTGCATCAATTATTATTTTTTAAAATAACAGTTTTGTTCGTACAAAATATATTTATGCTTCGCTGGGCACTAGTGTGTGTGTGTGTGTGTGCGCGTATAGAGGATGTTCAAGTGTTGATGATTGATTAATCGCTGATGAGTTTTTGTATAGGAGGTTTTGAAACTATGACGGTTTTATTAAACTGAGATTTATTTACTGTAAGCCTGATTTCATTGTTCAATTTGATAAAGTAAAATTTGAATTACATAATTATATTTTTAAATACAAATATAACATGATAATGTCGATTGGTATGAATAAGACCTCCAGCGTTTTAATTTAACTGTTAAAAAATACACGCAAGTGTAACTGTTAGTTTAGTCGCGAATAAATGTTTCTCTTCTTTATTATTAATTACAAGAAAAAAATCTTTATCCGTGTAAACGTTTATCTAATAAATTTGATATGTCACTTTAATTTATGTGTATGATGTAATTATAAGTCATTGTTATGAACGGCCTTACATTTTTTTACATAGTGAAAATCTTCTGCAGACATTGCCAAAACTTTTATTTATATCTCAAAAAAAGAAACCAAATATCGTGACTTGTATCAGGCGATTCAAATCGTTAAAAACCATTGCGAATATAAATTAAAATGCAAGGTGCTAAATACCGAGAAATTGGCAAAGGAATAAATTACATTACTGTAAAGTTACATGTGTCTTTTCGAAAATAAATAAACATCGTACCTATTACTAGGAACTTGTTTCGACAAGAAAGCCAGCTATGAATAAAATTACAGTGGTTATTTACCTTATAGGGAACGTATTGCCGACAAATTGACGGACATTGGAGAATGTTTTAATGTTTTAACTGTTGGTCAGAGCTAACTAGAATAGTGTTTTTATACTTAAGCTATCTTTTGGTTTGTTAATGTCCAGTGATCGGAATTAGGTGAGCCAAAATACCTATTCTTCGCAAGAGGACATAATATAAAGTGGTTGCAACCGGGTAGGAAAACAGAATTTTCTCTTAAATACCGGGTATTCGTTATTTTTCCGGGTACCAGTCGTAATGTTCAACATATATGTTTTTACTTATAGAACGGGATGTTTAATGTTAATCTAAAAGTTATAACCATTTCATACTTTTTCCTTCCCTTTTTACTACAAACTAACATAAACAATCCCGTACTATTAGTAAAAATATGTATGTTTAACATTACGACTACTTATAGTACCCGGACAAATATCGATTACCCGGTATTAAAGAAAAAAAATATTTTTCTACCCGGTTGTATCCACTCTACATTATGTCCTGTTGCGAATAATAGGTATTTTGGCTCACCTAATTCCGATCACTGTTAATGTCAGGAATTTATTTGCATTTTATTTATTTTCTTACCAATATTTTAGGAAAAAAATATTTAGGTACTTTTGCCCAGATTAATTATTTTCACATTTATTTATTTATTTCATGGCAATTACAATTAAAAAACACGGTTTTTATAATCTTTATTTACATTCTGCCAGCTGGTTAGCAGCTGCAATCACGTTATTTTTTTATTTTATTTGGACTTGCAACAAAAAGTACACTGATACATGTTATTAATTACATTTTCACTTAACAGTTAAGCGCCTTATCACCCAAAGAAGATCCCCAAATATACAGATGGTATATTAACTTAACTAAATCCAGCTTGGTTTGTATACGGAAGTATGTAAATTGGATTAAAGCTTAATTTAATAATTCTAAATATTGCTTTTATCTTCTCTAGCTTCTACCTACTTACTTTTCAATAGTCAAGTGTAGGTTCGTCAACCGTCCTTCGCCTGAGTAGATTACCAATATATCAATAAAACAATCAAATTTGATTCAGCTTGTAGTGTTAATTGGCGATTATGAATTACAGATTACTGCTTTTGATCTAACGATTGATCGTAGCAGTAGCGTTTTTTGCATGTCTCATCTCATTATTGATCTCTCTCTCAATTTCATACAGAAATTCTGCCGTCCTAAGCAAAAAGGACGGCAGAATTGTTGTCTAAGTCTCGCATACTGTGATCAAATAGTGCAAACAGTGGTCAATAGCCTAATATTATATTACTAAAATAGTAATACTGAATCATAAAAAGCTACATAGTTTACTTGATAGTTTACCAAGCTTGTTATGTTAAGTTCTCAATTTCTCAGATTGCCTTAACATTCTTCATAAATGCCCATAGTCAATATAAATTAAACGAAACATTCTCAAACACCCTGTGTGTGCCCGGCGTGTTTATGCACATCAATTATAAAGGCAGCGAGTGGAACCGCGTCCGCTAGGGGGCGCCCGGGTTCCGTCCACTGCTGGGCTGACAGCAGGTCCAACAGTTTAGGGTTCCGTAGGGTCAACAAAACAAATACACATTTTGTCTATAGCAAAGTGGCAAAGAAGCATATGGCCTACCTGTTACCGTAGTCTATGGAAGCTTGCAACGCCAGAGGAATCACATACCCTTAGATGACCCTTTCCTGAATAGAATGCTTAAAAAATAAAATATAATAGGGCAATTGCTAGACCAAAGGACATGCCATAAAACTCTAACAAACCAATGTGCTTTATAAACGCTGTAACAGTTAAGATTATTATATTTATTGATAGATTGATAATTTATAGCCGCGGCGGTGTGCTTATGCGCATCAATTAAAAAAGCATCCATTGGAACGGTCCGCGGTGGAACGCGGGTTCCACTCACTACTGGAATGATAGAAGGACTGATATTTTAAGGTTTCGTAGGTCATCTCGCCAATAAAAAGGCTACTACCAAAAGCATAAACTGTAGTAGATTTAGACGAGCGTAGATTCCTGTGCCCCGTCGCACAAAACCGACGATTGCCTTCGTAGGTATAAAATACAATTTTACAATCGAAACTGGCAACGCTAAGACGCTCGACCGGCCAATTAACTATTGAAAAATTGTAACCTGTAGCTACCTGAAAATGGCTACTGGTGGTTTAAAGAAGAATATGTAGAAAAAAATTGTTCCAAATCCTCTATTTTATTTCAATTTTATGAAAAATTTACCAGTATAAATCATATTAGATTACTTTAAATCTCAGGGTTATCTTATACTGGAAAATACTGCAAAATATGAGCTTTATCATAAACAGACAATGCAATTCATTATATTTCTAACGCTAAAGCATTCACCAATATAGCCATGTGTGAGAGCCATAGGCACCAATACGATCCAAATCTAATGCAAATACGTGTAGCACATTCCGGAATTGAGCCCAAGATCGCTCAGCCATGCGTACACGCACTTCTGAATACATTAACAGTAATTAAGTCATCCGATAACCTTTTTATTGAAACAATAACTGTTTAATTTATTATATCCTTTGCTCACAACTTTATTCGATCTTGTTAGTCGCAGTCGTATACTTTTAACCCCCTTTGAGCGTCCTTAGGGGGTGATTTCCCAAATAAAAAACATGTATCATATTTTTTATTAAAACTTGAAGTATCTTTACGCCAAATTTCCTTTAAGTGTGAGAAGATAATAAAACGACGGACAGTTATTTCCGCATTTATATATTAGCATGGATTAGGAACTCAAATATTAAGACTAGCGAGAAGCTGCATTTTGGATGAATTGATAATGCATAAACACACATTATGTCCCTATCATAGAAATACTCTTATATGCTAACTCACCAATTATATACAGATCAAAGCCACATTAAAGCCATTAAGCCATATATTTGAATTAATTACATGAAACAATGAATAAACAAAAGTTATTTTATGCCTCGTTAAGTATGCTAAAAGTTCGCTAAACAGCCGTTTAGACAGACGTACATACATTTAGTCTAATGCTATTATGATGCTGATATTCATCTATACTGTAATGATAGTTGTTGGTCAGTTTTGGAATTTGTATTCTAAAATGTCCATGTCATCTATTTCTGATAGTTTCTTTAGTATTCCAGTGAATATTATTATTATTATGAACATTATTATGTTTTCAGATATGAATGACTAACCAGAGAGAGAGAGAGAGATAGGGAGATCTTATCCAATTCATTGTCATCTCTCTCTCTGGTCAGTCCTTCATGTCTGAAGATCGTGGTCATGCTAGGATGTAAGTTTGTAACGGATGGACTGTTACCACCGGCTCCTGTCAGTAATGTTAGCGACAGTGTAAAATTTCGGTGTCCCTGGATTCTTGAGTTGTTCCGATCATCTAGTTGGTGAGCGGCCTCTGGGTCTCTTCCCTGTGTCCCCATCGACGACTTGCTTTCAAGGTTGTCGTATTCGCGTCTCAATATGTGTCCAAAGTAGCTAAGCATTGGATAAACACAAAACATGCATTTCATGATTAGATCATACTAGATCCTAGATTTGGATTTGCTGTTAACCTGAAATATCGGGTAAAAGTTTAAACTTCCAAGCTAGCCGTTGGATAATCAGCGATAATTGGCAGGCTTAATTCGTTCTTCAGTTGTGAAGGTTAGAAGATCACATAGTTATTGCGACTAACTAATAATCAAAACAGATAAAGATAAAATTTAAATAGAATATTTAGGTACAAAATGGTATCCAAGGATCCATTTCACTAGTCCTCGTGTCCTAGTTTATATTTTATCAACACATAAGAATGCATGCTATTTTATGGTGAATTTTGCAGTTCTATATTTAAATTATTATAGAGCTGGACAGGAGAATTACCAACACATGGCGGAAATACTGGTCTATGAAGGAGATAATGAAGAATAAAAGCGTACCAATGGAAATGAAGGCCAAACTGTAAAACACCTGCTTATTACCATGCTTCACATATGGCTGTGAAACTTGGACATGCACAAAGAAAAACATACAACAGATTGCAGTGTGGCAGCATGGAATGGAAAGAAGTATGCTGGGGATAGAACGAAATGACAGGTGGCGACTTACTAAGATCAGGGAGAAAACTATGGTGAGAGATGTTGTCGGAAGAGAAATGGTCTGGCCATATGGTTAGAAACAAAATAGAAAAATGGACCAGACATATTATAGGCTGGTTTTCAATATACAGGAAAAGAGGAAGGGGAAGACAACACAGAAGATAGGAGGATGACTTCCCGCCCAAGTGGACAAGATTGGCATAAGACAGAGATACTTGGAAAACTTTAGAGGAGGCCTATGTCAGTGAAAACTGACAACCTGACGCGATAGAATAAATAAACAAACAAAATAAAATAACATTCAATTGTAGAAAATCTGCGAACAAAAGCTGTATAACTAAATAATGCCGTTATCTTTTTGTACCATAATTCCTGCAAATGAATCTTTTAATTTGACTGGGGCTTGTTTTATAAAATGAACTTTGCCAATGCCAGCACACAAAACAAACAACTACGCAAGCTTCGCGGATCGAAAGATCTGTATCGAAAACTATAAAAATAATTATATTACGTTAATTAAAACAAATTAATAAAAATAATCCGCGTGCGGTCGCAATCACTCATGCTCTTGCAAAACTAGTTTACACACACATATACTTACACACACACAACAACAACTACTGATATGCATCGACTTACCAGGTAATTATATGTTTACAAACACTGACTATGTTTATATGTATGTATGACAGTGCTGTAGTGATGTAGCGTTATCGATGTTTTTTTTCTTGTTTAACCACGCTGCGCCTCAAATTTTCATGAGGACACTAAAGCTGAAGAGTGGAAGTAACTGCCGACAGTCGGTAACAGATTTCAAAGTAACTGTAAAGCAAAATCGGTTCAGTTAACGGGTGGGTATTTAGACACTTGGTTGAAGATGAGATACCAATTGTTTCCGCAAAAACTAGTGCCTGCGCCAATCTTCTATATTAGGTTGCCAGTGGATCCCGTCAGCCTCCTTTGGAATGCAACCAGGGATAGATGTGAGTCGTCTTTTAATATAAAAAGCGCCATGATGCCAAATTAGTCTTCAGGGGGTGAAATAGAGGGTGGTTTGTATGTGAGTGCAATTAACAAGCTCCACGCCTCGGGTAATGTACTTAACCTATTGTTTGAAAATCTGACCTACTTACGTTCGTATTTAAAACGTTAAACCAGACTCTACTAACATACCCAATGGTATAGTAGAACGAATGAACCGAACTGCGGTATTTCGACATCGTCTAGAAATATCCGCAACACAATGGCTAAGTACTAATAAAACTGTCAAACTGTGACATAATCGAATGTCAAGCATGTCATAGCAACAAGAATGGGATAAAAACGTGGGAATTTGTTACAATGCAGAAAACAGACTATTAGTGCGTGCTCTGTAACCGGTTATCAACAATAAATTAAAAATTACCGGTTAGTTTTAATAATTATACTTGTTAGTTAGTCTGTGAATTTTTTTGGCGAAATTATAGGTGCCTTTTACATTGTTAATTATAAAATTTTCCACGATTTATCACTCTCCGCTGGGTATTACTTCAAAAATGGTAAAGATCCTTTGTATGAAATATTATATGTAAAAGTGTTATTGAAGTAACTGATTGGCGTTATTTTAAGCATATGGGTGTTTATATAGATATAATTTACTACTGTAGCTTAAGAACAACCCACTTATAGCAAAAAGTAGCTTTGTTACTACCTGAATGATGATTTTCTGGGAATTATCAATACATTTATTAAAATAAGAGTTAAAAAACTCATTATTTCAAAGCATGTTTTAGCGAACGGAGTGTTGTGAATTTTATAAATAACGGGCTGAATGTTTAAATCCCGCTAAACTGCTGGGCGGTTCTTTTGTAGAAATAGGATGCTTAATTTGGTGATTAATAGATTCCAATTTCATCGACAACCCTATCCCATCCCTATCTCGGACGCCGCACGTAGCCGTTATCAGAATAATGACAGATCTCAACCAAGACCGCGGTACGTGAGGCAAAAATACCGCAAGCCAGCCATTTATTCTACAATGACATCACTATTGCAAACGAAATACAATCTTAAATACATCAGCTACGTCTCACTTTCGAACGACTCTAGTTAATAATTTTTCAAAACATCACCGTGCCAGACGAAGATCGACTGTGTTGTAATAGAACAAGATAGATATTCCGTTGTCACTGTGCAATCATTTTCGAAATGTATAATTTGGGTCGTCAAAAGAAACTCGACTTTATTTTAATAATGTTGGGTACGAATTTCGACAAAGCTTTTCGGTTAAGAGATCGCTTCAGCTGTTGAAGCGTTGACAGTGACTTTTGAATTTCGAATTCTTTCGAGTAACGGCTTTTGGATTATTATTTATTAATATTTCGATTTCCGTTCACCTACTTTCGAGGCTTTGCGTTTATATTTTTTTATGTTTTTAAATGCGAAGATATCTAGCTTATATAGCCACCAACGTAATTTTGCCTATGGGTTCATAGAGATGACTTTAAAATGGTAACCTATTCATAAAACTAACCAAAACACTGATAACTTAAATGTGCTTCGTTTTTCCCATAAAAACAAATGTCAAAGTGACAGATAAAACAAAAGAAATTGAACGGGGTTTTAGCAAAAACAGATTTGATGAGCATTTATTATACTTTAGATTAAACATTACTAGCTTCTACCCGCGACTTCGTTCGCGAGGAACTCGTTTCTATCGTAACCCTCACCACCTATTTCACCTCTTTAGGGCATAATTTCCAGGATAAAAACTATCCTATGTCCTTCCCCGGGATTCAAACTATCTCTGTACCAAATTTCATCTTAATCGGTTAAGCGGTTTAAGCGTTAAGAGGTAACAGACAGACATCACACTTTCGCATTTATAATATACTAGCTTCTGCCCGCGACTCCGTTCGCGTGGACCTCGTTTATATCGTAGCTCGATACAAATTTCATCCCCCATTTCACCCACACAGGGGATGATTTCTGGGATGAAAACTATCCTATGCCCTTCCCCGGGATTCAAATTTCATCTCAATCGGTTCAGCGGTTTAAGCGTGAAGAGGTAACAGACAGACAGACAGACAGACACACTTTCGCATTTAAGAATAATATTAGTATGGAAGTTTGGATAAGTAAAATTACTAAGCATGCAATGTTATTAGTACCGTCATATGCTGCAACATTGCTTATGAAGCCTAACTTTGCCTACCTTATAAAACGGCTTTGTGTTACCTAAGTATGTAACCTGCTTTTTGTGAAAAGAATGCGAGCAGCTGCCGGGTACAACCATTTGTATCTTACTTACTCACCCAATCGAGTTAATCCCAGTTTTATAAGGTGGGCAAAGTTAGGCTTCATAGGCAATGTTGCAGCATATGACGGTATGTGTTGTTTCAATGAGAATATACTCTGCAAATATTTACGCGAGTTCATTGCCAATCAAATGTCAGCCGTAGACATTACAAGGGCACTCAATAAACTACTAGTGGCTAATATTGGCTATTTGGGGCTTTAGTAATATTACATTCTATGACTTCTGACTTTTTAACCGATTTCAAAAAAGGAGAAGGATCTCAATTCGTCGGAATCTTATATTTTTTATATGTTCCCTGATGAGGTACCCGTCACGTGGACCGATTTGGCAAATTCTTTTTAGGGTTCCGTAGCCAAATGGCAAAAAACGGAACCCTTATGGATTTGCCATGGCTGTCTGTCTGTCTGTTCGTCCGTATGTCACAGCCACTTTTTTCCGAAACTATAAGAACTATACTGTTGAAACTTGGTAAGTAGATGTATTCTGTGAACTGCATTAAGATTTTCACCCAAAAATAGAAAAAAAAAAACAATAAATTTTGGGGGTTCCCCATACTTAGAGCTGAAACTCAAAAAAAAATTTCCTCAAACTCATACGTGTGGGCTATCTATGGATAGGTCTTCAAAAATATATTGAGGTTTCTAATATAATTTTTTTCTAAACTGAATAGTTTGCGCGAGAGACACTTCCAAAGTGGTAAAATGTGTGTCCCTACCCTGTAACTTCTAAAATAAGACAATGACATAACTAAAAAAAATATATGATGTACATACCATGCAAACTTCCACCGAAAATTGGGTTGAACGAGATCTAGTAAGTAGTTTTTTTTAATATGCGGAACCCTTCATGGGTGAGTCCGACTCGCACTTTTCTCTTTTTTTGTTTGAAGTTTATTCTTCCCAGGCGTTCCCATGGTCAGGCACACTTGAAGCGATTTGGTTACTCATTTGAAGTCAGACCTTGTTTTAAAGTAATTTTTTGACAATCCATGTTGGATGGATTTTCAAAATCAAGTAAGATATCGCTTCAGTGTCCAGTGTCTTAGAAGTCTATTCCTACTGGCAACACTTAAACTTTGAACAAAATTACGGCTGTCCTTTAGACCAGTGTTGCCTTTTTCAATTGTGGCTTCGTAAACGCGTACTCCCATCTTAAAGGCCGGCAACGCACCTACAACTCTTCTGGTGTTGTAAGTGTCCATGGGCCTCGATTATCGCTTACCATCAGGTGATTCGACTGCTCGTTTGCCTCCTATATTATAAAAAAAAAATGCAGTTTTTTTTTTTTTTACTGTAGTTACTATTAGTGCAATCTAGTGCCTGTCCCAATATTTAGAATGACACGAAGATAACGCTACGATGAGGAGGAGTTTCGCAAAATCAGACATACAGGGTGGAAGTTATAGTGGGTCAGGAACAGAAGCTATTAGATTCCATGACAAAATGGTCAATTACTTTACAAACTACTAACTCGAGAATCGTGAGACCCCGCACACAAAAGTCTATGCAGGGGCGTTTCTCTACAGCTGACTGTACCCTGCCAGGCTTCAAGTTAATAATCTTACTTTATTAACTAGAAAATCCAAACAATTCCACGTTATCTTGAACACCTATCAATCATCCGAGCAAGTACCAGGCGAGCAGCAACAACCAAGACTTTAGATACAATCGCACGACCTTGTGAATCACCACATCATTAACAACCGACCGATTTACGGAGAGCCCCTTCACTTATTTCTACTTGGAGGTGTGGGAGCCGATGCGGGAGTCGGAAAGAGTGCGAAGGTCTTCTTAAATTGGTCATGTATGCTGTGATGTGATGTAAGTAATGCCATCTAGTGAGAATTTGATGATATAGGATTGCTTTGTTTTTCTGTACATGTGATGGGTTTTTGAATAGTGTTCAGTAGTTAATAAAAAATCACTTTAACATACATATTTCCAAATAATATTTTAAAATATTTCAAAAATCAAATATGTCCTTATATATGTAGATATAATATAGAGAATACACTAATCAACGAGGACTTTTCTTTAAGATGATCTACACCAAGGTTTACCCTACTTTGACATTTTTTTATTCCAAAACCATGCAAAGGGAAATAATATTAAATATGGTTCCCAGCAAAAAAAGCACCACTGCCAACTTAGTGTCGAGTTATACGGACGTGACGGTGTTGTCAACAAAACAAAAACCGTAATTTCAAATCATACGACGTTTCGCTTTCCGCGCAGACACTATCTTTCTGATGCAAATATTTTTCAGATTTATTCAGCTAGTATTGCCATCTCTTAAAAACTCCTTTCCGAGGCCAGTAGTCAAAATCAACCGCAATTTCTGATTAGGCAAGCTCCCATCAATCACAGAAACATGCCAACACAAGATTTCCAAAAACGACTCCCACGTCTGACATTGACAAAAACCTTTCCAAACTGACCTTTATTTCCTTAAGAATACGGCATTAAAAAACAACATTTTAGTAATGTTTTTTTCCATTGTTTCTATGTGTCACGCGACGGCAATTGTGGTTTTTCTTCCAAGGCGGAAGTCTTTGTCGTAATTATTTTCGTATTACAGCAATTGTTGCATTTGGGAGATGGTTTGTGGGAGGCGGTGACATTTTATGTCAAAATTCGTGTGAACGCCATTGTTGGGCGGTGGACTGTCAAAGAGACAACGGTACAACAGCCATAGCCTGTACGTCGTAGTTACGAGTGTGACATATGTTGAATGTTTTTGGGGGTCGGGTGTCGGATAGCCGCGGTGAAATCAATGGGGAAGGGTATTTAATGTCGGTTTATATTCGGAGTCCATTTTCCATTATAATGTTTCTTATATAATGAACAGCGCGCCATGCGACAACAAATACAAACTATACTGTCGAATAGTGTTCAAATGTTTTTCCTAAAACTTAATGATCTCAATAGAATATAAAAAGTACTCTATCATCGGAATAACTATATTGAGTTTGGGTTTCAAGCCAATTTGACTGATAGAGAATGGCTTTAGGCATTAGGTCCGCTATTTAAACTTTTCTTCTGTGCAATCAAGTTTGAATGAAATATAATAAAGATAAGTAGCTGTAAATAAAAATGATAAGTTTGGAAAAACACCCAAGTGAAAAAAACACCAAATAATAGCCCCTAATTTTAATATAAAACCTAACACGTGTCATGATGCAGCAGCAGTTTTAAAATTATTTAAAGTATCAGTAATAAAGCTATCACATTCGCTTTCAACAACTAGACCCTAATTGTAATTGCCAGCGTTGGCAACCCTACTGAGAGGGTGTTGCTAGGACGCATCTAATTCTGACATATGTTTATTTTGTCGAAATCCCCATGGAGCAGCGAGGTCGCCAAAATATTGATGCCAATTATCAACAAAAAGTATTGGCCAAATTTCAGTAAAATATGCTGTACTTTTAAAAAATATTTTTTTTTTTTCATTTTTGACTTATGGACGTTAAAAAAATACTTATACAATTAACTTGAATTTTATGCGTTAAAATATTAACAATAAATTCTAATAATAAGACGTAATTTAAAAAGTTTTTCTTTGACGTAACACATCGTATTTGAAACTAATCTAATCCCAACAAAGTCTGGTTTGCCCTCTGGGTTAAGACTGACCTTGCAGTCGGATTCGTAAAACTAGAGCCCACACCATATTCGGTGCCAGAGCGGACCCCGAGCTCCTAACCTAGGATGATGAACCTCAGTATCTCACAGGGTTTAATAAAGATTAAAATATATTCCCAAATACAATTCATTCAAAATTAACTTCAAAGTTCCAACATACGCCTAAATTAGCCGGCACGCGTAACACCGCCCTTCACAGCAGGGTTGCCAAAATCACAGGCACCACGCCAATTACAATTAGCCCCACTTTGCGTTTGGCACAGCCCTAATCATTAGGGAGCAATCAGGGTGTTATTGTATTATGCGAGATATGGAATTATCACAGCGCTTTTTTATTTAATCAAGTTTGTTTCTTTATGGTATTTAAAGGGAATTGATTGATTAGTCTGTTTATTTATAATTTTTTAACTCGTATTGATGTTGTACGGTCGAGGTCAAAAATATGTTTACACTTTTGCACCTTATTACAAGGCAATAAGGTGCAACAGTGTAAACATATCTTTGACCTCGACTGTACCTATATTTAATAATTTACAAAATCTGTGCAATTTCAAAATTATATCGACAAAAAGTCCTCTCCTTTAGGGCACAACCAGGAATAAACCTAGGAGGATGATAATAGACAAAAATTAACCACGATGAATCCAGTTCGATTTGTGTAAGGTTGCCTCCTAGTATTTATTTATTTTTTAACGAATAAATATTTGGGGACGAACTTACACAAATCGACCTAGTCCCAAACTAAGCAAAGTTTGTATGATCGGTACTAACTTCATTGTTCATACTTCTTCTGTTTCTTTTGTGTAAGTAGTGAAATGTCTTCTATCTTTCTTTCTTTCTCTACTTATAAATATATAAGTATATACTTAGATACATGGAAAATAACCTCAGAAACAAATATTATAGTGATATACACAAATATATCTGACCTGCTTTATTTTTCTACAACGTCACCTACCCTTTGTTATAATAACTGCATAATTATTTGGCTTAATATTTAACATTTAAAATTCTCTTCGCCTTGCTCATCCGCCCTGCACGTGTATATTTTCAGGAAAGTCCCTCATCGCGTGACACCCTGTAGGTATAACATTGTTTCAAACGTCCTACTTATTTCAAACCAGTATTATATTTATTATACGTCTAATACTATTATGTTTGCATCATTAACACAACCTTGTATGTATTAATGGTAAAATCCGAACTGTCAGTTCGCATGGCATAGTAAAGCACACTTCAAGGTTTAGCTGTTTTTCCTTGTTTATACGTTTTATGATTGATTCCTGTACTTGTGATATTTATATGCTGTTATTCTATTTTGTAATATAAAAAAGGTTGATAGGTCTATACGAACATCCGTGCTTAAAAATGGCCGCCAAATCTGACAGCATACGTTTCCAGTGACGACGCGAAACTTGAGGAAAGTTGGTGCAATTGACTCGGTTTTAGTGTGCTTTTGGAGAGCTTATACCTATCTATCAAGTACATCATTGCTATTATTTATGTGTGTAGTCGCGTTTGCCGACGGCAACGGCTTACGACATACTTCGTAATACACCTCAAATACATTAAAAGATCGTAAATATAAATAACTAGTAAACACGTAGCTGTCACATCTGGTTAAATAACTACTTAGCGACCCAGGACGCGCCAGAAGAATAATTTACTTTAAAAACCGTTTTAACCGATTGCAAATCAATACACAAATCGCTTCAAGTTTGCCCATGAAAATTTGAAGAGTTCCCTCGATATGTCCAGGATCCTATCCTGACCTGATGACTATGGGATTCCCAGGTGGGGAAGGATAAACTTTCAAAAAAAAAAAGATTTTTCCAAATCGGTTCACGCGTCTTCGAGTAAGGAGAGTAAGCGTCCCGCCGCGCGGTGCGCGGAGCGATAGATTTTTTTCACGCGCATTGCCGCGTCGTCAGTGTGTTGTATTAGCCGTGTTTTCTATATAAATTGAGATTTTTGCATACAATGGTAAAATCTGCGGCGCGGTGCAGTGGGTGAATCGCCTAATCGGGGATCGTACATAAAAATATTCCGACAAATCGAGAACCGTAGACGAGTAGAACTGTAATGAGATAAATAAAACTAAACTAAACTAAACTACGCTTGTCTGTCGAGTTGAGTCGACCGAGCCTACGACTCTTAATGTGTCTAATCTATAGACTCGTCATAAGGCCATGACAGGTTTACAGGGCTGTTAAATCTCACAAGGTATTATCATAAACGGCGCAAGTTACTTGTCCATACTATAATATTATAAACGCGAAAGTGTCTGTCTGTCTGTCGGTTACCTCTTCACACTTAAACCGCTGAACTGATTGAGATGAAATTTGGTATGGATATAGTTTGAATCCCGGGGAAGCATATAGGATAGTTTTTATCCCGGAAATCATCCCCTGAGGGGGTGAAATGGGGGATGAAAGTTTGTATCGAGCTACGATATAAACGAGTTCCACGCGGACGGAGTCGCGGGCAGAAGCTAGTAGAAAATAAACAACACTCCTCATACTATTATCCCCGGTTGTGCCCTAAAGGATCCCGCGGTCCGCTTTGACACCTAATCGCAAGATTTGGAATAGACACTAGTTTTACGAAAGCGACCGCCATCTCACCTTTCCAATCAGAAGGAAAACTAGACCTCATTAGGATAAGACCGGTTTCCTCACGATGTTTTCCTTCACCGAAATGCTAACGGTAAATATTCCGTACACAAGTTCAGAAAAACTCAATTGGTACGAGCCGGGATTCGAACCCCACGATCGCGGCTTGAAAGCCGCATGCCTGCACCACTTGACTACCGTAGCTTGTAGGCTATTAAGTAGAATATAAACTTCTCCAATAATAAAATATAACCGTGTTGGCATAACGCATAAATTCGCACCTTATTTGTGTCCACTGCCCGTCTTATAAACATACAAACGCTGGTACGTACCAAAGGCGTACGCGTATTGAATTATTCAGCTCAGGTGTGAGCTTAAAAGAAAGTTCTAGTAAAAAGCTCAGGGATTATAATGAAGACTTAATTATAACTTTTAGGTGACACTGTTTTTACGAGTGTGAACAAATGCGACAAATGTGTCCATTAAATTGGACTTGAAAATTCTTATGGCTTTACGGTGTCCATAAATTGGAAAATTTCTATACATCCACATGTTTATTTTCGACCCCACCGCGTTAGGGTTTTAATCCTTTAAATGCCAAGACCTAATAAAGTTGTAGGAATACAGTATTCCATTAAACAAATTAAATATCGCTAACATAAAATGCATTACTCCATTCCTAAACATCGTCTCTGATCGCACCAAATTGTCGTTTTTTTAATACCATGTTTCGGTTCTGGTGCAAAAAATCGTACGGCCCGCCTGATAGTAAGCGGTCATCGTAGCCTATGGACTTATGCAACCAGACCCTTAAATCCAAGGGTGTAACATGCCGATCCTTGAAAAATGTATACGCGACATTAATGTGACATTTAGAAATAGGGGTGTAGACGCTAAGTAAAATAATCGATAATGTCATTTCTCGAAAAAGGATTAAAAATGTAGTCAAATGGAGAAAAAATCAACGCAAAAGGTTAAATAATCACGAAGTAATAAGTGTCTAAAGTTTGAAGAAAGGGTATGTTCTGTCTAAAACGTAACTTCTTATGACGTCACACTAATAGACGGCAACGTGCCGCGCCCCATCGTGTTCGACGCGGCCCCCGGCAGCATCCTGTAATGTGACGTCACACACTGTTTGCGTTTTCTCTCTCTAACAAGCAATATTAAAACGGTTGTAGCTTCGTTATTCTTTTTGATATCTGAATGGGATTATCGTCACTATGCATATTTTTTTGCCTTCTTTCTTTTGGAGTAATAATAATTTTGCGAATCTACACCACTATTGTGGCGTATGTGAATGACAGTGATCTATGGATATGTGACGTACATGTCATACGGTAGATTCTAATGTCAGGTGACAGTTTCTCGAAACTTTCTGCCTCGCACAGCCAAACTCTGGAATGAACTGTCGCCTGCGGTATTTCCGGACCGTTATAACCTTCAAGCCTTCAAGAAAAGAGCGTACTCCCATCTTAAAGGCCGGCAACGCACCTACAACTCTTCTGGTGTTGTATGTGTCCATGGGCGTCGATTATCGCTTACCATCAGGTGATTCGACTGCTCGTTTGCCTCCTATATCATAAAAAAAAAAAGTGCCTGTCAAGCAGTTAGGGTGACACCAAACCGTCTATCTGTAATTGTAAACGGTGTTCGTTAAAATCTGAATGTAGTAAAGTTTGTCAAGTTTCCATGGAATTAGCTTGATCGGTCTGTAATCATAATTCGGTGCAACACGCACACGCAGAACATAAATTTTGCCAGCATTAAATAGAATATTTGTATTTAACCGTTTATTCTACAGCAACCCTCTCGTATGACTTCATTATTCCGCCACCCGATACAGTAATGGCGGCCAATTTATGACCTCGCTAATTATCCTTATTCGATTGCTCTGTGCTCGGGTTCTGACAGATAGCCTCTTGGTTTCAAGACGAAATACAATATTGGACTAATATCTTTATTGAATTAAGCCCTAACTTAACACACAATTTTAGAACTATTACAGCCCTGAATTTTCAGTATGGTTTCCAAATTTTTAATTTAGACGGTTATTGTAATAGTCCTAAAATGTTTTGGAGAGACGCATTTACCCCATCGACGCATTTGACCTTATCAATGTTTTTAAAGCATCGCTATGTTTTTGTGGTACAAACGACAACACTGTTAACTGACCATCCTGTGTTTATATAGAACCTTATTACAATACACTTAAGGTGCACCGATGGTCAGTTAGCTGTGTTGTCGATAGTACAACAGTGGCTGATATTTTTTAAAAGTGCAGCTCTTGGCAAAACTTTTTTTTAAGATCATCCTAAACCCTCCGGGGTATGTTGGGCCATAAAATCAATAAAGCGTGGGCAACGCGCTTTTGATACATCTGGAATCACAAGCGTTCATAGGCTACGGCGTCTGCTTATTATCAGATAGACCGTATGCTTGTTTGCCACAGACGTAGTATAAAAGAAACTATTTGCTTACGTACGATTTGTTAGATAACTACCTTTTTTTTTTTAAAGCAAGCGTCTATAGATTTATCCGCTTCCGATCCGATTGATTGGCATATGCTTATTTACCACCTCAATACTATAAAACGTACCTACGTGTCTTATTATGTTAACTTACAAAATAACCAAAGCAAACATTTAAATCACATTCCCCAAACTACCTACATTTGTACCTTCACTCGAAAAATTTGAACAAAAAAAAGATTTATAAGGTTACAAAGACGTGGTTTTTTGCGACAAAATGCTTTGGCACATTGAAATGTCTTTACGCCCGCCGACGTGCGCGTGAGTTCTTTTTGTTTTGAGATTGATACAATACTTCGATGTATTTGATAAAGGGCACGGTTCGACTTGTTTTGTTGAAGGATTAAAATATGCCGCGCCGATGTCATATCCCCAATTTAAATAATGTATTTATCATGTACTTTTCTGTGAGATACAATTATACTTTATGAATAACTTATATGTACCTATAATACTTATAATACTAATGTCGAGTCAAGCAAGATAGAATAGGATTAATTTAATTACGACTTTATGTGATCAATTTATCTTAGTCTATTTGGGCCAAGTCGGACCAGCGACGTCTCTGAACCTATACAAACCACTATTACACTTATATATTCAATCATTTTTGATACCAACTTTATTGCCCTCAAGAAAAAGACGCACTGTTTACCCTCACGGGCAATGATGTAATAGTTGCTACTAATACTAAGTTGAAAAAGAAGGGCTGAACAGATTTTCATGAAACATGGCTAGGAACACTCGGGATCACATCAGCTTTCAAATAAAAACCGCATTCAAATCGGTCCATCCGTTTGGGAGCTACGATTCCACAGACACACAGACACGTTAAACTTCACACCCGTCTCTTTGCGTCGGGGGTTAAAAAGAGGTAGACACGTTGCCTATGCGAATTTTCGCGTTTAAAAATGGCTACCAAATCTGACAGCTGAGACACGTCGTATAAACATACGCTTCCATTGACGACCCGAAACTGACGCAAGTTGGTGCAATTGACTCAGTTTTAGTGTGCCATACTACCTCTTTTTCATATTAGATCATTGCTCACGGGGGTAATTATTTTACCCGCAGCTTCGGAACTCATTAGTTAAAGTGACCTATCTATAGATATAATAATAATAATAAACCATTTATTTCAGGCATCTAAGGCCCAGAGTTACAAATACCTTAAAGGCTAACATACATACAATTATAAAATTAAATAAATTTCTATATCTATACCAAATTTCAGCTTCCTATGTCAAACGGTCTTCGAGAAAACTGGCTGTGACAGACGGACAGCCTCCGAATGATCGCATAAGTGTTCCGTTGAACCAATTTTGGTACGGAATACTAAAACGAATTATTATTTGGAAACGAAACAGTGTGGCTCCGTTGCGTCGTCACGTCCGGTGTAGAGTTCGGTAGGTTGCCCCGGAACCGCCGAAACACGACACCCTTCGGCCAGAAGTCAGCACGACGCGATGGTCTCCTGCAGCGGCCTCGGTACGCGCACCACAAACGAGCTGAAGTGCACGTAGTGGCGCGAACGCAGCTGGAAAACCCTCAGCGAGGAGCCAGTCTTCTGGTGAATATACAATGATATACCAGTAGTGTCCGAAACTTTCCGCTGCGCTCAAAAACCCGCATTGCCGTCGTTGGGGTTAAGACAAGACCGCCAAGCTGGAATGGGAATGGGCTGGCCACGTCTGCCGCATGCATCCAAGAGGTGGGCGAAAATAGCCATGGACTGGGTGCCACACGATGGGCGGCGGCGACGTGGCAGGCCGAGACGGTGATGGCGGGACGACCTGGACGCATTTTGTAACGATTGGCCAGAGATTGCTCAAATCCGGGGCGAGTGAAAGTCGAGAGGGGAGGCCTTTGCCCAGCGGTGGGACACTGTATAGGCTTTATAAATAAATAAATAAATACAATACTAGTAGAACGGGTGGTAGGCAGACGAAGTTGCTGCTCTGCTCTGACAGACCTCAGTCACAACCGCGATGAAAAGAGAGGACAAGATTGGCTGGAGCTGCTGGAAGCATCTAGGAAATAAGTCACCAAAAGTTGACGTGTAATGACGGGCACTTGACCTTCGGCAAAATAACCATTGATAAGTCAGAGGCCGTTGGGAAATCAGGTGTAAATGACTACGTTGAATTGTCTCCATTATAGCAAAGAGCCGGGTTCGAAATTTGGTGTAAACCCTTTGTTGTGAAGAATAATATCCTCATCCACTGAAGGTGTGTCATAAATCAAATTTAATTGTTAAGTAATAATTCCATTCATATTTAAAATGTACTATTGATTACCTTAAAAAATGCAAGCTGCCAAACTTGTCAAAGACCTCTTTACAATATTATAACAGATTAGTAACTTTAATCCGAAACTTACCACTTAAACACATTTGTCAAATCTAATAAGTAAATCTGATAGCAAGAACCTTCTGAAAATTTATTCTATATTTTTATAGAATTCATTTTCAGAAGGTTCTTGCTATAGACAAACATGTTAAATCCCTATAGAAATCTATTCCATATAATTTACTCACATGTAGTTTTAATCAAGGCATGTCCGAGTGACGCGCAATGTCGATAAACCGTTATCGATAAAACCACTCCATCGACATCGATATACCATAAACGTAATTAGTAGTAACAGTTTCTACCACTTGTTGCCGTAATTGTGTTGAATTGAAGGTCAGCTAAGAATAGGCGAAGGCATTGTGTAAGGGCGTGTTGTGCTAAACTTTACTGACCGGTAATGGTTAAATATGGCGGCAGTTGTCATCGCATAGAAAACTGTCAAACTTAAATGCACTTATAGTTCGTTTTAGTTTAGATGACGAACGCATTTATTTGTGTGACGTGCACGAATATTTGTTCCTGAGTCATGGAGGTTTTCTATGTGTTTAAGTATTAATTTATCTATTTAAGTAGGTTTATTGTCGCCATGGCACAAGCTTTGCTTAGTTTAGGCCTAGGTCGACTTGTGTAAGATTGTACGCAAATACTTATTTATTAATTATTCATTGTAGCAGGGCTTAAAACTTCTTCTTCTTCTCCTTTTGACGACCACTTTAGCCTAGTTGGTAGTGACCCTGCCTACGAAGCAAGAGGTCCTGGGTTCGAATCCCGGTAAGGGAATTTACTTGTGTGATGAGCACGAACATTTGTTCCTGAGTCATGGATGTTTTCTTTGTGTTTCAGTATTTATTTATTTATATAAGTATGTTTATCGTCGTCTAGATCCCATAGTACAAGCTTTGCTTAGTGTGGGACTAGGTCTATTTGTGTAAGATTGTCCCCAAAAAAAGATACATTTAATCTTACAAGTTTGGAGCAAATCAACGTTTTAAGGAGAAGAAAGATTATTGACAAACGTTTTAAGATGAAATTTGACTAAGTATTAAATGTAATCAACCCACATAACTACAGAGTGGTACATTTTGACCCTCAAGTGTGGAGAAAATCTGTGAACACACGTTTTAAGATTAAATTTGACCAAAAAACATATTTATTCTTCTTCTTTGTCTGTTACGTTCATTTTAAAAGTATTAAAAAGTAATCGACAATCAATTTGACAACAGTGAAAATAAATTAGTTTTTCTTTAGCAACAGATAAACATAACGAAAACAATCGGAAAGTATCAATATTTCATTTGTCTTTGCTTTTTTTAAGATTTTTTACATACATAATTACATACATTCACGCCTTTATCCCTAAAAGGGGTAGGCAGAGCACATGAAACTTGTGTTCCAGTGCCACTTTTAGCATCAATGTGGGTATAAAAGATCGACAAAATGTGACATCGTAGTGACAGGTTGCTAGCCCATCGCCCACAATACACTTCAACCCTGTACCCTTAGTCGACTCTTACGACACCCACAGGAAGAAAGGGGGTGGTGCTATTCTTACCCGACACCACAAGGGGTAAGAAAGACGGGTGTAAGATTTTTTAATTCATTAAAACTAGCATTATGGACGTTGTTTGATTGTGACGTCACAAGCAAGTAATGCCTAAAAATTCCACACTAACGGAGCGTTTTTGACGTTTCACAAAAGAAGCTGAATTGACTTTTGTCAAATACCGTATTCTATTAGCCGTGTGCAAATTGCTACTTCTAATTGCACAGTGATACATTTGAACAAGTGTGGAGCAAATCATCGGGAGCAAGGAGGCTCAAAGCCCCGAGTCGAGACGCCGACGAGTATTTGTGCCAATTGGCAGCGGGAGCCGTGGAGTGGCAAAAAGCAATACTTAATAAGGGCTGATTTTTCAATTGATTGATAAATATGTTTAATTATCGTTTGACAGTTTTAGTTTTCAGACTCAGAAAATCTCGACAAAGGTTTTGACACACGAAACGCTCGTATGTTTAATAAATCAGATCTCAAATGTTTATTTGTTGACCATTTCTTTATTTTATGGCAGCGACTGTAGCTTCCTAACTTTTAATTTGAAACAATTTAGTGCGAAGGTAAAACTACTGCCTACGATTATTATAAAAAAACTTACTTGGATCCAAGACGGCAACCAGAATTATATAATAAGGGCAACACGCAGATGTACGTTGTTAATTTTGCTGTAAAAAGCATAATTATGCTTAATTTATAAAGCAATTAAACACCTAAATATTGTACACTGATGTCAATTAGTAAACTTTATCAAATTGACTAATCACCCACAATTTATAGCACCTAGTATGACAAACAAGATAAAAACCTACGTTCCTCCACCATCTGTCTGACCTTCGATATTTAAACTAGTTCATTTCATCGATAATTATTCATCGTGCATACATGCATCACTAATTTTTAGATTGCAATGAGATACGTTCGATATCCGTATTTCAACTTTATGTCTCAATAATAAGGTTTAATTTTGCATGTGATTATATTTATCAGTGTATGTAATATGCAAATTAGGCTAATTATATATTATAGGTATTTTTTGCTTGACTTGATAGGTTAGAAGCGTTGTATATTATTATTATAAAAAAGTGCGTTTTTAGTTATTCGAAGAAATAAAAGACGGCTGTTAGATTATTTTTAACGGTAAATTAATGTGCTTAAACAAATATATAAAAAATATATGGTCAGATCTATGGCACTGTCCTGTGTAAAATACAGTCGCGGGCAAAGAATACCCTAAATTAAATAACTGCAATAGGTTTTTAAAATATTTAATATTTGTTTTATTTACATAATATGCTATTCTTTACAATACCCAACTGTATTAACAATTTCCTGGATCCTATCATAAAAATATTGATATCCAAAAATCACGATTTTTGCGATATCTCGCTCCGTTAACGTTGTATTTTTTCATGGGTCTTTACGAGTCCGATTTAAACCTGGTAACGTTATATTTTTTACTGTTATTAGCAGTTTATATGTAAAATTAAATAAAGATCATGACAGGATTAACTGTACAACCTCTTACGCACTATTTTAGGAAATATGACGGTACTTTACCGACCCGTATTCTTTGCCCGCGAGTGTATTATTATATTTAATCCGATTTCCTAAACCTGTTCTATATCGCACACATAGTATTAAACAAAGTCGCTTCCCGCTGTCTGTCCCTATGTATGCTAGATCTTTAAAACTACGCAACGGATTTTGATGCGGTTTTTTTTAATAGATAGTGATTCAAGAGGAAGTTTTATGTATAATATAGTACCGGCGGGTCGCTAGTGATATATAATTGTACTAATAATAGTTTGAAACTTTGTAAGTTTTTTCTTGACACAGGTTTACTTTTACGATACTTTTATAATTAGTATATTTTATTTATCTATTTATTCATAAATATATTATTTTTCTTTAAAAACATTTCGTTGCGTTAACGCAAGAAATTGTAAAAAATTGAAATATTCCCGTAGTACATAAAAAGGAAAAAAGCCAGCCAAAAACACATTTCTTATTTTGGACTTAAGATACTTCTATTAGAGAAAGTCTAATAGAAGTGCCCAACCATATAACTACAAATAATGTTCAACGAATCAAATCAATTCAATAAAATTAACGATTAATTGTTTTGCATGATCGTTGTTTAGCGATAAGACCGCCTGTTGTTTATAACTAAAATAATTCTGTTTTCTCTTTAAATATACTAGCTTCCGCCCGCGACTTCGTCTGCGTGAACCTGGGATAAAAACTACCCTATATTTGAATCCAGTCTATAAAATATCTTGGTGCAAAATTTCATCCAAATCGGTTAAGCCGTTTAGGCGTGATTGAGTAACTAACATCCAAACATCTAAACATCCAAACATCCAAACATCCAAACTTTCGCATTTATAATATTAGTAGGATTCAATGAGAAATTAGTAATGTTTTTATTTGATTGAAAATACATTGTGCTCGTTTGTCTACTCAACATTTTTTTTTCTTAACCGAAATAAAAATCATCTTAAAAACACAAAAATAAAATTAAAAGTGTAAAGGCGACTCCACTCCATCCCTGTTCCTACGCGGCATGCAGTTTTGTACAGCTACCGTTCTTTTTTACTGGACCGCGTCATGCACAAGCGACCATCATCCATATTTATACATTTTAATTAAACATTTATTATCCATTCACAAATTGAGTCGTCGCAATGATTGATATTTTGGAGCGGAGAGTGTGGCTGCTAATATGAAAAAAGAATTGCTTCCGAAAGGTTATATAAAACTACACGTTTAAGTAAATCAAAACAGTACTTTTTCTTTATTTGTTGTCGCTGATCGGACAAAGTACTTTTTCAAAATATATGTTGTTTAGATTCTTATCTTTACTTTTATTTCGTGGATTGGATATTGAGTACAGCGACGATGTCCAAAAAATATGCTCAATTATTGACATCATTGAAAACAACTTTAGTCTCGAAAATCGCTCGGTTGACTCAGCATATTATAAAAACTTTTTGGTTTATTGATAAAGTAATGAGACATAAACAATTTAACTAAATATTCACTTATTTTTAACATCACCTGCTTTTCGACCAATAAAGTAATACTTAATAATAATTAAATAATAGTTCAGTAAAGTAATAATAGTTCTTTCATCAAATTCCTAACTGCAAAGAAACACTTTATACTGCATTATGCACAGTCCATAACTTCACACTTGTCTTTGCTCTCTAGGTAGGTCATTTATGTACATACTGCGTGAAACGGAACGATGGACTTTCCCGCAAAGTCCATCGTTCCGTTCCACGCAGTATATTTACGTATACATGAATTAACATTTTGTTTCGATGCTAGTTTTCACTTCTTACAGTATTGTAACTCAAATTATGTAGCTGATACTGCAATGAATATGAATGTGGATTTAATATTCATTCTACTCGGAATAAGTAGGTGAGGCAGGTTTATTGGCGTATAATTTTCATTAGCGTTGGATAGAAAAGTGATTTACAGGTCTTGGTTAAAATGTAAAATGTGATATGAATATATTGAGCCAATCGTTATAAAATATGTTGACATGTCAATTGTAACAATAAGTAATCTTGTTAAGTGTTGGATACATTTGAATTAGAATAGTCTGCTATTCACAATAGTAGAAGCTTTTTATAAGTTATTCAAAAGCTATATTTAATCTACGTAGCGTAGCAGTCTTTAAATAAGGTATAAAATCGAGTGCCAAAAACCGTGAAAGCGTGTCTATTTTCAACCCAACACACGTTCACGTCACAAATCTAAAAACAGCCACGCCGACATAAACCTCCAAACAGAATCCCCATTCACACATTGGCAACATACTGCATAAACCCGTCCATGGAAGTGGTGGAATAGTTGTATACGCGAAGGCACCAGGCTCTACGCTATGCGACCTATGCCGGACATTTCTTTGTACTCACCGCCCGATATACGTTGAATACCGTCCATATAAGCATGCTTGGATGTATTGCATACCGCCGTCCTGGGTTGACGAAATGCCCCGGTGGGAAAACTGTGTAAGTGGCAAAAATAAAATAACGAAACAAAAACTTCTAGGTAAAGAATTTTATGGCTTGAAGTTTATGGAGCGTTTTTACGGTTGGGTGTAATGCTTCTGTACTTGGACGGAGCTTTATAAGCTTATATTGTAATTAAAATGTAATGGGAACGTACGATGGCATGTAAAGTCAAAAGCTCTTTTTGACGTATTGGCGTTTTTAGTCTTGTGTTTTTTCTACGTACATGGACTGGCCTTGGGTTCGCGACTAACTTAATATGTATACCCGATATGACAGCCAAGTCATGACAACGCTGTATCACTGTTGAACCATTGAGTCTCTTATTCATCATCATAAAAGCCCGAAGACATCCACTGCTGCACACATGCCTCCCCCAATGAGTGCCACAGTGACCGGTCCCGCGCACGCATCCAACGGATTCCCGCGACCTTTACCGGGTTATTATTACACCTTCTGGTACACAACGTAAGCTTCTGCCCGTGACTCCGTCCGCGTGGAACTCATTTATAACGTAGCTCAATACAAAGTTCACCATTTAAACCCCTAGGGAATGATTTCAGGGATATACACTATTCTATGTCCTTCCCCGGGATTCAGCCTATCTTCGTACCAAATTTCATCTCAATCAGCTCAGCGGTTTAAGCGTGAAGAGGTATAGACAAACAGACGGACACGCTTTCGAAATTATAATATCAGTATGGATTAATAACCATTAACAACCTACTTTTTAATATTTTAGCTGGCTGACACATACGAATTCAGTATAATACAATCCAGCAAAAAATATCGCGTGCCGCCAATACGAAATATTTTAAAAAGCAAAACAATTCCCAATGCGGTTCCATATGGTGCCAGCTTGTCACGGAAGCGTTTTGTGGAATTGAGGCGTACATGGTTATGCTACTAGGACTTTTTCAATTTTAGGTATTTTATTTCTACTCGTTTACGGTTGTTTAAACTAGTACTAATCTTACAGAGACGTTGGGATAAGGGGTATCGACTTTATATGAAGAGCTACAGAATAAGACATGACATTTATTTAGCAAATTGTTTACACGGTGCACTAAGCTTTGCCCGTATCGCAGGAGAGCAAATTACATTATGCATTGCATGAATAACATTTAAAATTAAATTGGATGAGATTAAATATAAATATCGATTTAAATAAACAAATGGTGTGTCTATATGTGTGTGTTCTTGTCTTATCTTATCTTATATATCTAGATGAGGGCCCTTTCGGATGCACTTCGACCCAGCGGGATCTTTTGTGCATATGCCCTCTCCTTTATGCCTACTCCCAAGCTCGCTCCATCATTTCCACAAAGCGAATGATGCAGCTCAGCGGGAGCACCTGGAATTCCTTTGGTTGCGGAGAGTCGTTACCAAAGTAATTCATTCTTTGTCTGGAAAGGGCATGACATTCACACAGTCAGTGTTCCATGGTGTCATCCTCCTCGCCACACATTCTATGTGTACTTATATATCTATGTTTTAATATCTGTCCAGGTATCAAAGTTTTATTCAAAAATATCAAACAAATAATTGATGCAAATTTGCCACCCCGGAGTAATGCCCATAATTGTCACTTGACATGATAATTTATCTCACAATTCTCGGTTGGCAATTAACTACAGTATTCAATACAATTGTCAAGTTGTCCAAATAGAGGTTGCCGGTATCTAACCGATGCCATAAAGGTGAAAGTTTGTGATTATGCTATTTCATACACCAAAACTACCAAACGGATATTGACAAAACTTACCAGTGATATAAGTCACAAACATAACATACATAGATAATATCACGCTTCTGTTCTCAAAGGGGGTAGGCAAGAGTAAAGCAATTGAATTTCCAGTGTCACATTTAGCAATTATTGCATGAAAAATGTGGCATTACAGTGATAGGTTGCTAGCCCATTGTCATCAACCCTTACGACACCCACGGGTTCTATTCTAACCCGACACTCTACACAGGGAATTATGTTATATTTACATTACATACCTATTTTAGAATCTTAAAAACGTAATCATTTTTACCACGGCTATACACCCGAAATTCCAAACACCATTGGACTTTTGTAAACCGGCCTTAGACCGACAAAACACGAAAAAAAAGTTTCAAAACATTTCTAAACCGAATCGTCAATGCCCAAGGAAATGGATCATTTTCCCCGCTCCGCTGCCCCTCATAATATCTTTTATACGTTGTCAATATAATACTTTTTAAAATCATGCGAATGTGGTAACTGGTAACTGTCATTATAAAACGCTTAATGATGTGGTTGGGCTGTCTTGTCGATAAGGGAATGAAAAATAAAATGTCCGTGATAGATAGTCCTTTAGAGATCTAAGTCGCCTAAAACAATGTAAATAAAGCATTTGTGAACATCAGAATCGGTGTTAGAACGCAAAACAATAGCACCTAAAGTATTATTGGCCGGTAAGGCAGTAGCCGGGTTAAACACATAAATAATGCGGCAGCGGCAGTGTTAACTGAATGGAATTGAATACCAATACGGCGAGTGAGGGTTAAGTTATAACGTGACCCGGGTAATCGGGTGGGGGCGAGGTAGGGTTGCGATCAACCCAATCATGTCGTCGATGTCGATAAGTTTTAGATTGACTATTATTTTTGTTTGAGTTTATTTTGAGTGAGTAAAGTTATATTAATCATTGAAAGGTTGAAAAGTTGAAGTTCAGGTTACTAATTGGTTTCGTCAGACAATTTATTAACTATCCGTTTGGGTTTTATTTATTTAAAACCTGTCGTTCTTACTCTTTGCTGTTTTACGTTTGTTTTTTGACCAATAGATTAAATAAATATGACTGGATTATGTTACACAAATCGCACTTGTCCCATAGCAAGCTCAATAAGGCTAAGTAGTAAATAATAAAAGCTACTGTTTTTGGTACGGCAAAGGCATGTAGATTTTCTACTAGTTTTTTAAGGAGTTTGGAATTCCATCCCTATCTTCATACCAAGTGAATTATTAAGTCAAAGTACAATAGAAAGGTACCGGTTGTCAGACCTTCCTCATATATGTATCTGACGGGTTTTTATATCTATTCCATTCTGTACCAGTTTCGACAAAAACGGAAACATACTTCAAAATATGTGCAAGACCAGTTTTCAATATAGTCATTATCATCACAAGATAAATTATGATCAATTACACGTAATGTCTCTACAGCTGTTTAACGTCATGTTAAAATGGCGGTTAACGCGTTGATTTCATAATTGTTGTGTGCCTTTTAAAGCAAATTAGGTATTATATTCAATATGTAACATTTTATTGCGGTAAAGCATCAAGTTTGCTAGTTTTATTTATTTGTATGTTTTTTTAATGCTATTATTGAACAAGTAAATTAATAATACCATAATTTACAGAAAAATACAATTAACTCCATCGCGCATAAAAGCTATCAAGTCTATGTTACTTAAACTATTAACAGTGATCGGAATTAGGTGAGCCAAAATACCTATTATTCGCAACAGGACATAATGTAGAGTGGATACAACCGGGTAGAAAAATATTTTTTTTCTTTAATACCGGGTAATCGATATTTGTCCGGGTACTATAAGTAGTCGTAATGTTAAACATACATATTTTTACTAATAGTACGGGATTGTTTATGTTAGTTTGTAGTAAAAAGGGAAGGAAAAAGTATGAAATGGTTATAACTTTTAGATTAACATTAAACATCCCGTTCTATAAGTAAAAACATATATGCTGAACATTACGACTGGTACCCGGAAAAATAACGAATACCCGGTATTTAAGAGAAAATTCTGTTTTCCTACCCGGTTGCAACCACTTTATATTATGTCCTCTTGCGAAGAATAGGTATTTTGGCTCACCTAATTCCGATCACTGACTATTAACAAAGGTAGTTTTCGTCTCTTTACAAACACAAATAATACTTTGAAGTGACAAAGTTACACGATTATCAACGCTTTCTATTCCTGTATTGAGGCACTGGCGTTGATATTATTAAATGTTCCCAGTCTCATGGCTGATTAAATATATTCCTTAACTTTACTACACATATAATGATTAAATTAATCTTTTAATATACCTATTTAACGATCGTTAAAATAATAACTACAATATACTTAAATTAAATTCGAACTATCGACACCAAATTCTCAAATTTCATCGACACGCCCCTACCCCTACGGTAACGGTGCACTAACGGCCCGCACCCCGCCCCGCCCACATTCACGCTACAACCCTCACATACATACATACATAAATACAATGTTAGGTACTGTGTGCCCACGAATTTCGAGCGCAAATACTTTGGACGATGAATAAATATGAATACTTTGGCATGATAGTTAGGCATTTGGAAAGTTTAAATCTACTAAGCACCTAGTTCAAGTTTTTGGCACGCTTCCGGTTTGTATTATTTTTAAAAACAAATAAAAACTTTTGCAAAGTATCTAGCCAGCCAAAGGCCAAAGTTATCTTATCAATATGGAATTAATATCATTTTAAGGGTACATTGCACCAAACTGTCATCGTAAGCGGTGTTCGCTAATCTCTGAATGTATAAGAATTAATGTGTAATAGTAAGTTGCACCGAGCAAGCTGTCATTTACAGTTATAGAGTTCCATTTGTATTGATGCTTTCGATAAAAAAAAAACAAAGATGGTTCTATTTCCAATTGAAGTTGATTCAATTTAGCAATCATCGGGCCAAGGGCGGATTTACCTTACCAGCTTACAGACTGATCAACGTTTAACATGTCGCCGGCAGCTGTTATTCCATAGAAACTTGTCAAAATTTCCTTACTATCAGATGTTAAATAAGTAACCCTTGTAACCATTATCCCAGTCTAAGGGTTATCAAGAACCAAATTATATGAATATTGTAGTGATTCTTCTTAGTGTATCTTTTTTCAACTGTGACTAATACCATCTTTTGTCAACAGGTGAAGATCTGGTTCCAAAACCGGCGCAGCAAGTACAAGAAGATGATGAAGGCGGCCCAGGTCGGGGCTCCACCGCCTGGGCTAGGGCTCCCGCCGGGCAGCCCGCCTAGCAATAACCAGTTACTACATGGTGAGTTCTGCTGCCCTGGTACCTTCGTACTTCATTTCATAGACAAGATCGCTTGGTCTCGCCTAGATACCTCCTTCGTCCTTCTTTCTGTCTCTCTTCAGCCTAGCAATAATCAGCACCTACATGATATATGCTGCCTTGGTACTTTTTGCAAATAATTTTATTCAGACAATTTTACATAGAGAAGGTTGTCGGTCTCTCTCTCTCGTTAGACTACTGAGCAATAACCGGCAGCTACATGGTGCATTCTGCAGCCCTGGGTACTTTGGTACTATATTTCATGGATAAGATAGCCTGTAGCCTTTCTCTTTCTCTCGGTAGCCTGCTGAGCAATAACCGGTAGCTACATGGTGCATTCTGCAGCCCTGGGTACTTTGGTACTATATTTCATAGATAAGATAGCCTGTAGCCTTTCTCTTTCTCTCGGTAGCCTGCTGAGCAATAACCGGCAGCTACATGGTGCATTCTGCAGCCCTGGGTACTTTGGTACTATATTTCATAGATAAGATAGCCTGTAGCCTTTCTCTTTCTCTCGGTAGCCTGCTGAGCAATAACCGGCAGCTACATGGTGCATTCTGCAGCCCTGGGTACTTTGGTACTATATTTCATGGATAAGATAGCCTGTAGCCTTTCTCTTTCTCTCGGTAGCCTGATGAGCAATAATCAGCAACTATGTGGCCATGTATGTTAAGCCCCCAAACCGCACTGGGCCAGCGTGGGGACTACTGCCAGATCTCTCTTATTATTATTTTTTCATTTCCGGTCTTAATAGCATTCCTGCGCAGCCAGGGTCTGTGCGCAGTGCATTGTAGTATCTAACTTATTGTTTCTATTGTCCTAGGTGGTGGTGGAAGCTCATCAGGCTCCCAGCACTCTCCAGGCGCGTACACCGGCGCCGCGCAGGCGCACTCCCCCACGCCGAGTTCCACGCCCGTCTCCGAACTGTCCCCTGGCTTGTCGCCGACGGGGACGCCGTGGGACGTCAAGCAGCCCCCACAACCCGCGTGGGACGTTAAGGTACCTATATATTTGACTCTGTTAATAACTTAACAATTGCCTCTTGAGTTTATTGTCTATTAAATAACAAAATTATACAAGAAGTTTCTAGGGTATGACGACTTCTTTCCTGGCCGAGTAACCATCCTAAAATGTTCTCGTTACATGCGCTCATATCATGGGGCGCCTCGACACCAACATGGCACAGTCGCTTATAACTGGCTCGCTGCGTGACAGTTATCATGTGGAGCGCATATTACAGGGCGCATTTACGCGCTCATGCGCCTTACATCACTCGTCTCGCCTAACGATACTAGACCTCTACCTGCGCTTAGTTTCTACGAAATGCGTCGTCAAGATATATTTGGGGGTGAGCGTTGAGGTGAGCTTATAGCGGGGCAGCTGTAGAAGACCTTGTCATCTACGAAATCCGACTGCGTAAACGCTCACATAGGATGCTCTAGAGTATCTAGACGCTTTCAAAAAATTAGCACACTCCGTCACACTCTGCGCTCGCTAGTATAGTAGTAGGCGCCATTTTCTTGGCGACAAATGAATGCATCCAAAGGGGTGCTCGCTGACCTTGACGTTCCAACATTGAATTTTGACATTCACAGCCGTTCCATTCAGCCGGCGTGTTGGCGTCGCTCCGTTTGGATATCCAACTGGCCGCGCCTACTATCTTTAAACGCTATTATGACGTCCATGGACTGATTTGCTGACGCGACGCTGCTCCATACGCCTTCGAGCGGTTGTAAAAAGTCAGCACGTCTATCATGGGACGGCCGCGACATACTCTAGATTTTTTTCGCACTATCCGTCTTTTTCTTATTATTGGTTGGTTATATTGTAGCACATATTTAACCCTCTCATTGTTACAGCCATCTGCGGGGCGGTCGCCGGACGCGTCGTGCGACGTGAAGCCTCCCCACCAGCAGTCGTGGGACCCGCGGGTCGGTTACGTAAGTACCACATTGCATGCACACTCAAAATGATGTATCCATTCAAAATGACGACTTCTGTAGCCTAGTTCGTAGTGACCCTGCCTACAAAGCTGGTGGTACCGGGTTCGAATCCCGGTTAGGGCATTAATTTGTGTGATGAGTACGAAAATTTGTTCCTGAGTCATGGATGTTTTCTATGTATTTAAGAATTTATTTGTCTATATAAGTATATATACCGTCTTCTAGTACCCATAGTACAAGCTTTGCTTAGTTTGGGACTAGGTCGATTAGTGTAAGGTTGTTTCCAAATATTTATTGGTTTATTTATCCTAAGGCTCAGCATACAAAACAAAATGGCATCGAAATAAGTCGTTTGGTGTCGGAAATGTAGTTATTTATTTAGGATTTTTTGCACAAAAGAAGAAATTATCCTACAAAAGGCGGACTTAATGCCTCTGCCGTAAGCAGATGGGTTTTATCTTGTATCAAAAACCACAAAAAACGTTAAAATAAAAAAACATCGGATTCCCGTTTACTAGTTTGATTATTTTTTACCTGGTCTAAAGCCAGAAATTTCAAAAAAACGTAACACGTTATAAAAACTTAAAATTAAGAATTCTTTTTGAATTAGGTTTAAATACATCAATTAAAAAGTCCTTAAAATACTCACATGAGTACAGTTTATGTATACTCATACTCATACTCACTTATTCATAAATATTATATAAATACATAAAGTACTATTTTGTCTCGTGAAGTGTCCAGTTGTTTGCACTTTTTGTAATTATTAATCAGTCCAAAAACAAAAACCCAAATCATGTAATAGCATGTCGACCCTTTCACGATATTGACGTTACTCGGGCGTGGTCGCCGCGCCTCGCATTATAGAAATTAGCCCTACATAGATAACGACATAAAAATATTTTATAATATAATTTTATAATAATTAATTAAATAAATACAATTTGTGTAAACTTTTTTAGTCGTCGCTAGTTGTGGGTATAATAATATAATTAAAGTTAATTGAATAAAGTCAATATTTGTACAATGCCATGTTTTTTGTCCAGGCTTTGTTCACAGGCCATTAAATGTTCGTTATTACATTAAAATATTAATTTATTCGATAACTTGCATTATAAATAGGTACACCTGCGTATTTATTTTAACACATACCTTTGTTATTTTTTGTTCATTATGTGTGTGTGAAATTGACGAAGTATTTAACTTCTTTCGACGATTTATTGTTTAACGCCAATTTAACGAAGTTACGATTCAAAACCTTTGGAAAAAAATGTAACAAAGAACTGATGCTTTGTCACCATAATTATGATTGTTTTATGTTGACACGTATGTTATTCTATACGGTATATTAACCTTTTCTGATGTAAATAAATAAATAACACACATTTAACGTTATAAAACCTCAAACCTATTTTAGCCATACAGCATACAACTCGTTTGTATCTGTCCCTGTGACATTTGCATTCGCAAGAAAGGGACAAACCACTTTTAAGTTTATAAAGGGTTGTTAAGTTTTATGAATAAGTAAGTAAAAAAATCATAAAATCGCAACTTAACCCTCCATTTTCCACAGGGCGCGCCACCCGGCCCGTGGGACATGAAGGGCGCGCACGCCGCCCACGCTCTCCACCACCAGGGGGCGCCCCAGCCGCACCCGCCCTACGTCCCGCAGTACTCGTGGTACCAAACTGACGCGAACCCCGGACTATTGACGTAAGTATATTATTCTATTAGTAAAGTTATTAGAATAATGTGAGATAAACCATCCCAGCATCTCCACCAAGTATGACTAGCATTCTACATTTCTTATGGTAAGTTTAACAGAACATTTTCATCTAGTTAAGAATAAATGGCCAACCCAGCATGTCCGCGTGACTTTAATAGTTACAGTATTCTGCCTGATGGTAAGTTAAACCGAAAAGATCATCATCCTACTAATTAAAACAATTTCACCAAGTATTTAAGTCGGCCATAGGTACTTCAAACTTTTACTAGAACAGTAAATAGGATCCAGCAATGGGTCCAGCAGCAGTTCCAGGATATTTGACGTGGGTAAGTGTCATTCTGGACAGTAAACAGCCACCAGTGATGGGACCACCCAGCGACATGGCAGTCTCTAAGGTTTGTTTTTGTTTGTCAGTCTATTAAATATCACCATCATCATATCAGCCGAAATACGTGTACTGCTGGACATAGGCCTCCCCCAAAGAGTGCCACAATTACCGCTCCCGCGCCCGCATCCAGCGGACTCCTGCAACCTTTACCAGGTCATCTGTTCTCTCCAAGAGTCCTGCAATGACCAGTCCTGCGCCCGCATCCAGCGGACTCCCGCAACCTTTACCAGGCCATCAGTCCACCTTGAATATAAAATTAAGTCGTCATCCCATCACCTCCACCAAGTACGACCAGGTAAGTGCCATTCACGCTTCAAACACGCGTCGTGCCCAGTTACGGAACAGTTCATGCGGTGAAAGCTGGCTTGGCACTGCTGGTCACTGACTAGGGTTTCCAATTCGGCATTTACTTATTGAGACATTTTTTTTTTAATATCACAATGCAGTTCCACAAAACGTTTGTTGTTTAGTTTCACTGTGGAGTCGGATAACATATCAATGTGATGTAATGATTGCGTATATATTATGTTATTAGATAGATTTATAGCCTTTTTTGGCACGGAAAAGCAGTGGGATATTAAAAGAGTAGAATATTTAACTTGCACAATTTATGAGTAGCTTTGAAATCCTACTAATATTATAAATGTGAAAGTTTAGATGTTTGGATGTTTGGATGTTTGTTACTCAATCACGCTTAAACGGCTGAACCGATTTGAATGAAATTTTGCACGAAGATAGTTTATAGCCTGGATTAAAATCTAGGATAGTTTTTATACCGGGTCCACGCGGACGAAGTCGCGGGCGGAAACTAGTACTTTGATATATTTAAAAGTGATATATGTATAATCTAAACGTAGCCACCACGTTTAGATTATCGTCACGACTTCTACTGGTCAATAAACTCGTTGCCATTTTTTTTAGTATTTTCCAGACACAATCGTTTTTTTTTAATACTTATTGGAAACCCTGGCACAAAGCCTATCTAATTTAGGTTATATCAACGCCTATCACACTAATCAGTAATTACTGTATGTTTGTCCGTCCTTAGAGAAAGATGAAATATTTAAAAAAATACTCAATATACAATAAATATATGAAAATTCTTTTACTTGGCTCATGGCTTATAAACTTTTTATAACAGTAAAATTGTGATTACTGTAAATAGTGATAATAATAGGATGCTTTTTTGTGTCTATTAGCAATAAAAAATTAGTATTTAAAAGATACATTACAAAATTTCAAAATTACTTCTTTCTAACATGATAAACATGCCTATAGCAAGCTTTCAACGCACGTATTGTCCTATTACTACTAGAAATCGTACTAGTACTAGTATTTTTTCTAGTACGATAACTAGTAGTATTAGCAGTACTACCGGAGCCCGGCAAGTATAGTTCTTCTGTTTCGTTGCAGTCCGATGCAGTTGCAGTATTATTCCAACTATTGCTGACAGTAACTCAGCGACTTCAAGGTCTCAGACTGACGCCGATTTTTATAAGTAAGTGTTTTTTTTTTTGTAAATATAAGAACAATAATATATGTTTACTTTAATCCGCAGAGGAGTGTGCCACGCTTACATAAATTGTCGATAAAACACAAAAAAAAAATGAGCAGTGGACCGTATCATGTAATGGATTATTTATAAATTAAATTATTTTTTTCAGGCGAGTCCCCAGTTTTTATAATAAACATTTGTACGATATTGATCCTTTTAATAATTCCTTGTCTAGTCTAAAAACGCAGTTGAGACGTAAACTCTTTTTATAAATTTAGTAATTCCTAACTGTAGCACTAGGTATATTTTTGATATATAGTATTGTTGTATCTCATCACTTACGGGCATTGGGGATGGGTCTGTTTGTGTGGCAACTACTGCACAGGGTGGCCCATTTTCCTTGTCCTTGACTGTATGTATGCTTAGTTGTGTATTCTTATACTATTTACTACGTTGTTCTTACCTTTCCTTTTTGGTTTTATTAATATTATGTTTTATGAACCTCCAGGTCTGTTTGTATAACCTCTCAGTTATTGTACATTGTGTACAACATAGGTCACAAGTTTATTATGACTGTTTGTTTCTAAATAAATAATAAAAAAAAAATTAGGAATATAAATCTATTCATGACTATCTTAATTCATACTTTATGATCGTATTTATTTTATTTTATAAGGGTAGCAATTTAGTATCACTATACAGAGAAATACTGATATACCTACTCACTGAAGTGATTTTACATTTTGCAAGTTTATTCTAAACCTTTAGGGACTTTTTAATATTTTGAAAATACACACAAGACTGAATACATATTTTTTTTGTCTACAGAGTATGGCCTGCAGTGTAACAGCTCTCCACAACAACGTAACACACGATAGTGGAAAACAAGATGGCGCCGGTTTACAAAATGGCGGCCATGTTAGAAATGACTTGACTTGCTAGAAGAAAATATATTAATGTCTATTTTAACGCAGCAAGGCATTAAAAGAGCTGTAAATGTGAATAATATGTATCGGCACAACCAACTGTAATTTTAAGAAAATTATTTAATAAAATTAACTAAAAATCATTGTAAATTTTTATAATTCACTAAACTTAAGGTAATTGTTTAAAAAAGGTTATTTGTACATGTTATAGGGCAATTGTATTTTTACTACAGTTTTGTTTTTTAATGTTCTTGTTTATTTTGTCTTACGTCAAATATAAGAAATAATAGTTCCTATTATCAAATGCCATTTTATTTTGGAAATAAATAAAAGCTATATAAGTTTTTGGATGCTTTTAAATCTCAAGCTGATTTATTTTCGTATTTGACGTTTTGCAAATGTGTCAAAATTGTAGAAAAAATACAAATATTGGTTTGAGAGATGGCGTGACAGATTCTGTGTCTATGAACTATTCCAATTTATTTTATTCCCTCCAAGATTTTACCAAGAATTAATTGTTATAAGAATACTCGATTATAGTTTTGTCTTCAAAAACTTTCTCCGTTATAAATATTACTTACATTAATAATATTTTAAAAGAAAAACCTCAAATTTCTAGGTCAAAAAGATATATATTCATGCACTGTTATAACAAACAAAAATGTTCTTGAATTTTTTATCAAAAAGCTTTAATAATACATTTTTATTTATTTAGAGTATCCTTTGAACAAGCGGGAACACGAACCAGTCCGTTGTGATAAATAATTTTAAGTTTTATAGAACAATATTGTTTTGATCTAAAATTAATGTAACTATTTATTACAGTGTTTGTGCAAAAAATGTGTTCTGAATGCAACCTTTTTTATTTAAGCTATAAATTTTATTTTTAATCTACTGCAATCTCAATATTTTAGTCTATTCGAAACATACATCATTCATAATATTTTTCACGCTAGATTGATAAAAAAATATAACCGAATGAATATGTAGGTAATTTCTATTGCTCAAATGTTTCAATCTTTTCATGACAATACATATTTATATTTTCAATATATCTGTTAGGCAATTATTGTATGTCGTATATTCAATAAAACATGTATATAATAAACAATTGATGTGTTCTCATCATATTTTGAAAATATAAATATGTATTTTATATTTTGGATAGACTAAAATATTTATTCTTTATGGGACATTACGGGGAGAAATTGTAAATATATTTTGTATTATATAGAGAAATGAAGTATACATATAAATATAAGTAGATAGTTTAATTACTTTATAACTACTGTATCATAAGGAAAGTGGAATAAGAAAAAAAGTGAATTAATTTCTTTTGTCAAAATAAAAAGAGTAAAAGACATCTTGTGTTATTTTTTATTTTACACTCCACCCTGACCTGACTCACAACTATCTATTTGAAAATTTATTATAAGTCGAGTTGTGTAAGTATAGTTGGAATACTGGGAGATTAAAAATAATAAACTTGTCATATCGTGGCTCTATAATCATCTGGTTAATTAATTAAGAAAATTATTTAATAAAATGTTTTTGCTTTGTATGGAGCGTTGGCCGACTGGGGCGACGAGCTGCATACAAATGTAAAAAAAATCGCGTAAATTTTTTTTTCCTTAACTAACAGGTGCTCTTATGAGCACGATACCTGTTAAGCCCTTGATCGGTTCATACGCCATTTTTGGTACACCATGTATATGCGTCTTTGGTGTTGAAAAGGTTAAATCTCGCAATGTATCCCAGACTCAAGACCCGGAATAAATTGTGTAAAATATAGTCAGTCCGACTTAAAAATGTCAAAAATGACCGATGTCTTAGTATTTATTCTAAACAATATACAAGTATAATACTATAATATATTTTTCCCCTCACTGCCTCGGAAAGCCGTCTTTTATCCTTTAAAACCAGTGAGCTAAAACGCATTTTATCTACTAGTGGGGAAAGTAATTTGACCTTGGAGCGTGCAGCTTAGCTAGCTAGTAGCTTTTGACAGTATAACAAAACGTAAAACGCTCATAGTACAAAAAAAAACACAGATGATTTTTTTCTATTGTCGCTATTACAACAAACAGAATAAAATAAATATTTAAGAGCTTAGAAATAATTGCTTCTTGCCTTCATCAAATCATCAGGCGCTGGGTCTCAAAATGTATGGGAAAACCTAAATTCCGACTGGCACTTGATCAAAATTGTACTTAATATTACTTAACGTTATTATTTGTTATTTTTTTTTAATCATTATTTAAATTATATAAAGTGGTTTTTCATGATGCATTTTCCTCGCTACAGTGAGGAGAAAAGTTTTGTGTTATAAACGGGTGCAAATGTATTTTACTTCTCGTGTGTTGAAACACTCGTGGGTAAAATACAACTTTGCACCCTTGTATAAGAAATAACTATTATACATATATTACCGAAAGGATTTTTAAAAGTGGATACTAATAAATCCTCGACACTAGAAAAGTCACGTCGTCTTGAAAAATATTTTCCATGAGGTCAAGGCATGTCCAGAGTTTAATTCATGCTATACTATTCTTTTTACGAATCAGTGGCACAGTTTTCTCCTTGCAATAACGAAAACAAGTTGATTCACCTGAATAGAATTTTCCATTGACTTCAAACTACTTCTCCAGTGAACTGTAATCTAATGAAGTTTCGTGTATAGGCAGCTTTACCCAGACCCTAAATATTAAAACAAAACTACTGCACAAACAGCTAGGTACCTATATATAAAGAGCGAAATGTACCAGTTTTTACTATTTTTTAGCGTCGAATGAAGTAAAATAAGTTTCTTTCAAAAATTTCATTTTTGGTACAAGCTTTTGTTGCCGACTGTACTTTTCTGTATACCATCATCAACTACTCATTGAGACGATTCTAACGAGCCCAAACTCAACGGGGTTACGTCGGTTAAATACTGAATTCCCATGGCCACCTTCTGTCCCCATCATCAGATCAGCTCGATGGTACCATAATATTGAATTGTCATCCAAACTATACTAATAACCAAAATTTCAACTCAATCGGATAACGGCAAGTGACCGAAAAATGGATTTCAAATTTTGACGGGCAACTTACTTACATACATACTTTTATACTTACATACGAACAAGTCAAGTTAATATAAAGCTTGCAAAAATGGTCGTCACTTAAAAAATAAGCATAATGGATAATCATGACTTCGAACATCTCAGTATAATAATGACAGGCATATTATTATGCGCATCGTCTGATTATTTGTCACATTCCAATAAATATGCAAGATGCAAAAGTGGCGGCCGATTTACTTCTTTTTCTGACGATATTAATTTCGTAGAATAATTATTTCATTTCGTTTGACACCTTTTTCTCCGTTATTGTTAATGGTTTATCTGATTGGTACAAAACATCTTGCACACGATTACATTCTCACGAATATTCTGCAAAAGTATTTCGACGAAACATACAAATAGAAAAACTTGTCGGTGATATAGAATCCGTGATGGATGCCTTGCACACGGTGACACGATCAAAATAATTATACGACCATACTAGATTTTGCCGACGACTTCATCCGCGTGGATAAGCTGGTAACACGAAAATGATTGCGACGTTATAGGTACTTATAATTGACAGCTTCTGATTGGTAAAACCAATCAGAAGCTGCATCATTTAAAGAATTTAAAGGTAATGCTGGTCACCACGCACTGGTCAGACTTAGGATTGGCATAGACAAATATTTTTTATAGACACTATAAAGTATTAATAATATTTGAAAAACAAAATATGTTTTGACTCTATAGTCAAACTTATAATTTAGTTTTGTTTAATTTCAGTTTCTTATAAATGCACTGTACGAAGTCTGTACATTTTGCAGGATTTTCGGTGCAGCATAACGGAGTTGGTGTTAACAATACAATGTTTTGCTTGACTTGGCGGGGGCACTACCGTGCCCCCAGATAAATAAATAGATATTAGAGGACAATCTTACACAAATCGATCTAGCCTCATGGCAAGCTCAATAAGGCTTGTGTTATGGGAACTAGACGACGATATATTTAATAGATATAAATACTTAAATACATAGAAAACATCCAAGACTCAGAAACAAATATTTATATTCATCCCACAAATTTGCCCTTACCGGGATGCGAACTCAGGACAGAGCTTCAGCTACCCACTAGGCTAAACGGGATGGCAAACAAATCAAACAAAATTTGTTAATTAAGTTTAAAATTAACGTTGTTTACCCTAATACGGTATTTTATATCAGTAAAATAAATTACCTACTTCGTCACGATGACTTCATTAAAGTTATAATAGAGGGAAATATAGAAGGAAGAAGAAAAAGAGGAAGACCACGAAGAACTTACATAGAGCAGTTAAAGGAAAGTATTGAAGTTGAATCGTATAGAGAGTTGAAGGAAAAGGGAGAGAATAGAACAGAATGGAAATTACTCCACCGACAAAAGCCAAGCTCTTAAATATCTGATGATGAAAATAAATTATTTTAAAATTACTAATTAAAAAAATATACGAAAATATTACTTACCTACACTTTACTCGTCATCTGGCTTAAACTTATTTTGACTACCTATTTTAAAGATCTTTAAATACATAAAGATTGGATAATGCACGTTGTATCATTTAATTCAATGATCTCGTCAGTATTCTAATTTCATAGTAACAGATCGTTTTTAATGTTTCATTAAACGCTGATTGCCTATCAGTAAACTAGGTAAGTACCGTATAACCGCATTACGATTGAAACTGTTTATACCAATTCCTTTAACAAAACTACGCTGCATCGAAAATGCTACAAAACGTCTGCTCCTGATCATATTATTTTATTTTATTTTATTAATTAATTTAATTAAAACCTGAAATAGATAACAAAAAAAATAAAGCGCTTCCACAAAACTAAATGATCAGTCGAATTATAGTCTCTTCTTTCTCGGACGATATCCGATCGTGAGAAAACACCTTAGACTATGTCGCCTGTGTGCAGCCAGCTTTACAGTAAACTAACGACCGATACTGCGCGTACGCAGCGCAAAAACAAAAATCCCTTTGTCCTCGCCGCGCCATCTGCCGAACGATTCAATAAGCAATGTAATTGGCAGCCATTTTAATTATACGGCGGATTTATTTAGACTTGCCTGTGTCTTTGCCTGTTTTATATAAAACATATATATACATATACCTACCTAATTCCAGACATTAGAATTAACAGACCATTAAGTCTAAATTTCTTACTTTATCTTGTATCATCATCATCATTATATCAGCCGAAAGACGTCGACTGCTGGACATAGGCCTCCCCCAAAGAGTGCCAAAGTGACCGGTCCTGCGCCACCCGCATCTAGGAAATATTGTACTAGTGTTTTTACTTAATCATAATCATAATCATAATCATAATCATAATCATAATCATTTATTCATTGCTTTGTGTGTATAAAAGATCTTACTTATTTCGATCATTAACTACTTTCCAAACATACCGATACCAGTTTTTCTTGAAATCGCATGACGATTGACGCACGAGTTTCCTTGGTGCCCATGGAACGAAATGAAATAGATTTAAATACCTATTTAATGACCTAACTCTGACCGCTGTTCGTTTTTACACTATCTTGGCTCATGGTCCGATTCTATCTAATAAAACCGTAAAAAGGGTGGAAAAGAGATTTCCTTATTACAAGTTACAATCATACAATGGGCCCTCGAATATATATAAGCCACGGCTCGCAGGCGCCATGTCACGCGAGCTGTCAGGCGAGCCCACTATGGCGCCTCCTGCCTCCGTCGCCAGCGATAGTCACCATAACTTATTTTAACCTCACCTCACCGTCCACCCACAAGTATATCTTGACGCCGCGATTCGTAGTAACCAAGCATAGGTAGAAGTACAGTCGGTAGCCGCGACAAGTGAGGTGAGACGCATATTATCAACAGCCCTGTATACTCTGCCTAATCCGATAAAAACTAGTGATCGTATGATGCAAAACTAATTACGTCAATTTATTTTTCAATTTTTTCAGCGTGGCGGGAAAATAGTTTGAGTTTTGGAGAAGGAATTGTGGCACTTTTTTATTGCAAAAACGGCTGGACGGATTTAAATAAATGAAATAAATGAATTTTATTCTGTAATGGCACTTTTACAAGTCAAAATTCTGCCAGCGTTTCTGAAAAAGAAGACCACTGTTAAGAAGAAACGCCGAACCAAACTCAACAGTCAGTCAATGTAGCCGTAGAAGGTGTTTTGGATATGTCTGTCTGTTTGTTATCTCTGCGTGGTTAAATTACTAAACTGATTTGAAAAAGGAGTATACCCAATTTGAGTTCCGAAGGACGTTCAAAATAGTGGTAAAATCATCTCTAATAAGAGGCGAGAGGACGTTTCTATGGGACTGCAATTAACGAGCCCTCAGGCGAAGCCGCGGGCCCAACTAGTAATTCCATAAAAAAGTCCTCCAAAGTTCAAGAATTCCCTACCAGTCTATCTAGTCAATGGTCAACTTTTTTTTAAACAATTGACAGCTTAATTTCTCATTATAAGTGTTCTTTGGGGCAAAATTAGTTAGCATTCTTCATCAAGTGTACGCTTATTTGGACTGACATATGACATATATGGTCATGTATCTTTATTTACTAGTGGCAGTGAGATGTAGAGCTCTAGTCTGTTTAAAAACAAACGCAAAATTGACAATAATATTATGTCATTATCGAACCGGCTCGGCTAACACGAGACGGCGCGCGAACACTCGATTTTTCTCGCCCTCTCTGTCTCTCTCTTATTAGAACACTTAGAAAGAGAGGTATAGTGCGAGAAAAATCGAGTGTATGTCGCGGCCGTCTCATGATAGACGTGCTGGTCAGACAATTCCACGAGAATCGGTTGAAAAATGCGGCCTGTAGAGAACAGCCGGACATAGGATACGAAAGAATTTTCGCCCAAGCTGGATAAGCTCGTTCAATAATATCTTTATGTATCTCCTTTCTATTCATGACGGCTCTGTGTAATTGAGATTGACTAAAACAGGCAAGATTATTTGACGATAAATGGCAGTATAGGTGGTTTTCCACCTATACTGCCAAACACAAAGAGAATCCTGGTGAGAATCACGTAAAAAAAAGTCTAGCTGCTTTTCCAGTTTTACTGCCGTTTATCGTCAAATAATCCTGACTATTTTAATCAATCTCAATTGCTTCAAGCCGATAGGATAAACTGAACCCTGTTTTTTAAATTCTTAGTATGTCAAGATAACTTGAAAAGCAGTCGTACCAACTTAAAATTCGACTATTTAAAAAAAATTGTGTACCCAATTAGTGAAAACGTAAGACATATTATGGGAAATTTATTTGTTTCACATTTAAATAACGCGCTTATGCATATTATTAATAAATTGAAAGATAAAATGTAACTTTTATTATAAACTGCATACTCAAATTGTCGTCACAAAACTGACACTGAATTAATTTCTCAACACAACAACTCAGGCTAATTGGGTACAGAATTTTTTGAATATGCCTATTGCTACACAAGTGAAATTACGCGGTTCTTTCTAAAAAATACTAGTCATTCATTTGACTAAAATCTAGCTCTGGCGACATTTAAGTAGGTACCATCGCCCAAGGCCAGAGTCGACCACATTAAAGGCTCATTATGCTTGCAGTGCAGAAACATCTGCTGTCTTTCATCCACCAATGAAATGTGTGGGCCGGCCCACTAGGGTTTTTACTTTCAGGACAATTGAAGAATTGTCCTAAAAGTGAAAAAAAAAAAAAAACCGTGAAAAAAATAACCGGTACAAAAAAAAGCATCTTTTCTTTCTCTTTGGTCAGGAAATTAGGGGCAGGTCAAGTCAGAAACCAACGTTTGCCAGCGATACTCTTTTGAAATTGGTCGACTCTGGCTTTGGCCGATAGAGTACCTACCTACACACCCACCAAGAACACAACACCAAGGTAACATGAAACATGAAACAAACAGTCAGCAGCAAAAGTAGCTACGCGGGCCACGTGTTCATAATGACCTACGACTCTAATGTCAAGAATATAAGGGCGGTCAAGATCATTTTGAGCGTGTTACTTTGCGTAGCTACACGTACTTCTGCTGTAGACTGAACATACGGTTAGGTAAGTCAGACCGGCGAACCCGCGGGCTACACCAAGCCTAGTACCAGATGTCTCGCCTTTTTATTCTTTTGTGACTTGGCCCCTTTTTATTATTTTTAAAGGGTTCCGGGGGCGGTACTTCCGCCGCCATTATTCGCTATTTGGGGTGCTTTTTTATAGTTTTTTAAACTAAAATGTGACACTTCGCAATGTGTTAGGTTTGATAGTTTTATATTTCACTGCCCGCGCGGCTTCGGTCATGTATTGCAAAGAAGGCAGGCCAGCGAAAGAAAAAATATGTCCGTCAAGAATTAAAATTTTCTACACGGTGAAATCACTTTTGAAATCGGATTACTGGTTCCGGAGACTACCCCTACCTACAAACTTACAAAGCTACACTGCTTACGCAGCTCACATACTTTTTTTATATTAGTGAAGATTACTATACATCCGCTCAGTTGATTTCGGATTTTAAAAAAGGTAAGCCTAAAGTGCTTCTAATTTTTCATTATCAAGGCAGCCCATACTTCGATTAGCAACCACAGTTGCCACCATCAGTTCAGGGGTCTGCGAAATTGGCAACTGTGGTTGCCACAAGCAAGAGATTAGTGGGACCATAAATTACGAAAAATAAACTTCATGTAGCCTACGCCTTGTTAAGTGTAAAAAAAAAAAAAAGCGTTGGTAGAGTCTAGTTTTTCCGTGAGTATAAACGATAGAATAACATATAATATCTAAGTATAATTTTGTAGACCCAATAGACAAATGGTTACTGATTACTGATACGTGGCCGGGCTTTATCCTACCTCGTTGTACAGTTGAGGGAAATATGATCAACTGACAATTTTGGTCTCATTTAATTAACAGTTTATGACAAACGTAACGTAGTACAAACGTTTTTTTTTTATATTAATGCACTAGGTATATGTTTAAAAGTTTTAAAAATATTTTGTATCGACTGCCTTAACCCTCTCAAAAAATGCAATGTGATTAATGTATTAATATAATTAACATAATGCACAGAATTTGAGTTCTACAACCATCCAATCAAAATGAAAAGCTTTTTGATATTGAGCTCCTGTTCTTCATCTTGTGGGCCAAAGATGGTACGATGGTAGATGCATTCTTTGCTTCAATCAATTAAATCAGCACTCAGTATAAAATGCTTAGTATCGCGTCAAATCTAGCTTTCGGTAATAAGCTTGGGAACTAAAGTAGTTATAAGTTATAATTTCGGATGTTCATTTATACGTCAACAACCCTTTTTAAAGTGAAAACTTCTTTAGCGGCGCTGTGCACTTTTTGGGATGGGAAAAATTGTTAAACTCGCCACAGGTGTAGGAGCGTAGGAGGTCAGTACCGGTGCCGTAGTACGAGACTGGCTGCGCCATTCGAGTTAGCGAGAAAAAGGGCGCAAATGTCACGCAATCCGCGGCGCTTACCCGTTCGGCCGACACACAATAAGTTCTCACGCGCTAATATGCAAGTGAAATAGTTTACTTCTGTCGCTACGGTATTCGTAGATTCGAAATGTCAAAATATTCAAGTTTTCACTCCTGCCGGCACTCCCGTTTTTTTTTTGCTTTGGGGTAATGCTTTTACGCATCCCGCGGGGCGGGGTAGGGCGCGTATGATGGACTAACAGTGGCAGAATCCTTGGACTACCGTCTAAAAACCCAACGAGTCGTCTTAAGGACCCAACGAGTGCCAGCTCCGTCTTAAGGAACGTCAACAACCCTATCTCACTCTATGATTGTCTATTGCAGCTAGGGAGTGTACCGTTAGTTCTGTAATATTAATTCTGTGGCCGAAGCATGAAGGTGCCACAAGAGCTGGGCGAGGCAGCGGAGCGATTGGGAGGGAAAATAACCACTAATAGCATTGCTAGCCTCGCGCATCTACTCGCTTCGCATAAGCATGAAGGTGCCTCTTGCTCAGTTCAGTCGCTTTTACGGTGCCACAAGAGCTGGGCGAGGCAGCGGAGCGATTGGGAGGGAAAAAAACCACTAATAGCATTGCTAGCCTCGAGCATCTACTCGCTTCGCATAAGCATGAAGGTGCCTCTTGCTCAGTTGAGTCGCTTTTACGGTGCCACAAGAGCTGGGCGAGGCAGCGGAGCGATTGGGAGGAAAAAAAAACAACTAATAGCATTGCTAGCCTCGCGCATCTACTCGCTTCGCATAAGCATGAAGGTGCCTCTTGCTCAGTTCAGTCGCTTTTACGGTGCCACAAGAGCTGGGCGAGGCAGCGGAGCGATTGGGAGGGAAAAAAACCACTAATAGCATTGCTAGCCTCGCGCATCTACTCGCTTCGCATAAGCATGAAGGTGCCTCTTGCTCAGTTCAGTCGCTTTTACGGTGCCACAAGAGCTGGGCGAGACAGCGGAGCGATTGGGAGGGAAAAAAACCACTAATAGCATTGCTAGCCTCGCGCATCTACTCGCTTCGCATAGCTCCGGCGGATCACCCGGTAGAGCCGGTCCAGCATGCAGGGCAGCATGCGTGGCAAGCAGTTGCTCAATGGTAACTTGGTAACTGTTGGCTACTTCATGTTCAGGTAAACGTGTGCATATGGACACAGACGAAGTCATGGGCAAAGCCACATTCATTGTCACAGTTAAAACAATCAGTATCTTGACACTGAAGCTATAAAATTGCTTCTTAATGACCTAAGGGGTACTGACGTATCGTTTCGAACGCGTGTTAGGACATCTCAACTGTCAATTTTCCGTATAAAAAATTACGTTTAGATCTACTAACATTCGTACAATCGTTCAATTCGTTACGTGATCGACCTGCAGGTATGGGACGATTCGTTTCCAAGTTTCGTGACTTCATGTGTTTTTCCTTGCAAAAAATTGTAGGCACAGTTAGTCAAAAACGTGGAAGGAGATTGTATTTCAGAATCAAAATCTTTAATGTAACGTGTTTTATTGATCTGTAATTCCTACATAACACATACAAAGCTTTAAGTGCCAACTAAATTACTAAACTCCAAAATATTAATATGCGATAGCGACTCCGCCAGTGAATCATAATTAGGATTATGGAAAGTTTTCTATAATCTGGCCCCTTTTTCATCAACTTGATAAATTGTCACCCGCCAATGACAATTCACCGTACATTTATTTCTAGGGCTGTACTCTATAGTACCCAACGACACTTTGTACTTATAGACCCAGCAATGTGCTTCGGATGGTTCTTGTCGGTGACAATGGCCAAGTTATTGCAATACGCAATGCCTAGTGTTGCTCGCAAAGCCAAACTTTGTTTGAAGATGCCCTATAAGTAGAACTACCCAGCCAAGTCAATATACTGCGTTTACAAACCGCGGCGGTCCCTTTGAAGTCCCGCGCCGCGTGTTTTGCGCGGGCGCACTGCCTTCGCTATGCGGCTTTTTGCCGCCATCTCTATTGTTTTTGACAGACGTGAGGCCGTCTCAGTTTTTAGTGGAAGCCCAAGCATTTGTCAACGGTTTGGAGCTTGGCAAATGACGCGCGAAGTCGGGAGTGGTGGCTATAGTGGTCAGTGCACTTTTAACAGTGTTTTTATATCACAATATGGTTAGCATACAGCCTGTGAGCAGACACCATAGCCTATGGCCGCTTGAGACTCGCATATTATCTTTTTAATCGTATGGCGATCTGTAGAATAGGCGTGTGTTAGGTAAATCCTGCGGACGCGAGCAACAGATCGTCCCTCTAATATTTTATCTAGATTTGTTTTATTTAATCTAGTCTCATTTTTCCTTTCGACTTAATAAGACAAGAGATGAAGAAGATTTAAGAATCTTACCTTCTAATTTTCTTTTCTCTTATACCTACTCTTCTGCACACTATTTCATTTGTTTTTTCCGTCCTGTTAATTTGCTCCACTCTTCGCCAACTCCACGTTTCAAAAGCGCCCAAAACAAACTCGTTTACAAGTTTGGAAATAGAAAAAGTGCATAAAAGCTCCATTCAAATACCATTTCAATACGTAAAATTCACATTCCTATCGGCCCCAATTTCTTCCATAAAACTCGTGCCAATAAAGCAAACGCCACTGCGACGCAGTACTAACATGGAAATTATAATCATTGCAGGTAATGCTATACCATAGAATTATTTTAAAAAGAACGCGAGGCACGCGCCAAATTTGATACTTAAATTACTGGCACGAATGCTTTATTCGAAAAACCGTTCATAATTTTTATTGATAGTTTTTAATTTAATAGTGTTTTATCGTTAATAAATGTTTTAACAAACGATGGAAAAAAATGTGTTTTATTCGTTGTGTCTTTTTCTTCCTTTTGTTCCCAATAAACAGATAAAATACTCTTTTTTTTTCGGAGAAAACATTGAAGAAAGATGTGTTTCTTTCAGATCATGAAATTATATTTACTAAACAAGTTTTCCCACTGCTCTTTTATTTCTATCTTTTTATTGTTACTTAGTTAGGTATTCCAGTTCTAATGTTTATTTTGATATTTTAGTTCCAGTGTGCTTGTTTATGATATTAAAAAGTATTGCGTTTCTTTGTGTATTTATTTTAGAAATAAATAGTTATCTATAATGATGTATGTCCTAATATTAGTTGACGTTGACGGACATTGATTATCATTTATTAAAAAATACCGTAATACCACGAATGGTAATTGATTGTAATTGTAAATGGTATTTAAACTTTCATAGCAAACTGAATGGTGTCCGTAATAGTTATACAAATCGTTTAGCAATAAGTATTATTGTCATTAAATAGCTAATTATATTAAATATAAGTACAAAATAATTGCAAATTATTGCACGTGGTAGGAAAATGACTATTATAGCTTGGGGTTGTAATAATTAGCTCATATTGCGCACACGTTTATTTTAAATCGAAGTTTAATTAATCATAGATCCGTTATAGAAACGGTTCCAATTTCGTTATATTTCGGTGATACACTTTTTAACAGACTTAATAAAGGGGTCTCAATTCGTCGGAATCTTTTGTTTTTAATGTATGTTCCCCGATTACTCGAAAAACCTGTTTGGAAAATCCTTTTAATGTTTTTTTTAAAAATGCTTCGTTTCGAGGTGGCCCCATGGCCGTCAGATCAGGATCAGATAGTGGGATTCTGCAGAAAAGGCGAAGTAAGTCGGTTAAAAGTTCGTTTTTAAAGTAAATTATTGTCTTATTAGTCTTGTCAGCATAGGGCACAGCGAAATGTTATCCCGCTCGAATTTGGAGCAGCCCAATCGGGGAAGTACCTCCGCCTTGCAGAAGACCACAGCCATAATAACACTATTACTTGCTTTGTAGTAGGGTTGTGTTCCTGGTGGTGAGCAAGGTCGCCAGAGCTCCCGAGGATGCGTTGTGTTGAGAGCGATGGAATTTGTTCCTTCAGCTGTCACCACGGCGAATCCTCAAACATATCAAGGGTCGGCAACGCCCATGTTACTCCTTTAGAGTTGCATGCGTCTATAGGCTGTGGTGTCCGCTTACCATCAGGCGGGCCGTACGCTTGTTTGCCACCGTCGTTGTACTTATTATGTTTGATTGGGTAAGTAGCTGTATATGTTTAGGTACATTATTGTAACTGTTTAGGCATATGTAAGCCAATAATTTTGGTTTACGTTTCTCAATAATTACTGCAACACATGCAGAATAAAAAAAAAACATAACCCAAAAGCTGTCTGGAAGAACCGCTTCTAAAGTAGTTATTCGTTGTTTTCCTCTGTCACCTCCACAAGTCACATTTACTTATTTGTATTGTTGTTTTAAGTTCGATTTTGGCGAAAATTATGTGTCCTCCAAAATATTTAAATTATTGTTTTACACGGGTCTAACGAGATATTTATTTTTACCTTTATTTCTGAAGTTTCGACACGGGTTCCACCGGTCATGGTGATGACTGTCTTCCCAGCAAGTTGTCAACGGCGATATGGGATTGATATCGCATTAGACCCGTGTTAAACAATAATTTAATAGTACATTACTACAGAGGCCGGGAAGTAAGGGGTTGCCGGCCGAGTACATATAGACGGCCGAGCGTAGCGAGGACGGAAAGTTATGAGGTCGGCAACCCCTTTTCACGCCGAGGTATGTATAGTGCTTTTCTTAAACATGCAATGAAATAAATTAAAAAACTCCAAGAAATCAAACTTTAATTTTCATGGCTGAACGCCGTGATCCTGTGCCACAAATTGAGGAATGGAAATTAAAAAAGACCATCTTGCAGGCTTAGGCCTCCAATTTTGTATGAAATGCTATTACGGATCTCTCGTCTCGCTGCGCCCGAAACGTGACACTTCGAAGCCCATTATGAAGAACACAACGTCAATATTTCATTGCATGTTTGAGAAAATATGTGTACAAATCGCGAGAGTTTGAAGTGTTATAGGTACTCCAAAATGTTTACTCAAACTCAGGATTAGCGATGACCTTACAAAGCCCTAAAGTAGCCTCAACAAAAACATATTAATCCGGAATAAAGTACAATAACAACAATAACAATGTAACAATACTCCCCTCTTCCTTTTCAAGGGGGGTGTGGTCAGCAGAAAAAATCCCCGCTTTCATATGAAAACCGCTTTTATGTTCGATGTGCCTTTTGTTGGTTGCCCTATTGAATATTTTGTATTTTAGCTGCAATATTGAGAGGTGTTGTTAAGAGTTTGTAGATTATTTTGACAATCTTTAAGGAATGATTTAATGACATCAATAAATAAAAAACTTTCTCTCACAAAGCAATTACAAAAACAAGATTTAACGATTGCTTACTTTAAAAACATGCAGTTTATTTTCCCCGAATGAGAGCAAGTATCGATCGGAATAACGTAACAAGTACTTAAGTTACAATTTATTTTTACACTTTTTAAATTGAGCCGTATATAGATTCAAAAAAAATAACCTTAAAATTGCCATTAAAATGGAAAAAAAACGGCACTGGCAAACTTACACTCTTCCAAATGATGAACGTAGCTAAAAACTAGTTACGTCCATCATTTGGGAGAATGTAAGTTTGCCAGTGTCGGTTTTTTTTTCATTTAAATGCCAATTTTAAGGTTATTTTTTTGGAATCTATACGGCGTACCTACCTATTTAAGGATATCTAAAACACTTAATAAGTATCCTTTTAATTTACTTAGGCACATATTATTAGTTATATGTTGACTAGTTTTCATGGCCCTCTAATGTTTTTGCAGAATTTTAACAGACAAAAAGCTTTTCACTATAGCATAAATCCATGCATAATAAAAATCGTTCGACATTTAAAACATCTTAGTTCCCTTTTCGCACCACCACGCCCTCTATAGAAATGTTTTTTAACCGGAACTCGATGCGTCACTTCTCGGATGACGTCAAAAACCGTTGCGAGTCGCAAGGTGGTTAAAAAAAATGGCAAAGATGTCGGTTTATTGTTACTTCGACATTGTTTAGTAGTCTGGCATATGTATATATTCAATGGACATAACACGTACAATAAACTCTCGCCTGTACCAACTCATAAAAGGGGTAGCTAGGACAAATACGGAAAGTTGATTCGACGTTTCTTTAATTTTGATAAAACTGAGTTTTCTCCCCTCAAAATCGAAAGCACTTTCGAATGCTATAGGGGAAAAAAGTGTCCCAAGTAATTTATATTCCATTCCGTTGCCGTTTCAATGCTAGCTGTATGGTGGCATCAGAAATGAGGCTATCCGCAGCAGAACCAAGGTAGCCGATATAGCCTTCCGAATCGCTAAACTTAAGTGGCAGTGGGCGGGGCACATAGCGCGTAGAACCGATGGCCGTTGGTGCGGAAAGGTTCACGAGTGGCGACCACGTACCGGAAGGCGCGGCGTGGGCCCCCCACAAGGTGGACTAATGACCTGGTAAAGGTTGCTGGAGTCCGCTGGATGCGGGTGGCGCAGGACCGGTCACTTTGGCACTCTTTGGGGGAGGCCTATGTCCAGCAGTAGACGTCTTTCGGCTGATATGATGATGGTGATAACGGAACAGAAAACCGAAAATAGTATCTTTATTTTGGACACTTTTTTCTCCTATTAGGTAGTGCTTTCGATTCTGTGTATGAAAAAAATACAATTTTGTCTAAATTAAATTAAGGGGACATTCTTACACAAATCGACGTAGTCCCATAGTAAGCTCACTAATGGCTTGTGTTATGGGTACTAGACGACGATACATACTTATAATAGATATAAATACTTAAATACACAGAAAACATCTAAGACTCAGAAACAAATAATCATGCTCATCACACAAATATTTGCCCTTTTATAACCATTGATATTACAGGTATGTATTTTATTTGTGTATTAGTATGTCATTTATTACGTATATATTTCTTTTTTTTATTGATATATTATACACAATACTGAGGATTGTGTGTTTATATTTGAAGTTCGTCCACAATCTCGCTGATTTGCCTAAAGGTTAAGGTAGCGTACGGCATTAAATCTGCCTTTTATATGATAAGTTATTTGTTTTTGCAATTTGTATTAAATAAATAAATAAACGCGCTTGTCATGCAGATGTGGCAGCGAACTTTATGGCAAGGTTATATTATGTATATATTATACATATATTTTGTTATATGATATGATATATTATACACTGGTAAATATACCAAGTGTTCTTAAATCTACAACCCAAAATACATTTTGCAAGTTACCGTGAGCATACGTATTTTAAACTGAGATCGTAGATTTAGCGTCCTACTTAGGTATAAACAAAATCAATCAAAACTAGGAAATTCAGTCACGGATAATTTTATTTTTATTTTTATTGTAACAACAACAAATGGAATACCTATACGGAGGTAAAACTCAAAAGACGAAACATAATTATATCTATTAGAATTATTTTACCCGACTCCAAACACGGAATGTGTTGATGTATGTTCCCCGATTACTCAAAAACGCCTGGACCGATTTGGAATTTTTTTTTTAAGTTAGAAAGGGTATCTTTTCCAGGTGGTCCCATGTTAATCAGGTCATCAGGTCAGCATCTGATGATGGTATCCTAGAGAAAACGAGCGAATTTTATATGCACACTTTAATTTGGGAAATGATTAGAAGTCGGTTAGAACTTTGTTTTTAAAGTAAATTATGAAGGTAAGACTCTAATTACCTGAGTGAGTTAACTTATTTAATCGTATGGCATACATTATTTTGGCCTCTAAAGTTTGTCGCTCTTTAGTACCACCCAGGGGACACGTGCTGGGTTGTGGTAGGTAGCTCTTGCGGACGCGAGTAACAGTTGTCACCCCTTTGTCATGTGAGTGGGCAACTCGACTGTTAGAAGTTCTTAAGCCGCCCGAAGGCCGCTAAATCGGCTTAACGACTACTGTCATAGATAGCAGCCGGGATCAGCTGCTTACCGTGCCTTCCAAAGCACGGAAGCGCTCATTTATATTAACCACTCAAACACAGGCGGTCACCCGTCCAAAGACTGACCACTGCCATCTTTGCTTAACCTGCGTCATCGTTTCCGACTCGCAGGAGCCGCTAGGCTATGAGCGCTTCCTTGTTAGAGAGTGAGTGAGTACCTTAACTAAAACCTGAACATTCGCAAACCCCCAACAGGATAATCCACACATAACCCGGACGTACTAATCCGTGACGACATTACGGCGGCGTCACACGCACATAATAAACATTAGTGCCACTGCGTTATAATATAACACAAAAAGGCTGACGGGGTGTGGAGCAAGTTTTAAAAGTCTAGCGGATCTAAATAATTAATAAATAAAAATAAATATTACGGGACAATCTTACACAAATCGACCTAGTCTCAAACTAAGCAAAGCTACTCATTCCATTCAACACTACGCAATAGGCAAAGTTAAGATGATTATTAAAAACCGGCCAAGTGCGAGTCGGACTCGCGCACGAAGGTTCCGTACCATTATCTATAAAAACAGTAAAAAAAAGTTTGTTGTATGGGAGCCCCCCTTAAATATTTATTTTATTTTGTTTTTAGTATTTGTTGTTATAGTGGCCACAGAAATACTAATAAATCATCTGTGAAAATTTCAACTGTCTAGCTATCGCAGTTCTTGAGATACTCGTACTTCCTGGTGACAGACAGACGGATGGACAGCGAAGTCTTAGTAATAGGGTCCCTTTTTTACCCTTTGGGTACGGAACCCTAAAAAGTGGCTAGTGGCACTATCATATCATGACACGGAGATCCTTCTCCTTGTCAGCTAACACGGACACACACACACACAAACACAAAATAAATTTTGCTTGTTAAATTATTTCTATGTTCAACTTCCAAATCGGCTTCAAATATTTGCACTCCAGGGCCCCAAGATACAGGCTCAGCCTAGTTTGGGGTCCGCCGGACATCGTTGTTTGTTTATACTTGCGTGTTAAAGCGAATAATTTTTTTTGAATTTTGTTTTTTTTTAATTTTGATACCTAATATTCTGTAAACAACTGTTATGAACCAAGTTTTAAGCAAAATAAATAAAGATATGGAAATCAAGGGGAAAGACCTTTGTCCAGCAGTGGGTTACTCAGTTGTTACAAAAAAATACACCCGAAAAAATCACAACATTATTTACTTACCCTGGTCCTATTACTTAAGGTCGGCGCAGCATGTTTTGAAAGAGACAGACAGAAAAACTGTGTCTAATTTGGAAGGAGAAATCAGTGTAGACGGGCGTCGAATTTGCCTATATTGTATGGATGGGGCACTCCGTTTGATATCCTGTTACACCGTAAAACGCTCAAGACATTCCCACTATTCCCAGCCCGTTGTCGCTTATGGCTCGCGCCACATAAAGCCGGGTTTACACATCGCCCGCTGGGCGCCCCGCTGTCTCATTGTGGCCGCCGCCTAATCGCGGACATAAGCATGAGCATCGGCAAGGTTAAAGGGTTCCGTAGAAAGATAATGTATAATTTTTGCCGAATTTCATACGTTTTTAGAACCCAACATACTATGTATTATCTCGCATTTTTATAAATAGGAAATGGAAAGTATTAATATAAATGGGAAAAGCCTTTGCGATAGTAGCTTTGTAAGTGTATAACTTCGCATGTAACGGGTAATATAAGGACCCATTTCAAAAATTCTTTCACATGTGTATAGAATGGACATAGGCTATGTTTTATCCCGCGGGTTTGCCTGCGTTCTTCGCAATATGCGGGCAAAGCCGCGCGGGCAGCTCGTCCTCATATAAAATTAGCTCAAGTAGTGTGAATGCCCTTGCCAGCCCAACAAATAATGAATTCATAATAATATTAGTATAAACTTAAAATATTATTTGTAAACGGGGGTTTCCCCCTGCACCTCATAGTTCGTACAATCTTAAATGTAAAAGATTGTAACTATAGATGTAGCACGTAGAACCGATGGCCGTTGGGGCGGAAAGGTTCTCGAGTGGTGACCACGTACCGGAAAGTGCGGCGTGGGTAGGCCAGGCCCCCCACAAGGTGGACTGATGACCTGGTAAAGGTTGCTGGAGTCCGCTGGATGCGGGTGGCGCAGGACCGGTCACTTTGGCACTCTTTAGGGGAGGCCTATGTCCAGCAGTGGACGCCTTTCGGCTGTTATGATGATGATGATGATGATAGATGTAATATATAAATTAATCTACTTTATTGCAATTGGTAACGGCTATACGCAACCAAAGGAATTCATGGTGTTTCCGGTGAGATGCATCATGCGTTTTGTGGAAATGATGGAGCGAGCTTGGGAGTAGACATAAAGGAGAGAGCAAACGCACAAAAAACCCAATGGGGAAGAAGTGTATCCAAAAGAAGGTGTGTGGACAGAAATAAGAACAAACGAAGATGTTCTAAATTTGATAGGAGACAGAATAGGTCTACTAAAAACTAATGAAAACAGAAGGGGAAATACGTTGGGGCACCTGATACTACATGTCAATTACATAAAAACTATAATTGAAGGAAATATAGAAGCAAAGAGAGGCAGGGGAAGACCAAGACGTGCGTGATACCAACAGCTCAAAACAGTGGCAGAGAGAAGAACAGAGCGGCGATTACTCCACCGACAAGAGCCCGGCTCTTAACACGTTCACGGACAGTGCGTCGAGAGACGTGAATGAAGACCCTCGTAATATGGCACTACGGCTGTAGACGGGAATTTAAATGTCACCAAAGTGGAGCTCCGTCCACAGCCGACTATTTTTCATAGTATTTATAGGAAGCATATGACTTTGTGGTTTATGGCTGTAACACAAACCGCCAGTGCCACAGCAAACACGCCTGCTTTTGCACACAAGTTACCTCTGTAACGCACACATTAACAAAGCACGTGTTGTGACACTACGTCTGTAGACGGACAATTTCTGTAGCCGATTTCATCTGTGGCCGTTAGTGCCATAACACAACTCTTAGTACTCGCCTGATATGAATATCCGTCTACAGGCGGTCACGTCTCTGACCGTTACTGCCCCAACACAAACATTCAAAACAGAGTAATACGACAATCCGTCCCCAGATGTAATGCCATTTTATATGGAGAACTTCTGTGTCGTATCACAAGTAATTCGAGATGATTTGTGTCCGTGAACGTGTTAATAACTTTATGGTGATGTATACAAAAGGGCCCTTGGTTAGATCAAGACTTAGCTTCTGTTTTCTTTAATCCTGCGGAACCCTGATCCAAAATAAGGTCCGCACGAGTTTTTGCCTGCTGTCGCTGCATTAATTCGCTTTTGATGGATCTTTTGATTATAGAAATGTCTTTTTTGTCTGTCGGTCCTTCTGCGAGGAAACAATCGCTTTTTCGCTGGTTTCGCCGCTTGGCGCTCCGGATTAAACCTAAGGGGTAACCTACAAATAAAGTGAGAAAAGTATTTCTCTGTCAAAGTCTTTTGCACATAAAAAAATAAATATTAGGGGACAATCTTACTTAAATCAACCTGGTCCCAAAACTAAGCAAAGCTTGTACTATGGGTACTAGACGACGATAAACATACTTATATAGATAAATAAATACATAGAAAACATCCATGACTTAGGAACAAATATTCGTGCTTATCACAAAAATAAATGCCTTCACTGGGATTCGAACCCGGGACCTCTAATTTCGTAGGCAGGGCACTACCAACTAGGCTAAAGCAGTCGACATTGACATAAGATTGAATTTTATCAACAAATACAACCCCCGTTTTCATGTTCTCAGTAACAAAAATAATACAAATACTCTTTATAACACACCTCTCATATGTATAAATACACAAAGATACAGGGAGGCAGAGGTAAAATAACCCTATAACTTAGATTTGACTATGTAATGTATAGGTAGGTACTTCATTTTTACTCTTCCAATAAAAAAATACACCAAATAAAAAAGTTAGGATCTGGAATGGAATATTTTCTTTATAATTGCCATAAAAGAAAGTACCCATAGCTACAATAAGAATAATAATTTTGTAATCAATTAACGGATTAAGTACCTACATCCGTGTCTTCCTCTAGAGAGAACTGTCTAGAAAAGCATTATACAGCAAGATTTCCTTAAGAGTCCGCATTAAGCTTGATTCTCCATACAAACGTAGTTACGCTCTCATTTTAAATCGAAGTGTTGGATTGTAACGAAACTTTGCATATACAATGACATGAGGTATATCTATGTTTGTAATTAGTGTATGTAGCTTCAGATAAAAAAGTAAAAAAAATACAGCGAATTTTAGTTTTTCATACAAAACTTGTTTTTGCTGTACTTATTTCGTTTATTTTATAAACTGGAACCATATAAACTAATCACAGACATAGTTATACCTCACGTCATTATATGTATATGCAAAGTTTCGTTACAATCCAACACGTAGTTTTAAAATGAGAGCGTAACTACGTTTGTATGGGAAGGTGAAATTCGGCCAAGCTTACTGCGGACTCTTAAGGAAAAATTTCGTAAAATAAATGAGGTGGCAAGCAAAGTCGCAAAAGGAAGTAAACCCACAAGGTCGCTTTTTCAACAAATTCAATATGTGTGAATTCTGAGGTGTTAACTGTAAAGGAACAAAACCGAAGTTTATGAATCGACTCGTTTTTGGATTAAACCGTAAATCCGGTAGCGGTATACTACTTTTTCCCGCGGCTTTGCTCGTTGTTTTACAAATTTCCTGTAAGGCGAAGTCCTCCAATTAGACTCCATATTTGAACACCGATTTTCCAATTTATTTCTTGATACCATTCAAATCAGTTTTTAGAGAGGAGCAAAGGTATGTGTGATAAGATAAGATAAGAATTAATTTATTTAGCACAAATCAAAAAGAAAATACAATAAAAAGGTTACGCATCATATATAATGTGCTAAATGGGAGCCTCACTCCACATTTGGTCACAGGGGCCGTGACGCTGGTTTTCAGTGAGAGCCCCCAAAAAAAAACTAAAATTAAACTAGACAACCAATTTTATAATTTTTATGCACTGTATGTCTAAAAATTCAAGTACCTAGAGAACATCAAAAGAAGCGCGACGACCGCTTTAGCCTAGTTGGTAGTGAAGTGACCCTGCCTACGAAGCAAGAGATCCCGGTATCGAATCCCAGTAAGGGCATTTATTTGTGTGATGAGCGAATATTTGTTCCTGAGTCATGGATGTTTTCTATGTATTTAATAATTTATCCATATAAGTATGTTTATCGTCGTCTAGTACCCATAGTACAAGCTTTGTTTGAAACTAGGTCGACTTGTCTATGATTGTCTAATATTTATCAAAAGGCCAATAAGAGTAAATCAGACCTCGCTAGCGACCGAAAAATGGATCATAGATACTAATTGATACAGAATTAAGACGGAACTTTACATAGTCGTAGGTTGTTGTTGGGTGAAAAATAAGTAGGTACATTTCAAATTCAAGGAAAACTTTAAAAATGAAATGCTCCGCGCCGGAGACCAGCCAGTGCCCACAGGCATATCGCTCTAACCAAATGAGCTATCGGAACCATCTACAACGAAATCTTTCAATCAGTTCTCTTACAACACCTTATGGCGAACGCAAAATTGATTTAGTTACATTTCTGTTTAAGTATTTTTCATTATCTGGGTCCATATCCTACTAATATTATAAATGCGAAAGTTTAGATGTTTGGATGTTTGTTACTCAATCACGCTTAAACGGCTGAACCGATTTGAATGAAATTTTGCACGAAGATAGTTTATAGCCTGGATTAAAATATAGGATCGTTCTTATCCCGGGTCCACGCGGACGAAGTCGCGGGCGGAAGCTAGTTATATTATAAGACAGGAAAAATCCTCCTGCATTGTGATAGTATAGTAGGGAAATATACAGGGGGAGTCTAATAACATCCCTCGGAGCCAGAGAGAGAGCCATTAAGCTTAATTTGCTATAAAAATAAAAAAATAAAACATTTAATTCGGATATCATAGACCCATAAGAATACAATCAATCAATCAAATCAATACAATTAAATCAATATTAAATAAAATAAGAACTAAATTAAAATGTTTGACAATCACAAATTTAAAATTAAATTACCTACTTAAGAGTCCGCAGTAAGCTTGGCTCTCCAACACGTAGTTTTAAAATGAGAGCGTAACTACGTTTGTATCGAGAATCGAGCTTACTGCGGACTTAACAATCCTACTAATATTATAAATGCGAAAGTTTGGGTGTTTGGATGTTTAGATGTTTGGATGTTTGTGACTCAATCACGCTTAAACGGCTCAACCGATTTAGATGAAATTTTGTACGAAGATAGTTTATAACCTGGATTCAAATATGGGATAGTTTTTATCCCGGGTCCACGTAGACGAAGTCGCGGGCGGAAGCTAGTAAAAAAATAAATTACCTACCTACGCTATTAGATTAACGAAGTAACGAAGAAGTCGGGGGTAAAACCTATAGCTAAAGTAGGTACCTACACTACTATCGAACTCATACATACGAACAAACAAATCCAGAATCATTAGGTATGCATGTTTATAGGTATTATACCGACCTTTTTATTACTCCTCTTTTTATATCTCTTTGTTTCCATACTAATTCGCGTAACGCGGTTAGATGTTTTGAAATGAAATTATATCCGTTAAATAACCAGACTGGACTAAACCTATTACCAAACCCAAGCGATTATAGTCCCTATTCCACAAGGCTTATATGATATAATTGTGTGAACATTTATTTGCACTTGAGTCACTTAGGATTTAAGATAAATATTGTTTATGTCATTGGTAGATTTATTCGACTTTTTGCTACATGTGTGTGGTCTTATTATCAATTAGTTTCTGCTGTGTCCGACAGACATATATATAGCATTTATTACATCTGTATGGAAACAAACAGGCATACGGATAGGGTTGCCATACGTCAGGATTTGTCCGGACATGTCAGGATTTTTGACCCTTTGTCGGGATTGCGGCCGGACTTGGCAAGTGTCAGGATTTTTAGGAATGAGCTCATAAAAAAATGTTTACATATATTTATTACAGAGTTTACACAGTTTTAATGAATAAAAGGATACATAAAATTAAGTATGTAATCAAGCCGTAAGCGCGGTGTGGGGGCTACGCGGTCGGGCGGAGGGAAAGGGAAAGGTAGATACAATACAGTAGTACACCGCAGAGCGCAGCGCGCCGCCGCGCCGGCGCCGGGGCGTCGTTCAAGCTATGCCAAATCTCTGCTGTTACAAGAAATGTCACGATTTTTAGGGTGATGTCAGGATTTTTATCAGGACATTTAATTCTTGCATATGGCAACCCTACTTACGGATAAGCAGACACTGTACCCTATGGACACTCGCGACTCCAGAAGAGCCACAGGCGCGTTGCTATAGGTGAAAAACTTATAAAAAGGATCTGTTGTATGTAGTAGTGGCGTATTCGAATAGACAATACATGTTTAAAATTAGAACACAAACAAAACATGTCTATTCGCACACATTACTTACACATACAACAGGTGACTTACTTAAGTTTTTCACCTATAACACTTTGACTGTTTTATATTGACAGTTACAGACAAATGCAAAGGGGTATCACGTAACGTTTCCAGCGCTCGTTAGGACAGTCCAACTGTCAATTTTTCATTAAAAAAAAGACCGGGTTGCACTCCAGGAGTGCCGGCAGAAGTGAAAACTCAATGACATTGTAACAGTTTTTCGATCAGGTCACGCATCCGTCTTACGAATTTTTAATCTCGAATCTTACGGTCACGTGACCTGTGGCGAGTTTAACAATTATTCCCCATCGCAAAAGTGCACAGCGCCGCTAAAGAAGTTTTCACTTCAAAAAAGACCGGGTTGCGCTCCGGGAGTGCCGGCAGAAGTGAAAACTCAATGTCATTGTAACAGTTTTTCGATCAGATCAGGTGACCTGTCTCGAATCTCACGTCTTACGAATCTTACGGTCACGTGACCTGTGTGGCGAGTTGAACAATTTTTCCCCATCCCAAAAAGTGCACAGCGCCGCTGAAGAAGTTTTTACTTCAAAAATGACATTTAGATCTACGTAACGCAGGTACAATGCGTTACGTGATCGACCTGCTGGTCTCTCACTAACACAGCACATCCTCGGGAGCTCTGGCGACCTCACTCACCACCAGCAACACAACGCCACACACTAACAAAGTGAGCAGTGGTTAGTGGGGATGTTACGGCTGCAGTCTTCTGTAGGAAAGGCGCATTCTCGTGTCCTTTAGCGACCTTGAATACTCACCGCCAGCCCCGCTATTCCATAATTTGATATAAGCTCACCTTCCGCCGGGAAGCCAGGGCAGGTATGTCGGACTCCTGGGAACCGCCCGGACTACCGACTAAACCTAACGGTGTTCTGTTCCACCTCGTCACCATGGTGCTGGGTTGCGGGCACGCCGAAGCACTTCGCGCGACTAGTTTGTGCCACTAATTAGTTTTTTTACCTAGTGGCCATTTTAAGAACTTATTACAATTCAATAAGATTCAAACACATGAGGAAATCACGCAAACCTTGTATCCCATGTTCCCAAACTAACCTTTTCTGCACATCGTCCAACTCCTGTGAATGGATATTGGATTCATTCAAAGATCTTCTTTTGAAAAACAACCTTTTGTGATGTATCAAATTACAACAATACGATTATATCATGAGATCTTTATGGATCGCTTTATTTTTACCTGGGTTAAAATACATTTAAATAATTAAAAGTATTTGAAGAAGAAGCAGTTATTTAGCACTTAAAAAATACATAAAAACCGATGCATATACATATATAGGTATAGGACTGGAGTCGTGAGTCCATATGCCGCGGTGTTTTTTACAATCAAACAGGCTGTATAGTTATTTGCCACCGATGTGGATTTAAAAAAAATAGTCTAGGAGTCTAAGGAGGTGGCATTGTAGCCGAGTGGTAAAGCATGCGGGACTGTCAATGCGGGGGTGGGTTCGAAAACCCGCTGGTACCACTGGGTTCCTCAAAAAACTTATGTATGAAAGAAATATGATTTGATATTTAACAGGCGCCTCTCGGTGAAAAACATCGCGAAGAATCCCGGTCTAAACCTATCGAGGTCTATTTTCCTCTGGGTTAGTTTAGGCTGCCGGGGTAACCCCACAGCTATCCAATACGTCCACGGGATTGAAGCGCCCCGAAGTTGTCCCGGGGCGCTCTCCCTGGCCAGGCCTGCAAAGCAGCAAGTAGCATGCGTAAGCGAAACTTTGACTCTCCTTGTACGCGAAATGGCTGGACAATCGTTGGGGGTTTAGGTACTCTGGGCTTTCTGCCCTGGCGTCCCACACACCCCTCCGGTCTTGGCTGCATCTAGGCATTTCTCATACAAAACAAAAGGTTAGGTTAGGTAAACTAGTTAGTGTGTCTACGCTAAATCTTGGGATTTAATTGGTGCCAAAGTGGACACCAAGCTTAGGACATAACCAGGAAAACGCTAGGAGGATGATATTGGAAGGTATCGAGAACCTTAGCGAATGTGTTATCCGCATTTCGTTTAAAGGTACGAGTGCCAATTACGGAATCCTAGGCCCAGTTCCCAATGGCATGAAATGTGCCCCGCACAACAGGTAGCCCGTACTCTGAAGCATAATCGGTGCGCAGTCGAGCATTGTGTATTGTGTGCGGTACTGTCGCACACAACAGTGGCGAATATTAGTCCACTGGCAAACATATAAAGGCCAATGCAGACTGGGTTTTTTTCACGTGCCGTCGACTACCATCCGTTAGCTAGTGGGGGAACGCGCGTCATCGGCGCGTGAATAAAACGCAGTCTACATAGGCTCTAACGCCTTGGCCACGACTTTGGTCTTAAGTGACCTGCGGCAGCGTTATATCTGTTCATTGCGCGGTCGAGACGCGCAACGCACTGTGGTTAGTTGGGATCAGGCGCAATGAATTAGAAAAACCGCTGCTGCAGGTCGCTTAAGACCAAAGTCGTGGCCAAGGCGTAAGGCTGCTCGCGCGCTACGATTTTTTGTCGTGCGATTTTTGCAACGTGATTATCGCATGACAAAAAATCGTAGTGCTCGCTTGGCCTTAGAGGCAGTAGACTCTACTGTCTCTAGTGGTAGAGTTAAACATAAACCCCTATTACTCATAAAACTTAACAACTCTGTTAACTGGAGTGCGTTTCGTCCCCTATTCTCAAATACAAATGTCAGTGTCAGGAATAGATAAAAGAACTTTAAAGGCATTTTAGCTAAAATAGCTTTGATGGTCGTTTATTAATAGGGATATAAGTATATTCAGGATAGCAAATTATGTGAGGCGTTATTATGTTTTAACCCTCGACGCAAAAAGGAGTGTTCAAGTTTGACATGTCTATCTGTGTGTCTGTGAAATCCTAGCTTCCGATCGGACGCATCGATTTGAGTACGGTTTTTGTCGATAGTATTTTCTGTCGAGAGAGAGAAATAATATCACCTCAAAAATTGCTAAGAACACTTAGCAATTTTTGAGGTGTCGGTGATATAATTTTATTTAATTTAAAGTTATATAAACTTGTGTACGTAAGTGTACCCCCTTTGTCCGTTCACGCTTATAATTTCGCTGTATGGATTATGCCATACAAACAAACACGCGGACATCTATTGTAGCATTATACGAACCCTTTCATAACTATAACCAAGCCGAGACTAAACCAAAATTTATACAGGGTGGAAAATGATCTCCTTTATTGACGCGTTCGGTAAGGAGCAGGCAGAAAATCAGCGCTGCAGCTGCCATGATGTGCCATTATGCTGAACTTTTTCCGTTTGTGCTGACATACGACGTGACATTGATTGTTATTATTATACAAAAAAAAACATTTTGTAGTGTGTGCTTACACAAATAATTTTCTATTCTATAGTACCTACCTATTTATAGTAAATTCCCATAACTTTGACACTGCAAATTTATGTTGAAGATGTCTATATTAGGGCTTGTGCATAAATCACGCGAGCTACTTTTTGACCCCCCCCCCCCCTTTGGTGATATTTGGGGAGGTTACTCGTTTGGTAGATATTTTCTCTTACCTCACGTGATTTGTGCACAAGCCCTTACTTAGTTTTATCATGAAACAAACAAATTTGAAATCGGTGATTCAGAAAAGCAATATTTTTAATTTGGCACATTCTGATCTAATACGTTTGCGATAGAAATTGAAACCTTATCAACCAGGAAAACGGTGTCTTGGCGTTTTTTAAAATGCAAATGTAATCTTCTTTATCCCTTAATTTCCACGTGAAAGCGCCAGAACGACTATATAACTACCCTTACTGACCCACACAAACATTACACCCAGTATTCACTACAGTACAAATACGCTTAAGTCCTTTTAAATCTATAACACATTTTGCTTCAATCCAAAATATCCTATATAAAGAAAAATTTAAAGCCACATACGACCTTGTGGTATAAATATATTACACGCCCCAAATACACTTCAAATCTTATTACTATTAGTGATATATTTGACAAGCTTTCAATACTGGTTAGATTTGGGGTATTAAAAAAAGTTTTTCTCAGTTTACTTTGAAGCGTGTCAAAAGCAATTCGGACGTAATAATTATACATTGTCGTGTCAAATGTAGGTTTTTATTATTGGTTAATTGAATAGAGGTAGGATTCCTAACAAAATAAATAATCATAATATCAGCTGAAAGTGGAGGCTTTGATAGGCCTAGGCCAAAGAGTACCACAATGACCGTCCCTGCGCCACCCGCATCCAGCGGAACCCGCGACCTTTAACAGGTCATCAGTCGACCTAGTCTACCCACGCTGCGCCTGTCGGTACGTGGTCCCCGCTCGAGAACCTTTCCGCCTCAACGGCCGTCGGTTCTACGGACAATGCAATGTGCCCCGCCGCCCCCTGAACCTTCAGTTTAGCGATTCGGAGCTACCTTTATTCTGGTCCGGATAGCCTCATTTCTGATGCGATCAGAGAAACTCCCAGCATAGCCCTCTCCATTGCCCTTTGGGTGACTGAACCTTCTAATTTGTTTTTTTTTATTAGGCTCACACAACCAATTACAGTCAGTAGTATTCATTCAGTACCATTAAAAGCTTAGTGTCTAGATCTGGACTACAATTCTAAACACAGTGCACAGAAAGATTCATAACTTAAAGACAAACTATTCACTAGATGCAATTACATATAATTATTGGCCAACTTACAAGGCAAGGCAATGCTAATGAGACCCATAGTGAGCGAACACGTTTCGGTGCCATACGTCATCACTGGCAACACACACTGGTCAAAGACTCTCGTCTTGAGACACTGCGGAATATTGGACGAAAAGATGTGCCGTAGCTTCTCGAACGCGGCTCAGCCGAGTCGGTATATTTGTTAGGTATCTACTCATGTGTGGTTCTGAATCTACATGCATATTATCACCTGGTTACTGTCTCGCAAATCATCCCACGGCCATACCACCGAAAAGATTTCTGCATCTTAATATCTACCAATTTAGTCCACTGTCCCCTCTTCCTCATTCGGGCAACCTTATGAGGTCAAACCAACATTTGAAGATGCCCGGCCAATCAAACGAAAACCAACTTAAACCCGTTTTGAGAAAACAGAAATTCCAATGACAACTATACGCCTGTAACTCTGAGAACGTCGTATCTGGTTGGTTGTTCGGTAAAGGAATTGATGCTCTGAGATAAATAGAAAAGGTTGGTTTTTGAGTGTAGTGTTGATGCAGTCAAGTGCATTGGGATAAGGAGGAAGGACCAATTACGGGCAATTTTGTTGGATTAGCGGCAGGATTTTTGGAGTCCCGGCTTGGCGAATGTTCTTGTGTGCTTTCTAGTGTCTATGCAATGCATACTTACCTACATACAGTCATCACCAGCCTATATACTTCCCACTGCTGGGCAAAGGCCTCCTCTCATGAATGACAGGGAACGGACAATTATAGTCCCCACGCTAACCCAGTTTTTTTATTGGGGACTTCACGTACATCTTAGAATTTCTTCTCAGGTTTCATCACAATATTTTCCCTCACCGAAAAGCTAACGGTAAATATCAAATGATATTGCTAACATAAGTTTCGAAAAATTGTTTGGTACGAGCCGGGATTCGAACCCACGACTGCCGTTTGACAGTCGCATACTGGAACCACAAGGCCACCGTAGCTTACATACACACAAACAATAAGCCTCCTCTCCTTCGGCAGTCGGGTAATAAAAAACAGGTCCTCAGAGCTCCCGAGGTTGCAATATTGAGAGAGAGGAACCTTGCATTTATCTCAAACAGATACAGCGAATTAGCAAAACAGCTGATTCGCTGTATCTGTTGCATGCATACTGTTCTTCGCTACGCGCTAATGCGGCTCACCCCGCCGGTCACCCATCACGAAACTAGACCTCTACCTACGCTTAGTTACTACTCATCGCGGTGTCAAGATATATTTGTGGGTGAGCGTTGAGGTGAGCTTAAAACAAGTTACAGCACGGCTAGCACGCGACGGCGCGCGAGCTCTCTCGATTTTTCTCGCACTATCAGTCTCTCTCTTATTAGAACACTTAGAAGAAGAGGTATAGTGCGATAAAAATCGAGAGTATGTCGCGGCCGTCGTGTGCTAGACGTGCAGGATAGGGGAGCAGTAATGAACTAGTCTTCCAAAGTTGGAATCGTCTATAGGCTAGGTCGGCTTACCATCAGACAGGCCGTATGAATACGGGTGATATGGTTGTGCTATCGTCGTAATATAACAATAGCATAGCCTAGCGACGCCTGCGAGTCGGAAACGATAACGCAGGTTAAGCAAAGATGGCAGCGGTTAGTCTTTGGATGGGTGATCTGATGTTTAAGTGGTTAATATAAATGAGCGCTTCCGTACTTTGGATGGCACGCTAAGCAGTTGATCCCGGCTGCTGTCTATGACAGTAGTCGTTAAGCCGAGTTAGAGGCCTTCCGGCGGCTTAAGAACTCCTAACATTCGAGTTGCCCACTCACTTGACAAAGGGGGGACAACTGTTACTCGCGTCCGCAAGAGCTACCTACCACAACCCTGCACGTGTCCCCTAGGTGGTACTAAAGCGTGACACACTTTAAAGGCCAAAAATAATGTATGCCATAATTATAAAAGCTTTTGCCATGCAGTGGTACTTAAGTGGTTATGAGGTGAAGATTGTGTCCACTGCCTGGCAATAATTAGAATGTCGATGGGGGAGAAGAAAGGATGTGTGGACTTCATCATCGCAGAGGGAGAGGGGGTTTATGGCTCCACACTCAGAGAAAGACTGAAGTAGTGTCTATATAATAGTATATATACAAGTAGCTACATGCATAATCATTCATACATCTCGCACGTAGGTACTTAAGCTATCGCTATTAGCTAATCTTATCAGAGAATGTGCCGACTTGGCACAACCTTTAAAATATGACTATTTATTTGAAATAGGTAGTACTAGTATAAATATGCGCTATCTTCAATCATTTTATATAGTCTGTGTCTCGCACTGCGACAGTTTTGACATGCTTACAAAATAACACCATGCCTAATAGCCTGTTACGTTTTATCGTTAAGTTTCCACTTTTCAGTACATTGTGGCCGTAAAACGTGACGATAAAGCCTCTTGTGCTAGCTGGTGATTTTAAAACATTAAAAAAAATATATATATACTGCGTGGAACGGAACGATGGACTTTCCCGCAAGAGGGGGATTATTGAGCGCTAGTACGTCACATTTTCCAGATAAACATTTTTTTTTGACGCGATTTTTTTTTAACCTTTGTATGGTGCGTTGGCCGACTGGAGCGACGAGCTCCATACAAATGTAAAAAAAAAATCGCGTCAAAAAAAATACTTTATCTGTGTAAAATGTGACGTACTAGCGCTCAATAATCCCCCTCTTGTGGGAAAGTCCATCGTTCCGTTCCACGCTGTATATATATATATATTTTAAATGAAAACTTACATACTATACAATTATATTCTCGCCAAACTGTTACGTTTGATGGCGAGACGCGCTACATTTTAATACAACTTAACTTAACCTATTAAACTCATCTTATAAGATAAATTAGGTAACAATTTCGTGGGCCCCATACCAAAGAAATTATATATATATATATATACACACACCCACACAAAAAGTAAAAGTAAAGTTATTTCTCATACTGCTAAAAAATAGTATTCTTTATAAAAACTGCGTCTGCTATAATTGTTTATATCCTGAACGGTATGAATAATTACATTCAAATCCCTAATAAAGCACAGACGCACTTAATCACTTTAATCACTTATATCCACTTAACAACATAATAGCCTCTACACATCTGATATACTATTACCAATCTCCTATTAAAAACCGCCGCATTACCGACCTTATTCGAACGAGATAAGAGTGAAGGGTGCTTAAGTTGCCACAAGTAGCTTGACAATAGATTGTAGTGACTTTTTCGAGTGACAAGTTGAGGGTTGTTGGTACTTGAACATCTGGTTAATGTTTGATGGGGTTATTGTTTCGATATTTTTGATATTATCGTTATTTAATAAACTTAATCCGCATCCAGCGGACTCACGTGACCTTTCAGGCCACGTGACTTTTCTTTTCGGTCTTCAGCTTTAACGACCGATTTAGCCTAGTTGGTTTGGTAGTTACCCTGCCTACGAAGCAAGAGGTCATATTCAGATTTAGATTCAGATGATTTATTTGCTATTCGTACAATACATGCAAATACAATTAATACAAATTTAGGTAAATCAATAATACAATTATAGTTTAATCATCATCATCATCATAATATCAGACGAAAGACGTCCACTGCTGGACATAGGCCTCCCCCAAAGAGTGCCAAAGTGACCGGTCCTGCGCCACCCGCATCCAGCGGACTCCCGCGACCTTTACCAGGTCATCAGTCCACCTTGTAGGGGGGCCTGCCCACGCCGCGCCTTCCGGTAAGTACGTGGTCGCCACTCGAGAACCTTTCCGCCCCAACGGCCATCGGTTTTACGTGCTATGTGCCCCGCCCACTGCCACTTAAGTTTAGCGATTCGGAAGGCTATATCAGCTACCTTGGTTCTGCTGCGGATAGCCTCATTTTTGATGCGGATAGCCTCATTTTTGACGCGATCACGCAGAATAATACATTTTAAAATTAATTAGGTACTTATCCTAGGTGCACATTAATAAAAGGACATATTGGCAAGGGCATTGGCGAAAAATTATTTAATTGTATAAAATGGACTCCATTAATGAAATATTATATTATCTTTCTGTCAATAGTTCCCATGTCTGTACATTGTTTGATATCCTGGTCCTGGGTACGAATCCCGCTAAGGGCATTTATTTGTGTGATGAGCAGGAATATTTGTTCCTGGGTCATGGATGTATTCTAAAGTATTTATTTATCTATGTATGTAAGTATGTTTATCGTCGTCTATTTATTTCTTTAATGTTTATTGCACAAAAGAATATCTTATGGTACGAAAGGCTGACTTAATGCTATATTTAAAGCATTCTCTACCAGTCAACCTTAAGGCAAAGCAGATAAAGTGGGCAGTGCAACTTAATTTAAAACAAAAACTCTTTAACACGTCTAAAGATGGGATGAATAATAATAGTAGAATACGATACAATACAATATAATATGATATAACAATATATACCTATTAAGTCATACATACACATACATACCAATATAGATGAAACTTACAAATCAGATTACTTTTCAGTTCTGCCAGCAAATAAATTTTTTAAGGACTTTTTGAAGACAAATTGGATATTGCAACGAATTCGGTTCTTTTACTTTATAATTTATCTTTAAAAATATTACTATGTTGAGGTATATCTTAACGAAAAGGCGCCATTCTTGTTCAGCCGTGTGTCAATGTCCATAAGTTTCGTTGAGTTGGCCGCTAGATGGCGCTGTACCGTTCGGGTCGATTCCTGAATCGTGCTATAGAGATTTTCCCGGCGATAATGACCTCTGGCCAGTACTAACTGATTTTTGTACAAGTGTTATACCAGGTGCCTCTGTGATTGACTCAATATACAGTATTAGCAAGTAACAGTATCATTTTGGGACCCCTTTGAACATGGTCCTTCGAGCCGGATTTGAACCAGCGACCTATGACCTATAATAAAACACGTTTCCGGAAATTATTTGTTAGTGAAGACAATTAATTGGCTGTTTGATTTAAACATCCAGATTATTTGTAAGTACCTACCTATGCGTTATTTTATGTGTAGTCTAGGATACTTTGCAAATGTTACAGTGATACAAAACCGTGAAATGACGTACCTGTCATGTCGGTGGAACACATTGTCAATGTGCCTCTTAAATCTCCCAAAGTGTTCCAACGCGACCCATCATATTAGTTCCAGTTGTAACAAAACCACTTATTCATCTAAGTCAATAAAGTCTTGTAAATCAACCCTATATTAACACTTCAATCTGGCTGAATACTGTTTGCAAACCAGTCCTGACCCGTGGGTAATTAAAATTACTATACAGGCCACTCCGGTTTGGCGGCTTGAAATTAGTTGTGAACGACGCGTGGCGCCATCTGTTGTCGAGTTGCCGAACTAATTATTTAGCGTTGTGAAGTTGATATTTTGTTGAAATTAAGTGTGTTTGTTAATAACAAAATCAGGTTATACTTAGTGAGACAATATAATAAATAGTTACTTTAAATTTATTTTGTTGTTTAATAGGTACGTAAATAAGTTGAGTGCACGCTAATTCGCATTTATATACTTAAAACATCTGCTTAGAATTGTATAGTCTTATAAGAACTACTTACCTATGACTGTTAAACGGTTTTATATTACACGTTAGATTAAATTCTGAAGAGATAAATCGGGTTAGTTTATTTGTATGGGTCATTTCAGCACGACTCATCTGATCAAATTTCTTTCACCACTATAGGACCGGGATTATTTGAGACGACTTCGGGATTAGACTAAACTTAACACACTCGCCGCTACTGAAAAAAATGCGAGCTGGCACCCCCACGCCACACAAGTCATAGGTCTATTGTTTTTGGACTTCGTCTGAATTCGGTGGCAGGTGGGTGGCAACGGTGACAAACTTTAGTCCACAGTGGCGGCGAATGGGTTAAATTTAGTTATTGCTAACAACCTTCAGAGTTATGTCGAGACTCAAGAATTGTAAGACGTGGGGTCGGGAGTTATGTACCGACTTACGAAAACGAAGGGGTTTACAAGGTAATTATTTAGTAAGTATATAAATATATCGTACCTAATATCGTGTACCTATAAAATAATATTTTAAGTAGTGCAATGGTGGCCAAAATGTGATGTGCCTTTAATAGAAATATTGGACAGTTTTTTTTTAAACCGTTAATATATTAGTCACCGAGTCTGGGTTCGCAATAGGTACAAATCTACAAAGGTAGGTACACTTTTGTAGGTAAGTATACAGTATTTTGCAATTAACCACGTAAGTGCTTTGTTTCTTAAACTGTCCAATGTACTATACGAATGACAAACTAAGAGTTATGCTTCAGACCCATGTGTAATTGTTGCTTTTATGTAACTTTTAGCTATTCATGTTTTTCCTTGAAAGTCTTTACCGCATCTTAAAGTAGTACTTGGTGAAGTACATTCGGCAATTATTATTGCTATGCAGTTAAAATGTCAGATCTGAGCTTATTATTGTTATTTTGCCCTTGTACAAGTATGTAGGGACTTACGCGGGGTCATAAAATATCTCGGTTAGGTTTATTTCTTGTAAGTACCTTGTACCGGCGACACGGACAACGTTCCCGGCAATATTACCGGTGGTAGTATTCCCGGGAATACTACTCTAGTTATCTAAGTTTACTGAAAGCGTAATTGCTTAAAAATTCACTAACAAACACAATAGAGTTAAGAAAACCTAGTAATTAGTAACAAACATGCGTGCAGCTTAATGATTAGTTTATCTATTGATACACATCTTGGACATTAAAGCCTAAACCATAACATTTTACTTGCCCGACTTTCACTGGAAATATTTTAGCCAGTTACGTACAAAGGAGTCGTTATGTATTTCGGAACTCTTTGAGGAACAGACGATTCTTATTTGAATTTCGTGTTGATTTTTATTTTTCTTCAGAATTAGATGAAAGTGTGTAATTTGGAAGAGCTCATGATTCTGTGCAATACTTATACATACAATATTTCATATACCTACCCTAAACTCCCCACTAGAAATTGTAAATTCCACTGAGTTACGAAAATCCCATACCTTTTGTCACTCAATTGAAGAAAATAGTAGGACCCGCAGGAAATTTAAAAAGATAAAGAAAATATTAGCTCTTTATCTGATTCTCACGAAAAAAAAACACTGTTCTGAGTTAGAGTGGCCCTCTTATTCTAATGAGATTACATATAGGAAGGTTAATTGCGCTGGTTTGCGACCATTTATACGGAGTACCTACTAAAAGGATATTTTCTCGCGTTTTTAGTAAGTAGATTTCTATTACTTAACGCCAAAATAAAAGATGGCTCATTTTTTAGGGTCTGTAGAATCGTTGCATGCAATTCACAACAGCAATACACCACATTCATTCTTCACAATCGTCGTTTTTACATAAAAGCGTATCTTTCTATTCACAGTTGTGCATAACAGCAATTCTTCAAAAATTCACCACATTCGTTTTCAGTAGTTACATCATAATGTAACACATTTCAGCATTGTTTTTCAGTATAGAAATAAAAAAGGGAGCGTTAAGACCAACAAATGCATACTGAAATTATGATGAATTACGAATTTGTTGAATTGGTGTTAGCGTTTGTGAAAAATTGCAATTATAGGAAGAAATGTTTACGTGTACCTAATATTTGGATTGCTCTTCACTAACATAAAATACATCTGCTTAGAAATGCTTAGAATGGATCCAGCTTGTAATTAATACATAAATACATACATCCACGCCTTTATTCCCAAAAGGGGTAGGCAGAGCACATGAGACGTATGTTCCAGCGCCACTTTTAGCATAAATGTGATATTACAGTGATAGGTTGCTAGCCCATCGCCCACAACACACTTCAACCCTGGTCCCTTAGTCGACTTTTACGACACGGGAAGAAAGGGGGTGGTGAAATTCTAACCCGACACCACACGGGAAATAATGTATGGATTAAATGAAATGTTGTAATTAATGTATGTATATATATATAATATATATTTTGTACATATACACTTGTTGCGCGGGGAGTTGGGTACTACCTACTGCCCGTTTCGTCTCTGTTAAACATTTTATCTCGTTCCATCTGGAACACGGTAACAATAAATAATAAACATTTTACAACTTATTTAAGAATAAGAATAAGAATTTTTTTATTTGCCATAAAGATAAAGAAAAACAAAACACATGCAATACAAGAAATAGAAACAAAATTCGCTTTACAATTAACTACTTAGTACTATGGCAAATGGGATCCAGTTTCAGCATGTGCTAGGCTTAGCAGCCTGGCGCTGGTTTACTTACTTACTCCTCTGACGCAACCCGAAGTATGTCTTGGTCTCCAATACGCCACCGATCCCGATGGTTTCTCTTTAGTCCACAGCTCTATGCTTCGAACATTATTTAAAGGCGACCTTTAAACCATACTTAAGTACTACATTCCATAGTAACACTTATACACTAATGGCCATTTGATGCAGCCTACATAAAATGTATAAAGTACATAATAATACGTGTAACTGTATAAACAGGCGTTACTTAATACAGATATCAGATAAATGTCATGTAAACAGCAATAAATCCGTTTAATTTGAAGTAATTTGCGTCCAATTAGGTTTGATGAACGGCGCGGGCGGCGTGACGACGGTTCCGCTACTTGCCGGTAGATGGCGCTGCAAAAACCAATACAAAATCGATTTTCTACAATTTTGCATTATCAAGATTATTCTGTCAGTTTGTTGTGGCCAATGTTAAATTTATTTGATTCAACGAAATAAGATTAAATAAGTTGAAATTTTCACGTTAAAATAAGTTCTAGTATTATAATATTTGTCGTCCTCTCGGCCACAACTACGTAGAGTTGTTAGATTTCTATCTAATACCATGTCTTGGCGTAGGCACTAGTTTTTGAAGCCTGTCATTTGACCTTCCAACTCATAGGGGAAAGTAGACCTATTTGGATTAGCTTTTGGCAAGGCTTATATATGCACAACTCTGAGGCCGCAGGGGATGAGAGGGGAAATATAATAGAAATTAAATGATGCGATTAGAGACTTCGTATGGAACTCGCTCTTTTTTTTCTATTCTAATTTCTGGCAAGAAACTTAATTCCGACCTAGATATTCCATTTCATATACCTACAAAGTGTCGTGTTATTCAAGTATGTCGTTTTTTAACATGAGAACCAAACTATGTTTGTATGGAGAGTCCTGCCTGGTGACCCTTAAGAACCTCATCAGAGGGTACATAGGGATTGCTCCACCGACTGGCGCTTAAGAGTCCGCAGTAAGGTCGATTCTCCATACAAACATAGTTACGCTCTCATTTTAAAACTACGTATTGGATTGTAACGAAACTTTGTATGTACAATGACATGAGGTATATATCTATGTCTGTAATTTTAGTAGTAGTTTATGTAGCTTCAGATACCATAGTAAAAAAATACAGCGAATTTAAGTGACATCGCTAGAATATTTAATATTAATATTTTGGGGACAAAATTTTACACAAATCGACCTAGTCCCAAACTAAGCAAGCAAGTATTTCGTTTGTTTTATAAACTGGAACCATATAAACTAATTACGGACATAGATAAACCTCATGTAAGTATATGCAAAGTTACGTCACAATCCAACACGTAGTTTTAAAATGAGAGCGTAACTACTTTTGTATGGGAAGGTGAAATTCGGCCGAGCTTACTGCGGACTCTTAACTCTTCAGTTTATAATGCTGAGGATAGCACCGGGATCAGCAGGCTAGTTTTTTGGTAATAAAGCAGTTATCTATCGACTGAAGAGTTTAAAGTTAAAATTTTACACCAACGTAGCTCCTTGCAGATCAATTCTGAACCACGGGCCCCGTTAGGCTATGAGTATTCCCATAAAATACATCCAGGGCCCGATTCGAGACCACAAAAGATGACGTACCCGGTATATTACAGAGATATCCCCACTCCCAAAATTAGAAAGTTTTTAGAACATATGCTCAAAGTTATATTATCTTCTAGTGATCCTACCTACGAAGCTGGAGGTCCCGGGTTCGAATCCCGGTAAGGGCATTTAATTGTGTATACTTGTTCCTGAGTCATGGATGTTTTCTATGTATTTAAGTATATATTTATCTATATAGGTATTTATATCGTCGTCTAGTGGCCATAGTACAAGCTTTGCTTAGTTTGGGACTAGGTCGATTTTGTAAGATTTTGTCCCCAAAATATTAATATTAAATATTCTAGCGATGTCACTTTCTGTCAAATAAGATGGAATCATGGCCCAGAGGAGTAATTGAGTAACTTGTCGAACGACCGTTAGGACAACTCATCTGTCATTTTCCCATGCAAAAATCGATCTACCTACCTTACGAAACTACGCAATCGACCAGCTGGTATAATTTTTTCAATTCATAATTCTTTTTTAGAAAGATTTTTATAAGCAACTTTTCCAGCCACTAACCGTAGTCAACCAACATACATACATACATACATACATTCACGCCTTTATCCCTAAATCCCTAAAAGGGGTAGGCAGAGCACATGAAACTTGTGTTCCAGTGCCACTTTTAGTATAAAAGATCGACCAAATGTGATATCGTAGTGACAGGTTGCTAGCCCATCGCCCACAACACACTTCAACCCTGTTCCCTTAGTCGACCAAGTTATTTAATAATTATTATGCAGGCTATACGCCCCACTGCTGGGAAAAAGCGTCGTCTCAAGTTGTTTATTTTCTTAAAAATATTTAATAAGCTCATGAAAAATACTAATAAGTTTAATCACTATACCTGCAACATAATATATTTTAAATTAAAACAAAGACTGTCATTAAACCTGCAACCAATCAGTCGGCCCGTAACGCACATGTCTGCTCGTTACATGGTCTCAACGGGTTTGTAAATAAACAGCCAAGTTGGTAATAAATATTTCGTAAACTAAGAACAAAAGGAAGAATACAAGGCTTATGAGAATTCCTGACTTACCCGGGCGGGATCGGTATAATACCATATTATGGGATTATATACTTTCCTCACTTGTCGGTATTACATATATACATATAATCAAGCCTATTTCCCGGAGGGGTAAGCAGAGATCACGGATTTCCACTTGCTACGATCTTGACAAACCTTTCTTGCTTCATTCACTTTCATTACATTCTAAATACATGCTCGGCGGTTTAGAGTACTCTTGAGCTACGGAAGCCTAGTGGTTCAGGCATGCGACTGTCAAGCGGCGGTCGTGCGTTCGAATCCTGGCTCGTACCAATGAGTTTTTCGGAACTTATGTACGGATTGTTTACCGTTAGCTTTTCGGTGAAGGAAAACATCGTGAAGAAACCGGTCTAATCCCAATAAGGTCTAGTTTTCCCTCTAGGTTGGAAAGTCAGATGGCAGTTGGTTTCGTAAAACTAGTGCCTATGCCAAATCTTGGGATTAGGTGTCAAAGTGGACCCCGGGCTCCTTTAGGGGCATTACCGGGAATAACGGTTGTGTCCTTTGCAATACGCAGGCGAAGCACCGCTAGCTGCTAGTAATATATGCCTATATATAAATTCGCGAACTTGACCACCATTCTAAAAGCACAAGGCTCATTACCGCCCGAACTTGGCGGTCACCACACCAATCCCCTATCTTCCTTGAAGCGTTCCCACAGTGCCCTCTCCGCAGTATCGACATGCCAGCTCATTTCCGAACCGATATTTACCGAAAAATTAAGCCTATGACACTGTGGATGCTAAGCGAGTGATTTTCAGCGTAACTTAAGACGGATGGCCAAACAAATTGCATTTTTATCAAGAACCTCCGTCCTTGTTTTCCAGACGTCCTGATCCCAAAGAGCCTCTGGCCAATGCTTTGAGGACTGGTAGCTCGTTGCGCGAGGACTGCCGCGTCTCCGTTTTAAGCTGTCGGGCTGCCATTCTTCGGTGACTGGCGATATTGGCCCATACCTTAATTGGCATGCGGCAGACATGGCTGGGCCCAGTCATTTCTTCACAAACAAATGGCATTCGATTATGAGATTAATTCTGCATGAAAGAGGAAGGATCCAGCAGAATATCACCACGTTCCTTCTGTATACGCAAGAAGGAGTGGTTGTGGAATGAGAGCTGGGTCATACACAGATTTAGGTTCGCTTCTTTCCTGTGGACATTATAAAAGTGAAGGGCTACTGAACCCAAATTTCTGTTTGGACTCTTAATCCGCATAAACGGCGTCTCCCCTTATTCTTTATTACTATTCGATAAAAACTGTATTTATATGCACGTGAGCTATTATTTATTATTCGGGAGAGACGAATGTCACACATACAGTGAGGCATTTAATTTGTATTCAGAAAATGTATTACCTCTTACTTTAGTTCTTTAGTTACTTAAGTTTAGAAGTTTAATTGAACAGTTTATATAGACTGTATGGTTTAATTGTCTTGAGATTTATACTTGTAAATAACAATGCAGTAGATACCAAAATGTTACTGTAAGGAAGAGCAGTGTCTCCCAACACAAGCATTTTTTTGCTTACAGGGAGGCTCCATCCCTTTGTTCATTATTTACGTGGTTTTTGTTGAATAAAGAATTTTGTTGTTGTTGTTGAATGTTTCTGTTTATAGTCCAGTCAATGAACTGACAACTTGTATGGAAAAAATGTCAAGTTTGGAAATAATTTATAATAGCTCATTTTTTATGTGTAACTGATATATTATCAATTAAATAGTTACCCAGCGACACATTCCGACAAAATTTCAGACATCAAAAAAATGATAAATTAACTAGCTACTGAAAAGTCAGAAAAAATATTAATCAATATTTTTGTCTTCATTTTGGTTCATTTATATTTGCTCTATAATATTCAAGATAAATCGTACAAAAAAAGACAATGCATGCTTCATTTAAATCTACATAATTACTTCCGGGTGGATAGTTTGCCGGATTCTTGAATATATCATCTTAGAACAACATTTTAAAACGAAATCAACAAAAAAAACGCTATTATAAATTAATGTTTTTCAAAACCGTATTTTGCCTGGAGTATTACTCGTACACAGTGTATAAAACAAAATTTGTTAAAGAAAAGCGAACCTAAATCTGTGTATGACCCGGCTATACCAATGTTTTCCAGAGGGACTACAGTTTGTTCTTCAAGAAAGGAGTTTACACGTTTTAAAGGATCGTCAGCGCGTTTGTGACAAAGCAAATGTCGACACAGCGTATATGTCTTTATTTGTATTAATCATACATTGTCAATTACATGAAACGGTTAATTTAAATAAATAACAAAATAATAATATAGACAAACCGGTGGGGGTCGACTTGTATGGGCGCTCCGCCGCTGATACTTAGCTACATATAAATACAGTGCCCGCTTAACTGCACTTTTCTAGTAGACGAACCTTTCAGGAAAAAATTGAACTTGTTGGGATTAGACCGGTATTCGCACGATATCTTCCTTGATCGAGCTACTGTTATATTTATATCATTGGTACGAGCCGGGGTTATTCGAACACGACCTCTAGATTGAAAGTCGCTCGCTTTACCGCTCGGCTACAGTGGCTTCCAAAAGCTCATCATCATGATATCAGCCGAAAGACGTCCACTGCTGGACATATTCCTCCCCCAAAGAGTGTCACAATGACCGTTCCTGCTCCACCCGCATCCAGCGGACTCCCGCGATCTTTACCAGGTCATCAGCCTTGTGGGGGGCCTACCCACGCTGCGCCTTCTGGTACGTGGTCGCCAGCACTCGAGAAGTTTTCCGCTTTAACGGCCATCGGTTCTACGTGCAATGTGCCCCGCCCACTGCATAGCCTCAATTCTGATGCGATCGCGCAGACAAACTCCCGGCATAGCCCTCTTCAGCCCTTTGGGTGACGTTCAGGCCCATAGTAAGCGACCACGTTTCCGTACCATACGTTATCACTGGCAACACACTGGTCAAAGACTCTGGTCTTGATACGCTGCGGAATATTGGACGAAAACGTGTCCCGTAGCTTTCCAAATGCTGGCCTACCGATTCGGATTCGCGGTTCACTGTCGTAGTAAAATAACAGTCAAAAGTCGCATACCAAATTTGACCGCTTTTGCTGTATCACAATCCCAAACCCCCAAAATCCGAAAATATACCAACAATGATTATAATTCAGAGCGGACGGGATCATACTTAATTTATGTAATTTTCTGTTCGCTATGTTAGATTTAAGTAGGTGGTTGTGGTTATGACGCGACGACCGACATTATACATATTAATCATAATGTTATAGGGCTCATTCATGAAGAAGCATTTGCATTATAGTCATACAGAGATTCATGTTCCCGTCTTTCATGTGGACATAGCCAAAGTAAACGCCTTTTGTAGGTACTTAATATGTGGTATATATTGAAGGTCCAGAATAGCCCTACTCACTCCTTACAGAAGGTTGTACGGAAGGATATTAATTAAAAACGTGTTGCTCGATACGATCTATATTTCAGAATGCTCTCGCGCGGTGCAACCGCTACTCGTTAACACATACATAAGGAATACACATAGTACAGACATAGTGTGTGCACCTACACCTTTTTAAGAGTCCGCAGTAAGGTCGATTCTCCATACAAACGTAGTTACGCTCTCATTTTAAAACTACGCATTGGATTGTAACGAAACTTTGCATGTACAATGACATGAGGTATATCTATGTCTGTGATTAGTTTATGTAGCTTCAGATACCAATGTAAAAAAAATACAGTGAATTTAAGTTTTTCATACAAAACTTGTTTGTGCTGTATTTCGTTTGTTTTATAAACTGGAACCATATAAACTAATTACAGACATAGATATACCTCATGTCATTGTATATGCAAAGTTTCGTCACAATCCAACAGGTAGTTTTAAAATGAGAGCGTAACTACGTTTGTACGGGAAGGAGAAATTCGGCCGAGCTTACCGACTCTTTTTAAGCATGTTAATCAGCGTAAACGGCGGCGTCTCCTTTTATTTACTTATTATACAATTTCGTGTCATTAAATCATCACCGTTAACTATTGCCCACAGAAAAGAAAACTTTAGTTTTCGTCCCAAAACACAGATCAATGATGTAGTGAAGAGTTTACTGTTAGCTAGTGCATAGAACCATCTATAAGAATATAAGTTTCTGTCAAAAATTTCATTTTTGGTACAGGCTTTTGTTGCCCACTGTACTTTTCTATATACCATCATCACCTGCTCATTGAGACGATTCTAACGAGCCCAAACTCAACGGGGTTACGTCAGTTACATACGGAATTCCCATGGCCACCTTCTGTCTCCATCATCAGATCAGCTCGATGGTACCATAATATTGAATTGTCATCCAAACTATACTAATATCCAAAATTTCATATCAATCGGATAACAGCAAGTGACTGAAAAATGGATTGCAAATTTTGACGGACAACTTACTTACATACATACTTTTATACTTACATACGAACAAGTCAAGTTAATATAAAGCTTGTTAAAATAGAACCGTCGCGGAGTGTCGTCCGGCTCATATTTCAAATTCAAATATGAATTTATTTAGAAAAGTATTTCTCTGTTAATAAATATTTGGAGCAGCCCAACAGGGCAAGTGCCTTCGCAGCCATAATAATAATATAATAATACACCATTTATTTCAGGCATCTAAGGGACATAGTAACAAATACATTATACACGGTGTTCCCGGGAATTTCCGTTAACTTCGGCATATTGCAGAAAATATGATATTGAAAAAAAAAGAAAAAATTTTTTTTACAAAATAATCTACTATAGCATTAACAGTGGTGAAAGCTGCAAATCTGATAAAATTAAAATATTGAATATCTTGATAACAGTAAGAGTTATGATACTACTGTCTTGGAGAAATTAACTTTATTTGATCTAACCTATGCCCCCTTGCAATTAACGGAAATTGACAAAAACACGTAGTAAAAATTTAAAAACTAGTTATTTAGGCGACGAATCAGCGTGGCTCCGTTGGGTCGTCAAGAATTAGGTAGGTTGCCCTGGAACCGCTGAAATATGACACCCTTCGGTCAGAAGTGAGCACACGCGATGGTCTCCTGCAGCGGCCGCGGCACGCGCACCACAAACGAGTTGACGTGCACGTAATGGCGCGAACGCAGCTGGAAAACACTCAGCGAATAGCAGTCTTCTGGTGGATATACAACGCCACGCCACTATAATAACACCACTACTTGCTCTGTAGGTGTGTGGTGTTGTGCTGATGGTGAGTCGCAAGAGCTCCCGAGGATGTGCTGAGTTTAGAATAAAGGTCCTACATTTGTGTCTACTGTCGACACAGCGGGCCGTGTATCTAGACCTAGCTAAGAATCCCGTTTGGGAGCTACGATCCCACAGTTACCTCAAACCCCACATTTTCGCAGGGGTTTAGAAAAGATAAGTATCTGGCAGGTATTCGCCAGAAATAAGGGGGCTAAAAAATTTATCGTGAATTCCAAAAATATGCAACAACTCAAAAGCGCAAAAAATAAGCATAATTTGTTGAAAATCTAACCCAACCTGTGTCGAAAACAAAAAAAAAGCTAACTTCTTTAAATATTCACTTGTAAACTCAACCTAACCGATCACTAATAAGGTTGACTTTGGTGTAGAGTTTGGAATGGCTATAGGCTTTTTATACGATGTAGTTTCTGCCCATGACAGATGGGTATCGGCGCGATTATAATATAATCTGCCGTTAGTAAGGCATGTCTAGTAACCAAAACAGAATTAACATAATGATAAGTTGGGTGAATGCAGAGTAGACGAAAGATGTAGAGGCTACCACATCCATACTAATATTACTTATAAAAATGCGAAAGTGTGTCTGTCTGTCTGTTACCTCTTCACGCTTAAACCGCTGAACCGATTGAGATCAAATTTGATATGGAGATAGTTTGAATCCCGGGGAAGGACACACGATAGTTTTTATCCTGGAAACCATCCCCGGGGGTGAAATTGGGGATGAAAGTTTGTATCGAGCTACGATATAAACGAGTTCCACCCGGACGGTGTCGCGGGCAGAAGCTAGTATTATAAATGTGAAAGTGTGTCTGTCTGTCTGTCTGTCTGTCTGTCTGTTACCTCTCCACGCTTAAACCGCTGAACCGATTGAGATGAAATTTGGTATGGAGATAGTTTGAATCCCGGGGAAGGACACTGGATAGTTTTTATCCCGGAAACCATCTCCGGGGGTGAAATTGGGTATGAAAGTTTGTATGGTGCTACGATATAAACGAGTTCCACGCGGACGGAGACGCGCGCAGATGCTAGTATTATAAATGTGAAAGTGTGTCTGTCTGTCTGTTACCTCTTCACGCTTAAACCGCTGAACCGATTGAGATGAAATTTGGTATGGAGATAGTTTGAATCCCGGGGAAGGACATAGGATAGTTTTTATCCCGGAAACCATCCCGGGGGTGAAATTGGGGATGAAAGTTTGTATCGAGCTACGATATAGGTAAACGAGTTCCACGCGGACGGAGTCGCGGGCAGAAGCTAGTATTTCTATAACTTTTGCGAGTTCGTCACTGTTTATATCGTACGTCTATATAAACTTCGCCAGTTAAATCTAACAGCGGATGATTTCCGGGATAAAAAATGTCCTCAGATCCGTCCCCTGGATTCTAACATTTCCATGCCGCATTTCATCTCCATTGGTTCAGCTGTTTAACCGTTTAACTAAAATTGTCTCTTTCTCATCCTACTAATATTTTAAATGCAAAAGTTTCGATGTTTGGATGTTTGGATGTTTGGATGTTTAGATGTTTAGATGTTTGGATGTTTGTTACTCAATCACGCTTAAACGGCTAAACCGATTTGAATGAAATTTTGCACGAAGATAGTTTATAGCCTGGATTAAAATATAGGATAGTTTTTATCCCGAGTCCACGCAGACGATGTCGCGGGCGGAAGCTAGTAATAACATAAATGTCAAACAGTACATGTTAAGCTGAAACGTCCGCTAACGAAATTCCAAATTTCGATAAAAGTGGATAATTGAAAAATTATTCGCCACGAACGGGGTGGACGGATCCCAGAGTCAGATGTGATGGATCAGATACATGGGTTGAAATCCCGCTCTTGGCGAATAATTTTTCAATTTTCCACTTTGATCGATAAATTTAATGTCAAAATTATATGAGCCTTAAATCCTAATTAGGGCATTAAATATTAGGGGACAATGTTACACAAATCGACCTAGTCCCAAACTAAGCAAAGCTTGTACTATGGGTACTAGACGACGATAAACATACTTATATAGATAAATAAATACTTAAATACATAGAAATCATCCATGACTCAGAACAAATATTCGTGTTCATCACACAAATAAATGCCCTTACCGGGATTCGAACCCGAGACCTCTTGCTTCGTAGGCAGGGTCACTACCAACTAGGCTAAAGCGGTCGTCAAAACGTCATTAATATTTGAATTTTGAAAACTACACCCGTGTATAGTAAGTATTAAGAGAACTAACTTTGATATCTGCTCTATTCCCTCCTAACCCTATTTAAATAATCTTCTTCTGAGGCCATACCTATTTTTTGGCCATCGAAGGATGGTAATTAGCTGAATTTTACGGATTAGCTGAACGGAGAGAAAGACGAACGAAGGGGTTTTCAGGATAGTAGGAGAGGAAAGATGATTGCTATGTATTAGAAATAGAAGAGGCATGATGGTGGGCCTCCTGATACGACACGACAGCTTCTTCTTAAACATCCTAAAAGGCAACATTTAAGGCAAGAGCGAGACAGAGGAAGGCTTACGCTAACATTTTAGCATAGTAAAGGATAAAGCCTTTTCTCGAGTGGCGACCAGGTACCGGAAGGCGCAGCGTGGGTAAGCCCCCCACCAAGGTGGACTGATAACCTGCGGGCGTAGCACAGTTGTCATTTTATCACTTATCGTTGTGGATAAGGCATCCGTCACTCTCGCACTCGCATACTTGTCAGAGCGTGATGGGCGTCTTTACCACAACGATAAGTGATAAAATGGCAACCATGCTACGCCCACAGGTAAAGGTCCCGGGAGTCCGCTGGATGCGGGTAGCGCAGAACCGGTCACTTGCACTCTTTGGGGGAGGCCTATGTCCAGTATGAGCAGTGGACGTCTTTCGGCTGATATGATAATGATGATGATGAAGGTATAAAGCCCAAGAGGCTGGCAATGGACAGAGAAAAGTGGCGGTTACTCCACCGACAAGAGCAAGCCAACTCCAGAACCATAATCTTAATTTTATCGACTTCAATTTCTTCTCAATCATTCTTTTATATTCGCCGATCAGTTTTGTGGCTGTTTTGCTGTGTTACTCTACTCTGCACCTTTCGTGTAGCCCGATCGTGACAATACTTTATACCGTCGAAACCCAACCAAACCACTATAAATGTCACAACTACATGGCAACCCGAGGGTTCTTACTCCCTTTCTTACCAAGATTTGGGCTTCAAATATTTCGATTTTCCCGTGACGGTCCGAAGTAATAAGTAGCTTTTTATTTTCAACCGAAATCTTGTAATAATTTGGGTTATAATAACACATTTGTGAATATTGTTTTCAGAATGAATAAAGGGATCGCCAGACAAATATAGATACCTATACATCTGTAACATACCTGGGGCCGTAGACAAGGTTACAATCGACAAGCGCTAAAGCCAATAGAAAATAATAAAATGTAGGGGAATGACAGGTGCCGACGAAACACTTTTCGTTAACAGCTTCCTGCTCGGCTCCGCCCGACTCGGTCGGGGCCGCGGGTAAAATATAGCATCTAGAGCTTCAAATAAGATAAATCTCTTGTCTGAAGATCCATTATATAGTCTGTTTTCTGTCTGACTATCTGTCTGCTACCTCTTCACGCTTAAACCGTTGTACTGATTTAGATGAAAGTTCGTATAGATATAGTTTGAGTCCCGGGGATGGACATAGGATAGTTTTTATCCAGGAAATCTTCCTCTAAGGGGGTAAAAGGGGGGGTGAAAGTGTGTATGTAGCAACGATATAAATGAGTTCCACGCGGTCGGAGTCGCTGCCACGCGAAATCTTGCGACTAGGTGCCAAAGCCGACCCCGGGTTATTTGAGGGTTCAACCGGGAAAACATAAGGACACTGACACTCTTGTTAACGTAATATGTATGTAGGTATGTATGTATCACCCTATTTTTAATTTGTTTTCGTCAAACACTATGACAGTGCCATATTTAAAGGATGTAACTGTCACATCCCACTACCGGTCAGAAGCCCCACCCCTTACATAACTTTCCACCCTACAGTCCCCAAATTCCATATTTACCACTTACCTCGCCCAGCGAAGCGACAAAAACAAATTTAAATTTAAATGCGAAACACCAATAATCATGATTGATACAAAATTACTGTTTCTCGCAAATTGGGGCCACGTTGTAATAGCACGGCGTATCATTAAGCTTCAAACTGTGGTGGTGAACAGACTGAAAGTGCTAGCGAGAGTATGAATAAAGACAGTAAATAGATGAAAACGTGTCAGGAAGTTAAGAAAAAAGTGTGACAATTATTTTTTTTAATGTGCGAAATCCTGTAAAATTTATGGGTCTTAGTTTTTTTCAATGAGGCATGGACGTCGGGGGTACCGAAGGAACAACCAAAAGATCGATGTCACAAGTGTAACTAAAATGGTGACAACCCTAGTGGACATGAATGAAAAGGTTACTAACCGCGGATTTTAAAAAAGGAAGCCTAAATTGCTTCAAATTTTTCATTTTCATAGAACCATCAGTTTAGGGGTCCGTGAAATTGGCAACTGTGGTTGCCACAAGCAAGTGAGTGGCTAAAGGAACTGGGTAATGTTGGAAGTGGATAAGTTTAAACACAAAAGTGTAGTGTGTAGTGTGTGTGCCAAACTATGAAGAAGTGTGAAACCCCTAGCATTGAGATCATAGAATTATCATAATAATTGTTGGATATATAATTGGAATAAGGAACATGGAAGAAAATTGTAGTAGGTATGTGCGATATCAAAGAATTACAAGCGCGTTGCTGACCCATTACAGATTTGAGGATTCAATGTATCTGCCTGCCTGCCTATTGGTATAAGCAAACAACGTAACATATCGACGCTCCAAATCTAGAAGGAACACACGTGCGTTGTTAACATTTTAATTATTTGAGGATTCGTCGTGTTAACAGCTAGAGACAAATGCAGTCTCAACCTCCTCTGGCGACCTAATTCACCACCAGGAACACAACACCACATACCTACAGAGCAAGCGGTAATGTAATTATGCTTTGCGGTCTTTTATTAGGTCTACTTTCGCAGCTGGCTCCAAATAGGCCAAATAAGTGAAGGACCTGCAATTGCCTCTAGGTATCTTGGTCTCTTGGAATCTAGCTGTCAGCACAACGAATCCTAAAACCAATAAAGGGTCGACAACGCGCTTATCGCTACACGTTTCTTCTGTCCGCTTGCCATCAGGCCGGCCGAATGCTTGTTTGTCATCGTCGGAGTATTTATAAGCTCATCAGCCAGGCTAGCACGATAGGTTTTATAGTTACGTTTAAAGCCTAAATTGCCTGAAACGTCACGTAGGACGTGACCGTAAAACGTATCATGCTAGCAGGGCAGCTCATCATATTCCCCCATATCGTTTTGTGGCCCGACTGTCCTCTCTCTTTCTTGACATGATCGGAAACCAGCTAGATAGCTGATACAGTTGTAGAATTATTGATGATTAGAAAGAGTCCGGAGAAATATACTCAAGGTTTACAAGGTGCTAATGATTTAGGTACCAATAATTTTAGAGCTGACATTAGAGAATCTTCTCTTGGAGTAGACTTAAGTCAAAACATTAAAAAGTAGAGTTTATGTTAGCTTATGGAGATATTAAAGGAAATAATTCCGGTCCATAAACACCCTGTTACCGAAATAATGAGTAGTCAGGCATTAATACCTCTTTAATTACATTATGGAACCTCTTGACTGGCCACATCACTTAGACGAAATACTGAAACAAATGTCAATGTTATTTGTTCGATGTTCCCTTGACAGAAAGCGTTAAATATCTGGTCAGTTAATTGGGAATGTATTATTTATTTTAAAACAATATAATCGTAATTATAAAGTTTTTTTTTTAAATATATACGTACAGTTAACGGTTTTGAAGTAATGTAACGTCGTACAAAGTCTTGGTGCCTAAATTATTTGCAACTAAAATATATATATTGAAATAGAGGTAAAAGTAAGTACAGTCAGTGTTCGATTACTCTTTCTCCTGTTGTGTTCACGATCGTTCGCGGTATTATTGTGTACTAAGTATGTTTATTGCTTATTTATTATATACGTGACGCACGACTCAAAGTAGGTCGCACGTGTGCATGAAACGTGCGGTGTTTAGGCCGTACAATCCGCACATATACTACTCAAAAGAAAATAGGGGCCACACGTATGGTGATCGTTACGTGAAAATTATATTAAACAGTAATATATATTTTTTCTAGCTTTTAGACTTAAACTCCAGCATGAAAGAGGTTAGATTCTGCCTTCAGAATACATTCGTATCCTTATACGGGAGTTCATTAATTAGCCACTTATCAATTAGTTTATGTCCAATAATTACAATGGCCCTTATTTTGTTTTGAGCAGTATATTTATGTAGCAAGTTACATAGTTTAAGCTAGTGCCTACGCCAAATCTTGGGATTAGGTGTCAGAGCGGGCCCCAGGCACAACCGGGAATAACGCCAGGAGGATGATGAAATAGTTTAGACACATTATTTTATCGTAGGTGATCAAATTGCATTTGCGACATCCTTTGGATTAAATAAGCATTTTTATAGTAAGTGTATTAAATAATAGGTAAATTGACGATTTAAGCATGTTTAAACGAACATTTAACTATTGCCTAAGCGTGGATTTATTAAAGTGTGTGTGCGAGAGACAGTATCCTATCGCAATTCGTAAATTTCATTTTCCAAAGGTATCATTTGTCCGAATTGTCATTATGGCAAAAAGCAAATTTTCTCGAAGACTATAAAATTTGATGTTTTTTTTTTAATTTCATTCGTGTACTTTAGGTTAGTTTAGGTTTGTTTTATGATAATCCTGAAAGTTTCATGGTTACCGAGAAACGGTTTTTTGCCGAAATGAAAAGTGACAAACAATAAAGTTGGGTGACATTTAGTGATTGCGATAGGAAACCGAGAAAGACGAGTCTTTGATTGTTTCCATTTAGACAAATACTTTTTTTAGCTAACTGCATCACCATAGTTTTGATAACTAGGTTCGGCAGGCAAGGATTGATTCCAATGTTGGCGCCTATCCTTGAGAACATTTCGGCCAACATACTGTATTATTAGTGTTAATGCATACGTTAATGTTAATCCAGTCCAAATTATGTTAATCGGCGTCGGCGCCTGCGATCAGCTTGGTTTATAAATATTTATTACTAGACCGATTAGGATGTTATACATAATCGGCTTCGGTGGAGGAAAACATAGTGAATAACCGGTCTAATCCCGAAGAGGACTAGTTTTCCCTCTGGGTTGGAAGGTCAGGTGGCAGTCGCTTTCGTAAAAGTGCCTAAGCGAAATCTTGGGATTAGGTACCATAACGGACCCCGGGGCTCCCTTATTTCTTATTTTATTTTTCTTTAGGGTAGACGGAAAACTCGGTCAACTTGAAAGATATTCACAAAAGACAGACACATTGTCAATCCAAAACAACTGTATTTTTTATTTAATTTTCCTTCTCAGAATCATGTTTGCGTAGGTACTATTTTACTTTCTTGCCTTTGGCAACCAGATTTGACAACGTCGCACACCCCCAAATCAATTGTGGCAACTGTAGTTGCCTCTCTCTAACTCTAGTTGTTTTGATTTGTTAAAGCAATTTTGGTTAAGACTTGCATTTTTTTAAACCGAAATAAGGAAATAAATAACTTCTCTTTCTTTAATGTTCCACAGTTGGAGCTTGCTATGTTGTTCTTATCTTTAAGTCTTATCGCTATATCTTATACAACATACTTTAAGTAGGGTCATTTCGCTGGTTACGCGACCACCTTCGTTTAGCGACCACCTGAAGGAGAAGGTTTTTTCTATTGAAGATAACATCAATTGTACAGACCCTATTGAGACAATTAGTTCTACATGCTTTTTTTGGTGTTTTGGAATAGAAATCTACTAAAAAACCGAGAAAATATCCTTTCAGTTCACGAACTTAGCTAAGTGGTCGCCAACCGGCACATGAAATTAGGTGGTCGCTAACCGGCGAAATGACCCTATTTGTAAATTAACAATAGATACTTAATACTTACTCATCTGCCCAGCAGGCATATAGGTATATACGTTGACTTCAATACACGGCACATCTCCAACAACCACAAAAAACTTATTACATACAAATTATACGAATAATCGCTTTAAAATTACTTAAAAAACCAACTAATACCGAACCTTTGTCTATGATATGTTTTTAATGGCCGCCATTATACGTTCTATTTTCAAATTCAAATTTTCGAAAAAGGAACGCCGGCGCCGGCGCCACGGCTGTCGCCTTGCGGTTTTAAAAAAATATAGTCATTTCTGTTTCCGGATTAGGGGTGGGTTTTGGGGTTCCTTAAGTGATTTGAACGATTTCAAACCAATTTCAGTTGAAGTAGGTATAATGAAGTAGTATAATAGCACAATTTATCATGAGACGTGAGTTTAGCAGACTTTAACGTGGCTGTCACATTCATTGGTTAGTCAACTAGATAATTTGGCCCCATCTTAACCTTGTTATCTTACTTTTAAGTATAGCAATGTGTCTCAGACACAGGACCGATCACTTTGGCACTCTTTGGGGGAGGCCTCTATGTCCTGCAGTGGACGTCTTTTGGCTTATGGTGATGAAAACCTTTGCTGTAAGTACCACAAACGCAAACCAATTAACTATACGGAACCATTTATTTGTTTCCCGGTTTTTTGGTGGTCAAACCCTTCTGTCAATGCTAAACATAATTATTGTTATGTAATCTAATCGATTGCTATAAGTACCCAAGTATTAATATTATCTTTTTTGCCGCTTTTTTTCGGCCTGTTTCACGATTTTTTTTTTCATGTACAATCTCATAATGAAATACAAACATAATATTTAAACAACAGACACATAATACCAAAACGAAAAAATACAAGGCCTATAGTACAAATGCCCGAGTAACATGCATATCAATATAATATTTTACGTCACACCTGGCCATAATGTGAGTTTTACTGCACGCTGCGCGTACGGTTAAACTCGCATTGTGGCCAGGTAAAGACGTAAAATTGTGTACTCACCACGGGCAGTAAAAAAGAAAGCCCTCTATCGCATATTAGTAACCCGAGCCGCAGGTGAGCGAGATTTCGGGCTTTCTTTCTTTTACAGCCCTTGGTAAGTAATGTACTAGTACAATTCAAGGGTGAGTATCGATCAGAGCTGCGGGGCGTACTGCATGGTTACCATTTTATCACTTGTCGCCGTGGATAAGACGTTCGTCACGTTCAGACATGTACCTATACGAGTGCGAGAGTGACGGGTGGCTTATCTACAACGATAATAAATAAATAAATATTAGGGGACAATCTTACACAAATCGACCTAGTCCCAAACTAAGCAAATCTTGTACTATGGGTACTAGACGACGATAAACATACTTATATAGATAAATAAATGCTTAAATACATAGAAAACATCCATGACTCAGGAACAAGTATTCGTGATCATCACACAAATAAATGCCCTAACCGGGATTCGAACCCAAGACCTCTTGCTTCGGTCACTACCAACTAGGCTAAAGCGGTCGTTAAGATACCTACAATAAGTGATAAAATGGCAACCATGATGCTACGCCCGCTCTGCGAGAGAGCGGAGCGGTGTGCGCGGAAAAAATCCAGTAGTCGAAAGAGATGCGTGATCGATGCTAGCAACGCGTTTCCTATTTATTATGTAGCTAAGTTTCGTTATCGTGCTATGCCGATTTTTTAACCCCCGACGCAAAGAGAGGAGTGTTATAAGTTTAACGTGTCTGTGTGTCTGTGTATCTGTGTATCTGTCTGTGGTATCGTAGCTCCCAAACGGATGGACCGATTTGAAAGCGTTTTTTTTTACTCGAAAGCTGATGTGATCCCGAGTATTCTTGGCTATTGATTATGAAAATCTGTTCAGCCGTTTTTGAGATATTGGACTTTGAAATGAAAATGTCGGGGGTTTTTCAACTTTTCTAAGTTGTAGTTATCTGACAACATAGCAGTCATTATACGAAACTACACGTTTCAATTTTACAGAGTTTAAACAGGCATCAAGCGCCTCAGTGTTGCCAATTCGACTTGCAAGATTTTAACTTTGTTCATGAAATGGACCAGAGAACGCTTTTGACGTTTAATAATGAGATGCAAAATTGACTCATCATCCAGTTAGCGTTGTTCCCGGTTGTGCCCTAAAGGAGCCCGGGGTCCGCTTTGACACCTAATACCAAGATTTGGCATAGGCACTAGTTTTACGAAAGCGACTGCCATCTGACCTTCCAACCCAGAGGGAAAACTAGACCTTATTGGGATTAGACCGGTTCCCTCACGATGTTTCCCTTCACCGAAAAGCTAACGGTAAATATTCCGTACATAAGTTCCGAAAAACTCATTGGTACGAGCCGGGATTCGAACCCACGACCGCCGCTTGACAGCCGCATGCCTGAACCACTAGGCTACCGTAGCTCTCAGATGCCTCGGTTTTTCAGAAACACCTCATTCTCCACATCGAAGCTAAATAAAATAAGATAACCCTCTAAACTTAACCCTCCTCCCTTCGACAACCCTCACAGTCGAGCGCACACCCACAATGCCTATTGATTCGCCTACTACCCTCTTTCGACGCGCAATTTCATCCGGCCAAATTGGGCCTTTTATAGGGAAAATTTAAGACAATTTTATGGTTCAAACTAGTGGAAAACTTGTTAGGAGCTTTTGTTGGTATTCGGGGGATTTCTTTTGTAGTTTAACAATAAATGTTAAACGATAATTACCTTGGTGTACTGTTCGTTTTAATTTATTTTATTTGATGATCATGAAATTCATGAATCATGATATGATATAGTCGCTTAAATTGTACGTAAATTTGACGACCGGTTAGCCTAGTGGGTAGTGACGCTGCCTACGAAGCTGAAGGTCCTGAGTTCGAATCCCGGTAAGGGCAAATACTTGTGTGATGAGCATGATTATTTGTTTCTGAGTCTTGGATGTTTTCTATGTATTTATGTATTCATTTATCTATTTAAGTATGTTTATCGTCGAGTACCCATAGTACAAGCTTTGATTAGTTTGGGATTAGGTCGATTTGTGTAAGATTGTCCCCCTAATATTTATATTTACTTTCAGCCCGCCTCCCAACCTTACGGGATACATAAAAGATAGCTCGTTGCAAGGGGAACATTCGCATTACTTTTAATACCCCAGACCCATTACCCCATTCTCACATTGATACCCTGACTGTACACGGGCACAGCCGCGCGGACAGCTAGTATAGCATAAGCCATGAAATCGAATGTCGTGCGCTTGCCCAACCGCTGACCAGTGTAATGGCGCCTGCGCACTCAGTTTGCGGTCGTGATTATGTGTATGTTTGTCTGCGTTTACTAACTAGAACATCGTGTTTTTATTAAAGACTCAGTATCAGTAGTCATACTTCCACTGATTATAATAATAGGTAAGATTCATCACCTTGCTAACGTGTACCCTAAGGCTGAGTATCCAACAGAGCTGAGCGAGGTTGCGAGAATAGTTAACTTGACAACTGTTGACTATTGACCACCGCAGGCCGCGCCAGTCTGTGAGAGGCTTAAGGTGATGCCTTGATTTGAGTCGAACACGCCCCCTAGAAAGAGACACGCTGATGTCTTCCGCGCACGAGGAAAATAGATGTAACACTCTTCGGGAATGGCTTTTTTGGACAAATTTCGATAAATACCTAACTTAGAGACGTTTTATTTAAATTTCATAAAGTGAGATTTTAGATGAGATAAAATACTATGGTACTAACTTGATTGTGTCGTAAAATAATGTATCGCTTGAGTAGGCTGAGTAAAAAAAGGAAAATACAGACCCAACTTTGGATTTTTTTTCTATCGAGGAAATTTTAAGCAATCGTATCGATAAAATCAGATAAACAATCATATAGTCAAGAATCATATATCTGACAATCAGACCTTATTGTTTCTTAATCTAGCCAGAACGGCGTTTCAAAGCACGCGATAATTTCCAATGCACAGCCTTGAGTCATCAGTGTCATCACTTATCACTAACTGTCAAAAAACAATTTAAAATAGCGCACAATATAGAAACAACGGTGGAAAGTCGGAGACATATTTTTTTGAACGAATACAAACGTAAGTACATTATGTACGGTTCTTACAGTCAGCGTCATATAGTTAGTAGCGGCCAGAATAGCCAAATATTTCGTAACACACCCTTATTCTTATAGTAATAAAGGCGTGTACTGAAATATTTGGCTACCTTGGCTGCTCCTAACTATATGACGCTCAGTGTACACTTAGGGTCATAATAAATGATGAAATATTAATTTATTTATTTCAATATGATTAATCATCCGTAATAGCTATGTAAATTCGCATAAAACCACGTAGAACAACACAATATCTACATCAGAAGCCATATTTCACACCCCATAAAAATCTGAGAAAACTCCATCACTTTAACATACAAATAACTCCTTTTAAAAGCACATTTACGTGTCGCCCTGTCAACTGTGTTATAAATAAAATTAATGTTAACTTTTTGTCACTTAGGAACGAACACCGACCAACATAAAAAGACCTACCGCTTCCCCTCTTTAAGCCCAAAATGACTACCAAATTTGGTTCAAGAATGGAACGTCAGAGCTCAACCTAAAATGGCTGAGACTCTAAAGCATAATGTGACGCCATTGAGAACTTAAAGCACTCGCGTCGTCTCCTTCCTTCCCTTAATAAACACCGAGCTCAAGCGAGACAGCGAAAAGAGGGTCGTATTGCATATCATTATGAACTCTTAATGTAGGTACGCCGGCGAAATATTGTCGTCTTTTTTCTTTATTCCGTTAAGCAGGAGGTTAGAGAGAGACGGTTATGTGATTTTATGATAGATTATGTACTGAGGAAATATTTATGGGTTGTATGAGTAGGGTTCGGAATTTATAACGATTTTATGCTAGAGTTGATTTATTAATTTGCTGATTGAAATATGTATTTAAGTCTTTATAACCATAGAGTTTGTTGTGTTTTTAATTGATAACCTAATTTATATCGTAAGAATAGATTAGATACACCTAATTAAGTTTAACTTTCGAGAACGTCGACGTCGCAACAGTGTTTGACAAAAGACCGAGAGACTGAGGCGAGTTAGTGCAATTGACTCAGTTTAGATGGTCACTTTTGGAGCGTTTATAAACTATCTACCTCTTTTTAGGGTTCCGTACCCGAAGGGTTAAAGGGATCCTATTACTAAGACTCCGTTGTCCGTCCGTCTGTCTGTCTGTCGAACCAGCATGTGCAACAGAGACGGAGTATTTTTTTGTACAACGACGGTGGCAAACATGCGTACGGCCCGCCTGATGGTAAGCGGACACCGCAGCCTATAGACGCATGCAACTCCAAAGGAGTAACATGGGCGTTGCCGACCCTTAATATGTTTAAGGATTCGCCGTGTTGACAGCTGAAGGAACAAATTCCCTCGCTCTCAACACAACGCATCCTCGGAAGCTCTGGCGACCTTGCTCACCTCCAGGAACACAACACTACTACAGAGCAAGTAGGTAGTAGTGTTATTATGGCTGTGGTCTTCTGCGAGGCGGAGGTACTTCCCCAGTTGGGCTGCTCCACATTCGAGCGGGATGACATTTCGCTGTGCCCTACCTCACCAAAACGAAGTTCGTTTTCGTTTCGCGGTAGGCCCTCTGGTAATATCGTCCTCCCCTCGTAGGGCTAGCTTTGAGCACATAAGTGGAAGTGTGGAAGTGTGTCAGGAAAGCGATCAATGAAGTCACAGGCAGTTACAACTGTTTAAAATAAAATTATATATATGTATATACGAGTATATAGTAATATATAATTTATTTATATAGTGCTAAAAACAAAATAAAAGCAAGATTTTATTGTGGGTGGCGCAGGACCGGTTATTGTGGAACTCTTTAGGGGAGGCCTATGTCCAGCAGTGGACGTATTTCGGTTAAAATGATGATTTGTGTCACCAAATATTTGCCCTTACCGAGGGATTCGAACCAGAACCTCCAGCTGCGTGGGCAGGGTAGATTTATAGCTATTGACTGTAGTTTGGAAGACAAAAAGGACAAGCACATTAACATTTCAAAGTACAATATCTCAAAACCAGCTGAACCGAGCTTTCGGACATTACAAACCGCATTCAACGTTCCGTAAGTTTAGGAGCTACGATCTAATAAGAGAGAGACGGATAGTGCGAGAAAAATCGAGAGAGCTCGCGCGCCGTCTTGTGATAGCCGTGCTGGGCTGACTAGATTATCGTACATAATTATACCCAGCTTCGTCGAAGTAGATACAGAAAACATTTTAATGTTATTAAACCACTCCTCAACTTTCTTATAGTGAGTGCATTCCTATTTGAGCGTTTCTTTAAAAAAATGCCACTACATTTTTTCGGAGATTTTCTGCAACTTTTTTGTTATTTCTACTCAAAATCACGATGTCTTTCCATCCCGATAGGAGAAAAAAAGTGTCCCAAAATGTTCATACATTTTTGAACTTTCCTATTGTGTTACCACTATACAAAGTATAAGGTAAATGGTAACACAATAGGAAAAATATGTATGGGACAGTTTTTTGTCCTACCAGGGTCGAAAGAGCTCCTGATTCTGAGTGGGAATAGTTAACATAAAATTTGTAGAAGTACAATTAATAATAGTGGCATTTTTTTTGAGAAACGCTCATTTGCATTATGACAGAGCTGTCATCCCAGTACAATAAACTTCAATATTGACGTTTACTGTACTGGGATGACAGCTGTCACATAATGCAAATAGGAATGCACTCACTGTAGCACGCACTATACGTGATCGTCATGGGACTTGGATTGGTCGCACGAACATCCCACAAATGATTAGCGTACCTAATATTTAGGCTACTTCTTCTAAAAGTACGTATGCCCTCTTTTTGCGTCGGGCGTTAAAAATGAGAAAAAAAACATTTTTTTTTTTTTTTTATGATATAGGAGGCAAACGAGCAGTCGAATCAACAATCAACCTTAATTGCAATATTATGGCACATTCACAATGGCCGTAGTCCGTAGCAGTTTAATCTCTACACTAGCGAAAATCGCAATCTGAAGCATGAATATCGTGATTAGCGCTGAATAGGTTATTAAGTAAGATCGTGGAGTTTGGATGCCCACAGTCTATAAAGAAAAAAAAAAATTGGCGAAAATACAGCTGACCATTAGAGCTGGCTACTTCCTCGGCCAACGGATTGGAATTGCTATCCAACGAGGAAATGTGGCCAGCCTTATGGGCACCCTTCCCAGGGGCAGCGCCCTCGGAGAGTGCGTATACTAGTAGTTAAGTAGATTTAAGTGTTAGTGTTAAGTTTTATTTTATAGGTACTATTTTCTGTTGTCATTATAACAAATTGAAATAAACACTGTAGAGACATATATATGTATATATATATAAAAAAAGTAAGACCTATGATGGACTGTGCTGTGAATATGGGACCTGCATTTGTCTCTAGTGTCCACAATATTTACATACATACATAGATTCACGCTTTTAATCCCAAAAGGGGTAGGCAGAGCACATGAAACGTATGTTCCAGCGCCACTTTTAGCATAAATGTGGGTATAAAAGATCGCCAAAATGTGATATACACAACACACTTCAACCCTGGTCCCTTAGTCGACTTTTACGACACCCACGGGAAGAAAGGGGGTGGTGAAATTCTAACCCGACACCACACGGGACAATATTTTAGTTCTTATTATTGACACTGTCAAATAGGGGTGTATAGACTCAAAATTTATTATTACTTAAAAAGATAAAAGGCAATGAAATATGCGTAATGGCTACACCCCTATTGTGCAAGTTTCAATGTTTGTGTTGGTTGATAATATTGGCTACTTATATAAGCGCACTTATATAATAGCTCTAGTAAATGCGGAAAACAAAAAGGTTTTAAGTAAAAAGTGCTTCGGCATTTCACATTATTTTTAGGTATTCGTGTTCCTTGGGGCATTTTACAATGTACGATAAAAATAAGTATGAGCGGGCCGTGACAGAAAAAAAAAGTTTAATAAGTAATTAATAATTATACGTCGTAACGAAACAATAGTACATTACTACAGAGGCCGGGAATTAAGGGGTTGCCGGCCGAGTGTAGCGAGGTCGGACAGTTATGAGGCTGGCAACCCTTTTCACGCCGAGGTATGTATAGTGCTTTTCACAAACATGCAATGAAATAAATAAAAAAAACTCCAAATCAAACTTTAATTTTCATGGCTGAACGCCGTGATGCTGTGCCACAAGTTGTGGAATGGAAATTGAAAAAGACCATCTTGCCGGCCTAGGCCTCCAATTTTGTATGAAATGCCATTACGGATCTCTCCTCTCGCTGCTTCCGAAACGTGACACTTCGAAGCCCATTATGAAGAACATAACGTCAATATTTCATTGCATATTTGAGAAAATTATTTCATTAAATATTTTTTGTTTCGCGTTATTGTCTTGTATTGTGTTAGAAGGTCGTGAGCCTTTCAAGAGAATACAGAGAGGTCGCTATTCGTAGCGGGAATACAGTTGAAAGATACGCGACTTCAGTCACTGTCCTTGTAGTTTAGTGGTCAAAGCACTAGCGTTAATAGAGAGAGTCCTGTCAGGGGCTAAGACAAAGATGGTTTATTTTTCCTTTATATTCTTTCTCTCTGTATCATATCGTTTAATAAGTAATTATTTGTTTAAGAAAAGTCAACTCTTTCCCGTTCATTTTCATTTCATTACTTCAGAGGCCGGGAAAATAGGAATTGCCGTGTAGCATTTACCTGTCTACTATTGGTTTACGGTCGACCAGCCTGAAATGTGACTGTCACTATTTCAGAGGGATTTTCTCCCGCGAACGCTTGGCTGTGGGATGAGCTGCCGGGCTTTGCCCAAAGGAACCTCAGTGCGGGGCAACATCTGCCAGCATCTCCTGATGGTGCCTCATGCAAAAGGACGCATGTATTGTATGTGCTTCTTATGAGGCCCATTGTAAGTCGCTTACTATGGGCATCATAAGAAGGCTCAATGTCACCCAAAGGGCTATGGAGAGGGCTATGTTGGGAGTTTCTCTGCGCGATCGCATCAGAAATGAGGCTATTATCCGCAGCAGAACCAAGGTAACCGATATAGCCCTCCGAATCGCTAAACTTAAGTGGCAGTGGGCGGGGCACATAGCACGTAGAACCGATGGCCGCTGGGGCGGAAAGATTCTCGAGTGGCGACCACGTACCGGAAGGCGCGGCGTGGGCCCCGAAAGGTGGCCTGATGACCTGGTAAAGGTTGCTGGAGTCCGCTGGATGCGGGTGGCGCAGGACCGGTCACTTTGACACTCTTTGGGCCTATGTCCAGCCGTGGACGTCTTTCGGCTGATATGATGATGATAATGATGAAAAGTACGCAAATAGGTCCATCTCATCATCGCTGATAGACCAGCACCTTTTTAGCGGAATAGCAATAAAATATTGTTCTGTTCATGATTTACCCCCTTATTCATAAAACTTAAAATACCTCTGCTAAATAAAATGTGCTTTGTTCCTTTCTTACGAACACAAATGTCAAAGTGACAGATAAGGACAAACGAATTTTAACGCCATTTTAGTTAAAACAGGCTTGTAGGACGTTTATGAATACGGCCGCTAGTCTTTGGATTATATTTGGGGCATTGCTTAAGTAAGTGGTCTATTGTTTGAGTGGCAGTGTTGTCACAGGGGCACAAGTCATCCGCTGTAATTTTGAATCTGTGGAGATATGCTTTGTTACCCGTGCCCGGTGAGCGCGATGTTTAGATGTTTGTTACACAATCACGTTTTAACGGCTTAACCGATTTAGATGAAATTTTGCACGAAGGTAGTTTATAGCCTGGATTAAAATATAGGATAGTTTCTATCCCGGGTCCATGCAGAAAAAGTCGCGGGCAGAAGCTAGTGTACACATATTTAAAGACCCGACGACCAACCGCACGTGACATCCCAAGGGTTGCAAGAGTCCATTTGGCTACGGTGAACCCTTACTTAGGCTGTACAATACAATACAATACAATACAAATACTCTTCATTGCACACCTCACACAAACAAAGCAGTTAAAAAGAAAAACAATACGCTGAAGAGCGATCTCTTCCAGACAACCTTTGGGTATCGGAGAAAGAGATAAAACTAGATTATGTAGTAGGTGGTGCAGAGATTATAATAAGCCAAAAATCAAAATAATTATATTAATGCACGTACATTAATAGCTCTATATATAAACATACATACACAATCATACATATATACAAATAACAGAAATAAAAATATATACAACATAAACAATCAGCCAATAATAATAATAGTAAGACAATCAGGGTTAGGGGAAAGACAAATAATGTTCTTTAAGAAGAGATTTGAAGTTGCCGATAGATTTAGCTTGTCTTATATGACTAGTGATGTGCCGTTCCCAGGAATATTCCCCAGGTGGGAATATTCCCATACAATGGAATATACGGGAATATTGAAATTGTGTATGTTTATATATCTTGCTATTAGGGATTCCATGCTAACTTGGGCCCTTGATTTTTTTACTAAGACATTAACCAGTGTAATTTACCCGCAAAAGTAAATTCCTAATGTTCCCGGGAATATTCCCCAGAACAATGGGAATATTCCCGGGAACAATGGGAATATTTCCCCATCAGAAAAAAAACAAATTTTTCAAAAATAATTCTGAAAGTACCAAAAACGATACAAAGTTAATAAAAAAACCACAATAAAATATTATACGAATACAAAATATGAAAATATTTACATATTAAATGGTCATTGAGTTAAAAAGTCAGAATTAGTAAAATAATGCAGTTTTTGGCGAATGGCACTTTATTTGTCGTGGCACTATTCATTTTATTTACTTTTATTACAAATTTAATTTTCCTAATTTGTATTTCAATATTCCCCTGTTTGGGGAATATTCCCGGGAATAAGGGAATATTCCCGGGAAATTCCCGTTCCCGGGAATATTCCCCGGCACATCACTATATATGACGCGCTGTACGGTTATTTGCCAGCGCTAGTATGAAATAAAAGGTGTTGATTACGTGAGCTTTTCGTGTCGCACCTTATAAAAAGCCCCTTCTCCCGTGACGGCGCAAAAGCTTTTAAGCTTTCTGTCAACTTGGATACTACGACATATATTCACGTCGGAACATCACTTAGCGTAATACTTAGCTTTAGTTATTTCTTGGTGTGGCCTGCTTTCTGATTAAAAGGTAAAATTATGTTATGCAGTTATTTACCCCCTTATTCATAAAACTTAAAATGCCTCTGCCAAATAGAATGTGCTTTGTCCCTTTCTCACGAACATAAATGTCAAAGTGACAGATAAGGACAAACGAATTTTAACGCCATTTTAGTTAAAACAGGCTTGTACTTAGGACGTTTATGAATACGGCCGTTAATATCTTCGATTCGATTTGTATAAAGAAAGACAAATTGAATACTGCTAATATTCTGAAACTTTTTGGCCATAATGAGACTTGTAAATGCCTTTAATTACATTATCAAAGTTTTAGGTAACAGGTAACTACTTTGGGCCACAAACAATAATTCGTATTTGTTAGAGATGTATATAAATAAATGGGCAAAAATAGGGGAGACCGGGGATGTATTTACGCAATATTTTTTAGATTTTTATGACATATATTGTGTTAAAGCTTCTATTTTTGGAATCTATAGTACCGTGCTTAACTAACATAGTTTTGTATGAAAAGTAATAAACAAAGTATAATAGTTAGTAATTCTAATTACTCTAAACTAGTAAGCAGTTTAAAACATTTTTTTTTATCAGTATTACTTCACGGTTTCTACAATCTATTTCATTTAAATATGTAGGCACATCGCAATTTCATCAAGTAAACAATTATTACCCATAACAACGTCACGCTAAAAATATTAAAATTTAACCGAAAACACAATTAATTTCAACCGCGTTACTCCTTATGGCAGTCCATACATCAAAACACGCAAATACAACCCTTATTCCAAAGCAATAAGGGCTAGTCAAAGTTCTACATACATTGGATAGGTTAGGGGGTGCGTTGCCACGGCAACCGCCGAGGGCGTAGTATACGTAGGTAAGTATGTAGTATATAACGCAGAGGGTGGGTAGTGAGGGCTGTTTCGGGTAGGGTAAGGAACATGTAGGTTTTTGGGAAAGTTTGTTGTAAATAATAATAATGCTATAGGTAAAAAACTTAGGTAAGTCGCGTTTGCATGTAGTAGGTACAGTCACAAACTTTCATTTGGGACCCACTTAAGGATGACAAAGCTGTCAAATTGTATAGGAATACGAAGAATATTTTTGCGAAAAGGGTCGTAAATCAAAGAATGCGACCGTACCTGCTTATTTCTTTTGCTTGTGTCACTATTTTAAAATAAGTATCGTCGCTCTTACGTGAAACAATTATGAATCTGAGAGTTGGGTCATACACAGATTTAAGTTCGCGTCTTTCCTGTGGACATTATCAAAGTTAAGGGCTACGAAGCCTAATTTCTGATTCGACTCTTAATCCGCATAAACGGCGTCGTCTCTTCTATATTACTATTCGATAAAAACATTATTTATATGCACGCGAGCTCTTAATTATTGACCACAGGAGAGACGAATTTTGTTTTATATATACCTACAAAACACATCGGTAAACACACACATTCGTCTCTCCTGTGGTCAATAATTAAGAGCTAGTGCATATAAATAATGTTTTTATCGAATAGTAATAAAGAAGGGGAGACGCCGTTTATGCGGATTAAGAGTCCAAACAAAAATAGGCTTCAGTTGCCCTTAACTTTGATAATGTCCACATGAAAGACGCGAACTTAAATCTGTGTATGACCCAGTTTCTTAATTTTTATCGATTCAATATCGAAATAAATTACTTAATGAAAGTTTGGCTCTACCCTTTCCAGCTCTTAAAAATTACTTGAAAAACATTGATGTCGAAGGCTTATTACAGGGTTGAGGTCTATCTCACTGACAGAAATGCATGGCCCAGAACCAGAGCCCAAAATAGCTTAATCATTCATAAAGCTTATTCGGACATGTGTTCTTGTAGAACAACGCATTATGATGATTTTTTTTCTTTGTGTTCATATTCAGTTTGACTTATTTTAAGTAGGTTAAGAACTATCATTATAAGTAATAAGCTTTTTTTGGGAAAAAAATACTGACTTTTGGGTTTGTTTCGGCGTTTCTTCTTAATAGTGGTCTTCTATTTCAGAAACGCTGGTAGAATGTTGACTTGTAAAAGTGCCATTACGGCCTACTGGCAGAATAAAATTCATGTAGGTATTTAATTTATTGTTTTTTTCCGAAACTCGGTGGATAAACGCGAAAACAACTTAGAAAAGTTGAAAAACCCCCGACATTTTCATTTCAAAGTTCAACATCTCAAAAACGGCTGAACAGATTTTGATGAAACATGGCTAAGAACACTCGAGATCACATCAACTTTGGAATAAAAACTGAATATAATAATATGTTTATTATTATATACAGTTTCTATTTGCGAGTTCCTATAATTGGCTCTGTATTGCTATTTATAAAGTTTAGCGAATATTTTTTTTTTTTATATTATCGAAAAACAGGCTCTAACGATTAAGATGAAATCGGAATATAATCGAACAAGCTAGATCTCATACGTATCTGGGGAAATTCATTTTCTCTGTATTTTCTACAATTTCACTTGAGCAGAGCTCGGTCGCCAAGGTGCTGCTAATGATACAAATTCATCACATTGTAATTATTTAGCATCGTTTTAATACGATTCCAATTAACACTACAAACAAGTTACAAATATAATTATAATGTCAATAACTGGTAATTAGTATGAACAATCATTATTTGCAAAAAAATACTTAATCCTCATTATACTTCAATATTAACTCGTATTAAAAACAATTATTATTGATCACCTAGAACCGGCGCTTGATTATCACTGTTATTATAAATAATTAACAAACATAATGATAGCACTTTACAGTAGCATTTACTGAGATAACTGAGGACAGGTATTTTACTCGTAGGTAGATAGATATGATAGACTATAACCTTATTCCATACCTAGATTAGAAAACTCAGCGTTAATCGTCATGCGATTATAAGCGAAAATCATTTTGAAACGCAAAATCCTTAGTAATGGCACAGTATAGGAACAGTAGATAAACTTCGAACAAAGGTACATCGCACGGCTGCACACAATATGCGCGCGTGTTCGGTACGCACACACACATAGCCTTCGGGAATGATGGAGAATGCTTCAATCGGGGCCGCGCCGTTGCGGTGTTCGCTCGTTCTCACTCGCTACGTCAAAGGACCGCCTCGTAGGTATGAAGACAGCGAGCCGCCAGTGCCACGATATCACAAGGAGCCGAATAGGCTTGTAACTAAGCACCTACCAACCTAGTGCAGTTTAGCAACTATTATACTTACTAGGAAATATTTTAGGCATAGTATAGTGGTATTAAAATATTCGATGAAGTGGGAAACTAAAAACACATAACTAACTATCTATAATATTATTACTTTGTGTATACAATATTGTCTATTAAACTGTAACAGAAATACTTTGCATACTTAAAAGCAAAATTAGTATTATAGGTATGCCAAGCCACAAACTTGACACAGCCCTGCGCATCGAGCGAAAGTAGGTAACGAACGCTCCTAAACGGCCTCAGATTACCTACTGTATTATTCTTCTATACTGTGGTAATGGGGCTTTCAAACGGGCCACATTTTCGTGCAATTCTGGCCGGCGACTATTCCGGTTCGAAGGACCAATGAAGACAGCCTTCGACAGCTACTTAAATAATAACAGTGGAAAAATCCAAGAAAAAAACCAAGCGCGAGTTGATGCAAATATATTGACAAGACAAGAAGACAAAATACAAATTCGAAAAGGTAATAGACAAAACATTAAATATTATCAAAAGAGGTTGCGATGCAACCTGCACATCTGTCTTACGCTGACTTTGTACGCTAGAGCAAGATGCACGTACTTGCCGGCCGCACGTTGCCTTAAAAATGTTGCCCGTTTCACAGACCCAGCATTGGACGATTTCGGCTGATTGTTCAGAGCAATGACGCGTAGTTGCAGTGTCCGAGAGGCAACCGGCTGGCTCGCGGTATTTGGGCTCCCGAAGTGTTGTGCAACCGCACTGTGCAACCTGAACTGAGCTCACTTGGACTGGGGCGGAAATTGGGGGGGGTGGAAAAAAATGTCGCAAGTATTCGATTTAGTTACTGAATGTTATTGCTGACAAATATGATAGCCCAATTCTCGCTCACTGGATTGGCCAAATATACTGCTCAAAACAAAATCAGGGCCATTGTAATTATTGGACATAAACTAATTGATAAGTGGCTAATTAATGAACTCCCGTATAAGGATACGAATGTATTCTGAAGGCAGAATCTAACCTCTTTCATGCTGGAGTTCAATTCTAAAAGCTAGAAAAAATATATATTACTGTTTAATATAATTTTCACGTAACGATACTTGTGGCCCTTACTTTCTTTTGAGTAGTATAAAAGCGGTGGCAACGAGCCCTTATTAAATAGTTATAGGTAGTAGTATTAGAATCAAATGTCCCCATAAGCACTAACCTTTAGCTTTAAGTTTAATTTATTTGTATCGTTTTCTTTTGTTACTAAAAACTATGAAGTCCGTTCTTAGAAATAAAGATGTTTTATTTATTTTCATTTATTTTATTTATTAGACTAGCATTTCTTTATACACGGTGTTTTTTTATCCGAAGCCCAGTTAATATATACATTACAAAGAACTTGAAAAAAGGTTTTTTTTGTTTTTTTTAAGCTAAAACAGCTACATCCAACATTTGGAAGTGTAATTTTGCCAGTGTCGGTTTTTTTTTCATTTTCAGGCATTGTTAAGGTTACTTTTTTGGTATCTAATTATGGTTTCAAGTTTAGCGACATTTAATACGTGAGTTGAACCGTGTAATTATTAGTATTATTCGATACAAGAGTGACAAATGGACAAGACATTAATTTTATTTATACTAAACGGGACTTAATCGCGTATAATTAAATTATTTATTTACCTCACTGAGGTCTCCCGACGTTTCGGATGTGTTGCAACATCCATGATCACGGGACCACTCAGTGAGGTAAATAAATAATTTAATTAAACGCGATTAAGTCCCATTTAGTATACCTAAATAATGTGTGAGAATCGTGAAAGTTTAAATCAATACATGAATTTTAGTCAGTAGGTATTTAAATTTCAACATTCAGGGTGTACTTAAAGATTGAGAAAGAAAAGCCGGTTTTCAACCAAGCCTAATAAATATAGCGCATTCTCACACACGCATTATGCAAACTAAATTGCAGAAAACTCGTCAGCGCGTGTCGTAATGTCAAGACCACCTATTTCGAGTTTTGTGCAATTTAATGCTTAATTTATTTGGCTTGGTTGAAAACCGGCTTCACTAGGTTGTTCGTCATGTTCCGCCTGTCTTTTTTCTTCGTCTGAGGTAGGTATTATTATGTTTGAAAAGCACGTAATGATCAATCAAAATAAGTAAAAGTAGTACTTACAATATTTCCCTTTGATATCCTTGATGAAGGAAGAAACATAGACTAATTTGTCCGTTAATATTCTAGTTCCCTGGGCGACCGAGCTCTGCTCGGGTGAGAATACAGAGAAAACGAATCCCGAGACATGAGACCTAGCTAGATCGATTTCTCGCCCCCGTAAACCCCAAATTTCACCGAAATCGTTAGAGCCGTTTCCGAGAACCTGATAGCAAATATATATATATATATTTATATATACAAATATTGCTCGTTAAATAGTATAGGAATAGGTGTTGTCTAGAATGAGGTATATAACTGCCAATAATTATCCCTTAAAAATGCCAATTTAACTAAATATATGGCTTTATTTTTTTACAACATAGCACCATGCAATCTACGTATGTACAAAGTACACATGTCAAATTGGCGCTGATTAATTCATATTTTGTAAGTTCGTGATCGTTCGTTCGGATCGATTGCTGAATGGGTATTGAATGATGTATTTACCTAGCATTATACTAAAATATCCAAAAGCAAGGATAAAGAAAAGAATGGCAACTGAAGTCTTCCAAAAACCTTACATTTCAAAGAAAAATGCGTTTTAAATTGGTAAAAATCGCACATTTCTAATCTTCTTCATCGAAAACTAAACCAGTGAACTGAAGCACTCTTAATACCCTCGAAGGCTCTAGAAAGCCCTCAGTACTTTCAAATCCAAAACATACGAACTCCCAACTTAAAACTATCCTAATTTCTACTTAATATGTATAGGATTAAAACTCCAAATAGCTTGGCATACTGCTCGCAAAATTATCATTTTTCTTTTTAAGAACAAAACTGCGCTCAAATGCTTTCGAATTTCGAATATTCAAAACGTTAAAATAGAAACGTCGTAACTCCAATTTATAGTTCAGTTAACTTAGAGCTTTGAGTGTTTTTGTTTATAGTCGATTTTAGTTTTAAATTTTTACAGTATTACAGTAGTTTTTTCGTGATCGGTAGGTACTCAAAGTCGCCATTGTTCGTCCATTGTTTTTCGAGATTCGTTACTCGTATTGTTTTGGAGGATTTTTCATTTGTTAGCGAGGGGGATTGAAATAGTTTTTTTGTGTGGAGTTGTTACAGTTTAACTGTGAATCAAGATGTTTACTAGGCCCTGTGAGTTGTAGATTTCGAAAACCTGTCTTTTTTTGATTTCGAAAAATTGTATCGACATAAGTCAATATACCTGTTGAAGGGCTATCCTGACTTGTGGATGCTGAATATGAACTCCAATTACTTAGTTAAGGATTTAATAAAATATTATACAAAAAAGTACTGCGGAGCCGAGTCGCGGCTGCGGTGGTAGATGGGTAAGTCACGTGATCACTTGACTGCCGCCCCCCAGTGTCTCCTCACCCCGGGGTCGCCCCGCTGGAGTGGTTCGCGACATGCCGGCGGACCTTGAAGTGTCGTCTTCAACAGCTGTGTCGATGGGGAAGGGACAAATCTTGCTGAAGTCTCTGCGCAGCAGCCCAGTAGCGGTTTGAATTTCAGCGACTCGAGCAATGCCGTCGCGCCCTGGGAAAATTCGGCGTATTCTCCCTAGGAGCCATTTGATTGGTGGTTGTTGCTTATCCTTTATTACAACGAGAGTCCCAATCGTCAACTCTCCGTTCGTCGACTGCCTCCATTTAGTTCGGATTTGAAGCTCGCTGATATTACTCGAGCTGCCACCGTGCCCAGAACTGCTGGCGAAGCTGCTGTATCTTCTGGTATCTGTCCACCAGTCTCGTATGTGAAGTGAGATCTTGTTCTGGGATTGCTGTCATGCTTCTCCCAATAATGAAGTGGCCAGGTGTAAGGGGTAAAAAATCGTTCTGGTCCGAGCTAAGTGGGGTCAAGGGTCGGGAATTCAATAGTGCCTCTATTTGTGTAAGTGTAGTGTACAGATCCTCGTATGTTAAGTGTACCGAACCTATTGGCGCAAATGATGCTTGACGGATCGTACGCCGGCTTCGTGCAAGCCACCGAAGTGTGGCGCATATGGAGGCAAAAAATGAAAGTTGATTGATTCGGTAGTTATGGCATCTGAAATATCAGAGGCATTTTGTCCGATGAAAGATTTGAGCTCGTTGGATGCACCTATGAAGTTGGAACCATTGTCGCAGAATATATTAACTGGTTTTCCTCTGCGAGCAATGGACCTTTTAAGAGCAGCAATAAAGTTAGCCGTGCTCAAATCACCCACAAGCTCGACATGAATGGCTTTGGTTTTGCAGCAGACAAAGATACATATGTAGGCCTTTATCAGACGACAACCACGCCCTCTGCGATTAGCCATTAGAATTGGCCCGGCATAATCAACATTAACCTCCAAGAACGCTGAGCCTGGTTGAAGTCTTTGTCTCGATAAATTGCCCATGATTGGAGTTACGGTGTGACCACCAAAACGTCGACAGGTTACGCATTGGTGTGTAATTGATCTCGCTAAGCTACGTCCCCCAATCGGCCAATAACGTTCTCTTACTGAATAAAGCAAGTGCTGAGGACCAGCGTGCATGAGAGCCTTGTGTTGACCTTTGAATATTAATCTAGTCAAATGATGATTTTTACTTAATAAAATAGGATGAACCTTGTCATATTCATAGTTCGAGTTAGACAGTCTGCCACCTACCCTCATTAAATTTAAATCATTTATATCTATGTAGGGATTTAGTGACGATATCGTAGATTTTTTAATTGAAGTTCCAGATTGAATTTTTGTGTACTCCGGAAACGATTCCTTTTGTGAGATAAGGATTAATTGTTTTAACGCATTTTCTAGTTCTTCCGCGCTAAGTGGGCCACTTCTTTTATTGTACTTAAAACGCGTATTGTGAATGAATCGTGCAATGAAGGCAAATGAGCGTTGCATGCGTTTTAGATCTGAAAATTTGCTGAATGGAAATGGCTCACTAGCTTTGGAACCTACTGCCATACATGTATTTTGAGATTTTACCTCAGGTAGGTTTTTAGTTGCTATTATTGTATTTAGTATAGGCCAGGAGTGTTCTGGCATGGCTAGAAACTCCGGACCATTCCACCATAACTTGTTGTGCACTATCGCACTGGCTGTTAATCCACGTGAAATGTGGTCTGCGGGATTTTCGTTGGTTGGGACGTGTCTCCAAGCATAGTTAGCACAAGTGGACTGTATCTCGGCAATTCGGTTACGAATAAAGGTTTGCAATTTACTTGGATGCATTCCCAACCAACCCAACACAATAGTCGAGTCAGACCATAGAAAACAACTGTCAAACTTCAGTCTCATGGATTTTAGAATCTTGTCTAGTAACTGAGCGCCTTGCAAGGCGCCACATAATTCCAAGCGGGGTGTGGTCAATGGTTTAAGTGGAGCCACCTTCCCCTTTGAGCATAAAAGGTTGACAGTTACTACGTTTTTCACATCAATTGAGCGCACATACGCGCAAGCACCGTAGGCTAACTCTGACGCATCTACAAAAATATGTAACTGCAAATTTACAGGGCTGTGACATGTGACGTGTCTAGGGATCTGTACCTCATTTAAGTTGTACAACGTAAGTACAAATGCCTTCCAGACGTCTCTTATGTCGTCAGGAACAGCTTCGTCCCACGATAACTTGTGCAACCACAACTTCTGCATCATAACTTTGGCCTCTAGAACGGTAGGAGCAACTAACCCTAAAGGGTCAAATATTTTCGAAATAGTTGACAAGATGCTTCGCTTAGTAACTACGCCTTGAAGGTTTATAGTAGTTCTGATGCACAAGTTATCAGCGATGCTGTTCCAAGTTATGCCTAAAACCTTGGAACTATGCTCAGGGCTTAGGTCCAGATTTTCTTCGGCACCACCCACCTTGTCATCTTTTATTTTTTGGAGCACCACCGTGTTATTTGATCTCCACTTTCTCAGTGGGAAGCAGGCACTATTCAAAGTCTGTGTGAGTTTCATATAAATATCAGTGGCGGCCTCAACTGACGAACACCCTGAGATAAGGTCATCTACGTAAAAGTCCCTAGCAATTATTTCCTTTATGATTGGATCATAAGACTCAATTGATAGCTGCCGCAGACAGCGCGTGGCAAGAAAGGCTGCTGACGATGTGCCATAAGTCAAGGTATTCAAGTTATATGTTTTTATGGGTTGTGTGGGGTCGTCCCTCCACAGTATTTGTTGTAAAGGTCGCTGCGATGGAATGACATTACATTGACGATACATTTTTGCCACGTCCGCTGTCAATGCCACATCATGTTGCCTAGGGTGGTCCAAAAAATTCATTTTGAGATTTTTTTATGGGCCATGCTTTTATTTTGTTACCTATAGCTATAGTATTACTGACGGAAAATATCAGCTTCCTAGGTCAACTCTAAGAGGGTGCTCATGAAGTAACAGTTTCAATTTTTTTTGTTGAAATACCCTCTTGCGGAGTTAATTGTTACAGTTACGGGAAACGGTTTAAGAGTCATTCTTAACGTATTAAGTTAACTTAAAGTGTTTGTTTTGGTGTCCATGTGAGTTCTATACCGTGAATGTGTTGTGAAATTGTGTTCAAGAGTACAGAAATTGTTTGCAAATGGCTGTTTCTTTCCGACATAGTAATGATTTATTTTTAATTGGTTTTCGAGAATTGGAACCGATCACTAATCTGAATCAGCTTCCGACCCTGCGACAAGTACTTCGACGTATTCACGAGTACTTTAAACATGAAAAAAACGTAAGACAATCAGTTTCAATATGATAGGCGTACCTAAACTAACATCAGGATCCGGGGGCAAGCATAGCCGACGCAATTTTGGGCTTGATGGAAAACTGGAACCTCAGTAGCCAAGTTCAGGCTATGAGCTTTGATACAACAGCAGCTAATACTGGAGTCCGAAAAGGAGCATGTGCTCTCTTAGAGGCAGGTATTGGTCGAGAGTTAATATGGCTTGCTTGCCCATCTTGGAAATAATGCTCGCCAAAATATTTACGCTGTGCTCTGGCCCATCAAGCTCTGGAGATTCCTTTGTTCAAGAGATTTTGACAAGTTTGGCAGAATTTTTCTCGGGAATGTTACAAAGGGCTTAATGCAGAACCTGATCTAGAACCATTTGCTGAAAATACCCTTGAAGTTCTAGCGAAATCGTTAGCCACCGAAAGAACTGTTCGAGACGATTACTTTGAGCTTATTGAACTCACCATGGTCGTTCTTAATAAAGTACCCGATGACATACATTGGCGATCCCCTGGGCCGATGCATCATGCACGTTGGATGGCGAAATTGCTTTACACTTACAAGATCTATTTGTTCAGAAATCAGTCAATCATCAGTGCTTAAGCTGACTAAAAGAGAAGAAAAAGTCGTTTTCCGGTTTGTCAAGTTCGGTGCGCTGATTTATGCTGCAGCATGGGTTGAAGCTCCTCTGGCGGCCGAAGCAGCCGGCAATGATCTACAGTTGTGGAAAAACCTCGTAGCATATGAATCTGTCGATTTAGTATTGCAAGAGCTGCAGGAGTAGTCTTGGAAAGGCATTTATGGTACTTGGCCGACGAACTAGTAGGACTTTCATTATTTTCCGACAAAGTGACGTCTGTCGAGAAAGCAACAATAGTGGAAGGGATTAAAATTGATGCTGGTCCTCGATTGGTGAAAGGGAATGCCTCTATTTTAAGGAGTGAGACCTCCCTTGGAGCCTTTGCATCAAAGAGAACATTAAATACACTGTGCATGCTCGACATTAAAGTATCCTTTCTGCAATTGCCTATAGAAATTTGGCACAAAAATTGTGACTATGTGCGAGGCAAACAGAGAGTACACGGCTTACGTGTCGTAAACGATACAGCTGAAAGAGGTGTGAAATTATTTGAAGAGTTTAATAGACTTCTTACCAACGATGAAGAGGTAAAGCAAATTATTTTGCATATAGTGGAACACAACCGGAAGTGTATACCTACGGAACCGAATAAAATGTCACTAATTAATGCAATTAAACATTAGGATAACTAGCTTTTGAACTGTATAATGCTTATGATTTCAGCTTCATAGTGCATTTAATTAAAATATCTATATAAACTAGTATAATTTTGTCTTTGTTAACATTTTCCTAGTTATTGAAAAATTATCAATTTTCGACTATTATTTCGATATTTCATATGCGATGAGCACCCTGTTTTAATAACTATATCTTTCTGAAATTTTGCACACATAGTATTGTCGATACGTATAACAAAATTAGGGGGTGGCCCGAACCCAAAGTAGAGTTTGAATTTTTCCCATACAAACGTGGACCACCCTAATGTTGCCGAAAGCGCGTCAAGATCGAAAACAAATCATCTTGTATGTTTGGTCCGATTTGCTGTAAGTCATTAAAAGAATAACCAGATGACGACTTTGCTGAACAGTCAAATACGACTCTTAACCGGCTTGTAATACGGTCGAATTTTAATACCGCGTGATGCGGGGCAAAATATGTTATTTGTGAGTTATCGTTGTGTGACTCACTCATGTGCCCTAGCTGCATGTATTCATGTATGAATTCGGTGTAGGATTCCTTCAAGCTGGGGTTTTGTTGTAGTCTGCGTTCTACAGCAAGGAATCTTTGTTTCGCTATATTGTAGCTGTCACCTAATAAGCTAGGCGATTTTTTGAGTGGTATTGTTAGTAAAAACCGACCGTCAGGTAAACGCGTCGTGTTTTGTGTGAAATTATTTTCACATTCCATCTCTTCCATACTCAAAGATGAATGATCAGTTGTTATTGAATCAAGCTCCCAAAACTTGGCTAATTGTTTTTGTAGTGTGCAATTTTCTATGTTGAGTTTGTTTTGTGCGTGTGCGTGTTTATTGTTTTGTGCGTGTGAAAACCCACATATGTCCGCGATGCCTGGAATTGAGCCTCCTAAGACCCAACCTAATTTTGTTTCGTGTAAAATTACGTTCTTGTTATCTAATTCGATTCTTTCAGACCCCAACAAGTCCCAAAATATATTGCTACCTAGTAGTATGTCAATATTTGACGTTTTGTAAAAGTTAGGGTCCGCTAACTTGACGCCTTTGGGTATGTTAAAGTCTTTGTAGTTAATTGGCTCACTTGGCCACGGACTAGTTATGTTAGGTATGACAATACAGCTTATGTCAGACGAAAAATCGCAATACCTTGACTTTAAATTAATCGTGCAAATTTTATTTAGTACTGACACATTGCTATTTATTCCAGTTACCGTGGTAGAAACGTCTTTTGTGTCTAGGTTCAACTCTGTGCATAACCGTTCCGATATAAAGTTAGAAGTACTTCCGGAATCTAACATCAAGCGTACAGGATAAGCATTAATGCGTGCCGTGTATACTTCGGCTACGGCAGTAGACAATAACCCTTGTCGAGGTTGAGCACAGACCAATCCGACGCCAACGGGAGCGGACGCACCAGCCGCGCCGTCCTCTCGGGCAGCAGGCGCGGGCGCGGGCGGCGCAGACGGCGGCGCGACAGTCACGGCCAGCGCGGGGCCGCTAGTATTAGGCGTGCCGTCATCACGTTCCACTACCGTGGCCGACCACATCCGAATGTAGGATAGTGTTATGCTTTTTCCTACACACTCTGCACGGGCTTAGGCGACACTTGTTCGTATGATGCCCTTTACGAAGACAATTAAGACACAGGTTTAGATCTAGGGCCCTGTATTCCCTATCCTTTGCATTCAGATCTAGAAATGTCTTACAGTTGTAGATGTTATGAACGCACTAGTTACATACGGGACATAACTTACCGCTATTCTGTTTGTTTGGAGAATTATTAGTGACCAAGGCTCGTGGTTTTTCTTGCCTAACATTTCTTTGCTCGAGTGTTTCTAATAAATCGGCCCGCATTCTAACAAATTTGACCAAGTCTTCAAAGTTGTTAGAATCGCCGGCTAAAGTTAGTTTATATTTTTCCCACTCAAATAATGTTTGCGAATCGATTTTGGTGCATACTATGTATGTTAATAATATGTCCCACTTATCAACGGGCTCCTTCAATATTTCGAGCGACTTTAGGTTTTTTATGAATGTGTCAATTAATCTGCGTAATTGAAAAGATGTATCTTTTTGCATTGGGAATACGTTGAATAAGGCTTTAACGTGGTTAGATATAAGTAGACGTTTATTGTTGTATCTGTCACACACAAGCTCCCATGCAAGTTCGTAGTTCGATGCACTAAATTCAATAGATTTAATTACGAGTGATGCACTGCCTTCTAAGTAAGATCGCAAGTAGTGAAACTTCGTTATATCGGATAGACTAGTATCGTTGTGAATCATTGATTCAAACATATCCCGAAACTCCAACCACTGACTGTACGTACCGTCAAACTTACTCAAATTTATTTCAGGCAACTTGACACTTAACTTTGTCTGCTTCACATCCATCATTTTCATATCGGCTTGTGGAGATTTAGATTGACTGGTCGCAGGTCCCTCCGCCTCGCTCAGCAGATGCTGGGCTCGGGCGATGCTGCTGTAGTACGATGCCTCGAAAGAGTCTCGCATTTTGTATTGCTCGGAGGGGTCCTCATGGGCACATTCGATCTGTAATTGTATGTCATGAAAATCGTTAAACACTAATTCCAACCTCGAAATACGCAGCTCGAGCTCAAATCTTTGCTGCGGGGTTAATTGTGCTGTTAATTCATTTAAATAGGTATTGAAATTAGTTAATTGAGCCTTGCAAGTTCCACGACGTTTGACTTGTTCTTTTACTATGGCATCAGTCATTGTTCACCTCCACGAGCGACACTGTAATAGGTAATAATCGAAATTAAACGAATGTAAACAACACTTACTCGTTCTTAATGATTTTAGGTTAAAATTATGAAGCACTTAATGTCCAGTTGATTTAGTATGTGTGTATTTATATTTAACACGATCCTTATTTTGTGCACTAATTAGAAAGTAAACTCACTTTAATTGCAATTAGCCTTAGAAGTAATGTAATTTAGCTAGATTGTAATAGTAATGCACCGCCAGTGATTTGTTCTGACGGCGTAAACAACTGATAATTTACCGTTAGCTGCTAACCGAGAATGATACGTACCTACCTATATACTTGTACTTTAAGGACATTTGTATCACATTAACTGTTATGAATACGTTGTGAACTAGTTATATTTAAAGTAATTTTAGTAGTAGTAGTAATTAAGCGATACCTAAGTGGGCACTTATTGAAAAAAGAGGAGTGGATTGGGAACTTAGCTGGTTTCTAGTAATCCTGGGCTTCTGGTTCCTTAGATCCGTCCATATAGGCTTGTCACCCTTTCTTCGTGTAGTTTTTTGGTGGACTTAGCTTGTTTTTGGCAGCGGACTCGGCGTATTAGCTTGTAATTTCGAATAGTTAACTGCGCTGTGACAATGGCGTAGGCCCGTCCACGTTGGCTGGACAGTTAATCCGTAGTTACTCGCTGGTTCTTGTCTTGTAGGTTCGAAGACCAATGTTGAAGGGCTATCCTGACTTGTGGATGCTGAATATGAACTCCAATTACTTAGTTAAGGATTTAATAAAATATTATACAAAAAAGTACTGCGGAGCCGAGTCGCGGCTGCGGTGGTAGATGGGTAAGTCACGTGATCACTTGACTGCCGCCCCCCAGTGCCTCCTCACCCCGGGGTCGCCCCGCTGGAGTGGTTCGCGACAATACCTAAATAGTTTGAATTCAAAAAGATACCTTCTCTTTCTTCACTTCCGTTGCGCTAATTATGCTGCTGATTTTTAAGAAAGGAAGGAGATATGTGAAGGTTAAATACAATCTTTACAGTAAGTAAGTACTTATACTTGGGAACGGGAGGTCAAACTTTGGTCTGTTAACACGGACCATGAATTTTGCTAGATCGATTTTTCGCCCCCTTAATTAGTACCTAGTTTACTTTTAGTAGGTTACTTAAGTTTTAAACAGACATAGGCGAGAAACTTACAACCAACTTTAAAAAAAAATACTATTAAAAAGTAAAACCATTCGCTATTCATTCACCACATGTCAAGCAAAACCGCGGCGTAGCCCTTGTCTTAGAATGAAATAAAAAAAACTTAACTTTAAACACAATCCAACGCACATACGACCTTCTTAAGGAAAACCTTTGACACAAATTCAACCTTATCCTCATACAATTAAGACTGCCATATGCGTAGAATAGAGGACCAAAGTCACATACGGCCATTTTAGTATTAAAGTTAAAAAAAGCCGAGCGAAATTGGACTCTATCTCAATGTAGTATAAAACTGACGTGTGACGCTTTTCTCATTGGTAATTATCGTCTGCCAATAATTAGTCGCACTGTACGCATCTGTCACACAACGCGTGAGTACAATCGCACACACAAGTGCTTCACGGGTTCATAGTTAGTTCATAGTTATTTACTAGCTTCCACCCGCGACTTCGTCCGCGTGGACCCGGGATAAAAACTATCCTATATTTTAATCCAGGCTATAAACTATCTTCGTGCAAAATTTCATTCAAATCGGTTCAGCCGTTTAAGCGTGATTGAGTAACAAACATCCAAACATCTAAACTTTCGCATTTATAATATTAGTAGGATTCAGTAACAATATACATTGCATTTGAAATCAAAATGACAAAATAATACAAATAACAATTCCAAAAAATATAAAAAAAACGAATAAAGTAACAGAACATAACAATAAAGAATAAAAAAGAGAATTAATAGAGAATCAACAATAAGGAGTTTATATAATACCAACTATGTCTGTATCAATCAAATAATGTACTAAATGTCAATGTTATAATATATCACAGTCTATATTTTTTTTACAATAGCAATTCTTAAAAGAATAGGATAAATAAAAAACTAAAGAAAATCAATAATAAGGATTTAATAATGTCCATGTTTTTATGCTAATCAAACAATTTACTTAATGTCAATTTACTACCCAACTACCGACCTTATTATTATTATTATTATCCTTTTTTACAATAAAAAATCCTGTACTGCGGAAAAATACTTTCTGATCAAAAATGCTTTCAGCTTATATATTCAGTTATGTCGCGAATAAATGTTTCTTCCTTTCTTTTCAAAGAAATATCGGCATCGCGCTTATAACTCCTCTAGAAGCCTTTCTAGGGGAGCAACGCGCTTATAAATTCCCTCCTATAAGGTCCCTACTCTGAGTTGGAAGTCAGATGGCAGTCGCTTTTGTAAAACCCCGGGACCCCGGGACCCCGGGCTCCTTTAGGGTACAACCGGGAAAACGCTAGGATTCTATATTGACTCACAAGGGTTTAAATGCGTTTTTGCGGTAGACTGTGCTGCGTCACACAGACAATACAAAGTGTAACAAAAATGGGGTATGAACCGATCAAGGGCTGATCAGGTATCGTGGTCTGAGATGAAAAAACAGAAAAAAAATATTTTGACGCGTTTTTTTTACATTTCTATGGAGCTTGACGCCCCAGTCGGCCAACGCTCCATAGTAAAGTAAAAAAAAAATCGCGTGAATTTTTCTTTTTCTGTTTTTTCTTATCAGAACACGACACCTATTCAGCCCTTGATCGGTTCACACACCCCATTTTTGGTACACCCTGTATGTTACAATACACAATACTCTGCGGAAATAGGTATGTATAGTTCTAACACGACTCACGATAGTGTAAATTCGATTTTTTGTTAGACTGTACTCGCAAGATGTCACTGCGCACGTCAAACCGCAAGGCGCGGCGACAGATGGACCGACACACGACACTTCGCGTCTCTACCGGTGAACTATCAACATTCCATTTGTATTATAACATGGTCTTACTCAGAATATATCTACATATCTGCCGTACTTTTTTAAAAGGCAGTCTTCTTCATACAATTTACTTGTAGGTGACTGTCTATTTACGAATGACGGCAGATATATTACCTATCACGTACAGAAGGTTCTCTACCTAACAAAACCCTATCATAAACTAATGCACTTATTCATAAACGTTCATCAAAAAAGATTCAAAGGCAATCAAATGTCGGTCCATTATTAATTTCAATAAATCCCGGTGTGGCGTCACTCCTGTCAGCTGTCGAATCTGACGTGTTCTGCATCGTGAAACCCCATGTTACCTATTTCAAAAACTGGTATGGTCCAAAAGTGCGCGCAGATTCAAGGCAATGGCCCTGATACATATGCACCGAACCGCTGCTTTCCGAGGTAGTTTCAAGATCGCGGCGTCTAAGTGCTGATATCCCTCCCCCTATCCAAGGGGCGCTTAGCAGATACACCTTTAAGCGTATGCTTAAAGGTTAAGTATTTGTTGACGCTCCAGAAATCGATATCCTAATCCAGCACTGTGACAGCAAAAATATGCCAATTAGTAATTTTGAAATTTTTATTTTATTTACTTGTTGTTTTAGTTTAATAAGTAAGAATGAATTTTTAATGTCTAATGTTATTTTTATTATATTGATGCTGCATGTAGGTAGTACGTACACAGCTCTCACCTGGTTTTTAAAATTATATTTATTTCTCTCTCGCCTATCCCAATAGTATATTATTATAGTTGTTCATATATATATTAAATTGTATGACGTTTCCTTGAGTCACCGACGGTGCTGGCTGAAAATCAGCGCTGCAGGTGTCTGACACCTCAGAATAATGCTGAGCCAGTGTCCGGTTCACTGGCGCAGAGACACACTTGTTTCATGTTTTATGTGCTTTTCTTGTTTATTTTATTATTTAAACAACCATGTGTCCTGTGTGTTTGTGAATAAATGTATCTTTCTTTTCTTTCTTTCTTTCATCGCGCTATAGAAGTTTCATAAATCACTGCATATGTATATATAAAATCCAAACAACTCTAATTGGAACTTCGGTCCCTGAGAGATCTCTCTATTGCCGTGACTTCTACATTGGTGACCCCGACAATGGACATAAGCGCAACTCTGAGGATCCTGACTAACGCCTAACTCTCAGCAAGCCAGAGCCAGACTCTCTCTTCCCTCTCTCTCTCTCTACTCGCTCGCCACCCTGGCTCTGAGCGCTCGCTCGCCACGCTGGCTCTGAGCACTGGCAAGCTGCACTCTTCATCGCTGACCCCTCTGTCTCGAAGGGGGGCTGATGTGGACTCCTGTCAGCTGTCGAATCTGACGTGTTCTGCATCGCGCTATAGAAGTTTCATAAATCACTGCATATATATAAAATCCAAACAACTCTCATCGGGACTTCGGTCCCTGAGAGATCTCTCTATTGCCGTGACTTCTACACCGGTTTAGATCCCGTGCCCCTAAAACGTTTGGTCTCCAAATATGTATACTTATAGGAACATTAGGAGCAATACTTCTTCTTAAATGGAAAAACCCGAACTTCTAATTTCGAAGGCGTGGTTATAGTCCTGCCTGCCCCCCTCTTCTGTAACCCTCAACGCTCACCCACAAATATATCTTGACACCGCGATGCGTATTGAGAGTCCGCAGTAAGCTCGATTCTCCATACACACGTAGTTACGCTCTCATTTAAAAACTACGTGTTGGATTGTGACGAAACTGCATGTACAATGACATGAGGTATATCTATGTCTGTAATTAGTATGTAGCTTCAGATACCATAGTAAAAAAAATACAGCGAATTTAAGTTTTTCATACAAAAATTGATTTTGCTGTACATTTCGTTTGTTTTATAAACTGGAACCAATAAACTAATTACAGACATAGATATACCTCATGTCATTGTGTATGCAAAATTTCTTCACAATCCAACACGTAGTTTTAAAATGAGAGCGTAACTACGTTTGCATGGGAAGGTGAAATTCAGCCGAGCTTACTGCACTCTTAACTAAGCGTAGGCAGAGGTCTAGTTTCGTGACGGGTTTCCGGCGGGGTGAGCCGCATTAGCGCGTAGCGAATAACAGCGCAGTATAATGACCTGACCTTCGTTTGTCTTAAAATCTATAAATTTGATATTTGTGTTTATACCTATGGCCAGGAATGTCAAAGTGGACCCCGGGCTGCTTTAGGGGCAAAACCGGGAATACCGCTAGTTGGATTATGATTAAGTATGTTCGTTAAACTTAACGAATGAAGGGTCTAAAGTCTAAGATCAGTCCAATCATCCTACTTACGAAATTCTAAAGACAACATTTCGAAACCAATTATAATAAAGTATGAACATCCTAAAAATGTTTTGGTTTTCCCCGACCTACTAATGTACAAAAAACAACTAGCGTACGAAATTCCAAAAAATATATTTCGGTTTGAAGAAATCCGAAAATATTTTTATAACTATCAGCTTCAGGAAAGAGAGATTAGAACCTAAATCTTACGCCTTTGGAACAATCGATCTAAGATACAAAAGTAACAAAACCACTGGTCATACTTCCTACTTATTCCTAAAATATGAACTTCTCAAAACCACAACCCCAGTGACATCACCCAAAATTGTGTCCCAAGATCCCATCTAAAAAACCGGAAAGATCCGAACCGTAATTACGCGCAAACAAACAAAAACCGAACGAATTATAGTTCAAAATTATAGTCCGACGGCGCATAATTTCCGAAGTTTCGGACGAAGCGTGTCATTTTTGTTTTTGTAAAAATCGGTAAATTGTTGGCGGTGGTCGGTTTTTGTCGGCTTTTGGTGTGGCGCCGTATGGAGGGTAGTTTGTGATTATCATAGACAAGGCAGATGATGGGCTATTTTATTATTAAACGTAGCCATATTGTTGCGAAGGTATCTTTTGCTTTCAGCGCCTGCGGAAAATGAAATTAGTAAACTAGTAATTAGTATACGAATATTTGTTCCTAAGTCATGGATGTTTTCTATGTATTTATTTATTGATATAAGTATGTTTATCATCGTCTAGTACCCATAGTACAAGCTTTGCTTAGTTTGGGACTAGGTCGATTTGTGTAAGATTGTCCCCTAATTTTTTATTTTTTTTGTATTTCGCTGTCGCTGTCGCTCAAGTGTGATGTTTCTATTGCCCAAACTTCAGCACGGCTATCATGCGACGGCGCGCGAGGTCTCTCCATTTTTCTTCCACTATCCGTCTCTTTCTTATTAGAACACTCAGAACAAGAAGTACCTATAGTGCGAGAAAAATCGAGAGTATGTCGCGGCCGTCGCATGATAGATCCGCAGGGAGAATAGGGACCACGCCGCCGCCGCTGCTCAGAATACGCTAACGCACCGAAAACGCAGCGTTACGCACGGCGTGGTCTCCCCCTCATACTAGAAGGCTATTCAAATTCCTTGGGCATTGTAATTACTATTTAATTGAATTTCTGTATTTTTTATCCTTAATTTTTCTTTAAGTGAGATGTACCAAGGACAATGACAATGTATGATTATTACTGAAACGATATATGATATGATATGATATGATGACATACGTCACCCCACAGTAGGTACATTTTATAATCTTTACGATTTAGGGTGTGTTGCACTAAACCGTATCTAAGCGTAAGCGGTGTTGTCATTTTAATGCCTATAGAAAGTTTGACAAGGTTCTATGGAACGGCAGCTGCCGGCGCCTGATTTAACGTTGAGATTGATCAATGATGACTTATTGATGAGTGATTTTAAGTTGGTGCAACCCGCCCTTTACGTTGTTATATTGGGATGACAGCTAAAAAAGTGAAAAGTAGTATGTAGAGCGTTTTTCAGGTTTCATAAAAGTTGCTGATTCGACTTCCGGCCTTCTCATTGCGCACAATTGCGTTTTAACCATTTCTTTATCACAACATTTATAACATCATACCCTACTTTTTAATAGCGCAACCGGTTAATGGGCGTATAAAACCATGTAACAAACGATTGGTCTAATCGTAAGCAAGTGCATTTATAAGGAATCGGATAACGAGCGATTCCCAGTAACAGGGCGGTGCGTTTCCACTATACCACGGCAAAAAATAATATTTTAAGCTGGGCACTCACCTAGGTGGCACGCTGCGACGTTTGTCTCAGTGACAAATGGAGAATATTATTTGTAGATCTGAGGGGTAGTTACGTAACGTTCCGAACGTACGTTAGGACAATTGAACGTAATTTTTCTATACTAAAAGTGACGTTTAGATTTTTTATACAACACGTTGGCAAACAAGCGTACGGCCCGCCTGATGGTAAGCGGACACCGCAGCCTATAGACGCATGCAACTCCAAAGGAGTAACATGGGCGTTGCCGACCCTAGATATGTTTGAGGATTCGCCGTGTTGACAGCTGAAGGAACAAATTCCCTCGCTCTCAACACAACGCATCCTCGGGAGCTCTGCTGACCTTGCTCACCTCTAGGAACACAACACTGCTACAGAGCAAGTAGTAGTGTTATTTATGGCTGTGGTCTGCAAGGCGGAGGTACTTCTCCAGTTGGGTTGCTCCAAATTTGAGTGGGATGACATTTCACTGTGCCCTACGTTACCAAATCAGATCTACCTGACGTGCGTACAATGCGTTACGTGATCAACCTGCTGAGGGGTAATCACGAAATGTTTCATGCGCGCGTTAGGACAGTTTAACTGTCATATTTTTCCATACAAAAATTGACATTTATACCTACCTAATGTGCGTACAATGCGTTACGTGATCGACCTGCTTTTTGTCTTGTATCTCTTAATTTAAGGTTTATTTTTATTATTTATTCCTAAATGAATGCATCCAAATGGATGTACGTAAATGTGCTGATACACTCGAGCATGTAAATGAGCATTCTAGCGAATGTTACATTACAGGTAAATGCTCACAAAATAAACTGGAGCATCTTAGCGAGCATTCTAACGAGCGTTCTAGCGAGCATTCTTGCGAAACGACAGTAAATTTTCTTCGAGCTTTTTGCCGAGCCGATCATCATTTCATCGAGTGGTTGTTCCGTCGGGAATGGCCAATTTTAGCTAAAGCAGTATCTCAAATAGAGTTTCTTAAGAATCTTGAAGGCCTAACCACTCACTTGCTTTCGGATTTTAAAAAAGGTAGCCTAAATTGCTTTCAATTTTTCTTTATCAATGAAATCCATACTTCACTTGGCAACCACAGTTGCCACCATCAGTTTAGGGGTGCGCGAAATTGGCAACTGTGGTTGCCGTAAGCAAGTGAGTGGATATGCTTCATTGAAAACCAGCTCTCCGTGCATGTGCGGCCCACGTGACGGGTGCACCGTCAAGTCCACCGAAGTTCGCTTATAGGTCAACAAGCGTAAAAAGAGCTCTGCGCGCCATATTAAATGTATGGCCACCAGAGCTCTTTTTACGTGTGTCGACTAGTAAGTCTATTGTCGCGACGTTTGTCTAACTGTCTCGCATACTTGCCACTGCGAGAATGTGACGGATATATCTTTTATGTCAACCATGTCAACCATGCAGGCCTGCAGAAATCCTATTTCATGAGATAGCCTGTCAGTTGGCGCTCACGCCACAAGTGAATTTAAATTGCAACCCTCAGGGTGAAGTTGTCTTCACGTGCAAGTATTTGACGAAACGGCTTTCGTCGATTTGTGTAATTTTGTCTCCCCACAAGTTTTAAAACCGTCACGCGTCATCCGTCAAAAGCCGCGTGACAACGGAGACAGCCCCGCATAATGGAGCCCTATTTGAATATTGCAAGCGGTCGGACATTGCAGTCTTTTTGTGACAAAACCGGGGTTTTTACTAGTGTGACCCAGATGCATACAAGAGGCATGTTTTTGTTCGTCGCTTCTGATACGCATTTCAATGTGTTCCGCGAAGTCATTGAATTTCCGACAGTTTTGTGAGACCTTTGTAAACAAGATGTTTTCAAACACTGGTTATTAAATAAATAGGTAAATAATGGTGTCCAATCGGACTCCGGGCTCCTTTAGGGCACAACCGGGAATAACGCTAGGAGGATTATGTTGATTAAATCAATAAATAATATACTCTGTGAGCTACTAGAACACGCGAATCTGTCTTTAAAAAATAAATTATAAATTTTTCAAAAACCGAATCGACGAAAAAATTCATTATAATTGCTCACGAAATTTCACAAGAATCGGTTGAGAAATACGATCTGTAGAGAACAGCGGGACAGTGGACATGAAAGCAAGCTGAAACGGAGAATATCGTTCGTTTCGCTCGCTCGTTCAAAATGCCAGTAAGGTAGCACATCGGCCACTGCGAGGCGAAGCGAGACGAGAAAGTAAGTAAGTATAAGTAGTAAGTATTTTTTTTATTCAAAACAAATTGATGGCGAACACTTTTTGAATGTCATATTTTTACATATATAGTTTAATACAAGAGGTAACTTAAGTAATGGCCTGTGACATGACATTTGTCCATATATCCTTATCCGGTAAATATTCGTCCAATCTCTAATAAGCTCTATTTTGCAAAGATTGCCTTATAAAGGACTTAAATTTATTCTAGGACATGTCTAAAAAAATCTGACTTTGTAATTAGCACAGCGCGACTGAAGCTGATTTTCACCGGAGGCGCGAGACGAGACGAGGCGAGGCGAGAATTGAAATTTGTATGGCACTTACTATGTCCACTCGGCGCACGCGAGGAGAGAATTGAAAAGCCATACGAATTTCAATTCTCGCCTCGCCTCGACTCGTCCTGCCCCTCCGGAAGAAAATCAGCTTGAGACAGGAGTCGCTGAGGCGCGCGCAACGCGACTGCAAGTTGTGCTAACCTCAGAACGAGAAACAGACAAGTTTTAGAGAGCACAGCCGGACGTCGTCTCGCTCTTATATTGGGAGTAGGCGAACTGAGCAAGTGCCTCAATCTTAGAGAAGAATACAGCCATAATATAACTAAAGCCTCTTTGAGCAGTAGAACAGGCCAGCCTGTCAGTTTATACAGTTTTTAGGGTTCCATACTCAACAAGGAACCCAAGTTTCGCCATGTCCGTCTGGCCGTCCGCCCGTCTGTCCCATCCCTCCGTCCGTCTTCGGCTTAGCTAAGTAACTATTACTACTACATACTATAAAACTGTAATTCGGCATGGGTATATAAATCAATCACGCCGACGAAACAGAAGAATAGAATCTTGAAAAATATTTTTTTTCGGGTACCTCCCCTACACCTAAAGTGGGGATGTAATTATTTTTTTCTTGATCTTGTTCAAAAGTATTATGGGTTTTTAAAACAATTTTTCAAATTATTGATTCGTTTGTGAGATATTGGACTTTAAAGCCCAAATTTTTGATCGAGTCATGTGTCAGTACATATAATGAATTTAAAAGGAAAATTATCACGGCAGAACTAGTTACCGAGTAATAGACGACCAACTTAAAATGTACTTAGAAAGGCCAACTATCGTACAAACTTGCAATTCTAAGAAAGACGCCTGTCTACGGAACCCTACACTGCGCGTGGCCCGACACGCACTTGGCCGTTTTTTTTTTCTTTGTATAAAAAAAATTACATAAAAAAATATTTGTAATGATTCAACCTGCTCACAAAAGAATCGGTTGAGCAATGCAACATGTAGAGGAAAACTGCCGGACAGACGCCGGAGATAAGAAAGAATTTTTGACTACAGCTGAAACGGAGAACTTTGTCCGCTTGGGTCGCTTGTTCAAAAAGTTAAGATCGCCAACATAATTATAAAGCTTTCATAACATAACAGGTAGTAATTATAGTTATTCTACATCAAAGCATATGGATCTTTACCTAAATATTGGTATATTTAGGTGAAGATCCATATGCTTTGGCCACCATACCACTAAGTGGAAAAGCACCATAAATTAAAGCTATGTAAATAAACATGTGATTTCACAAAATACCGTTTGAAGACAAGACTAATATTACAATAGTATATAATTATTCTAATTGTGAGACCATTATAACTGCGCACTGGTTGTTGGTAATTATCAAATAGAATTCGGCTATTTGAAATTAGAACGTTTTGTCGAATGCTGTGATTGGTTGCGAGGCTCGGGGTTGTTCCACAATGAATACATTTTGAATTTCGCCAACTTTAAATATCTTGTATACATATTCAACAGATGCCTTTACATGGGTAATACTTATAGATTTTATAAATAATTAGTTTAAAGAACCAAAGTTCGCTTGTATTTCTCGACGTGAGGTCGTTTTGTATCAAAAATTAAAAAGCCTAATATTATGTAGAAATAAAAAATAAAACCTGCCGGCGTTATACCTATAGCAACTTGCGGTCCTATTGATAGGAACAAACCAACGAGCAAAATAGTCTCAGATCACATATGTTATAGGAATAAGACACTTATAAGATTCTTATATTGATTTTGGCGTTCGCAATTACTCTTATATGCGCAGACAATGCTATTTAGTATTTGATCACGATTACTCTTATAATTAATTAGCCTTTTAAGCGCTTATAAAACTATGTGTATAAACCACTATAAGACGCACCCTCTTGTAAAAGCTTTTAGTAAGAGCAATCAGACTTAAGAATGAACGTTCTTATAAGTAGCACTTGTAAGCGCTTTTAAGATTGCTTATTAGGCTATTATAGACCCGAATCTCCTATTAAGGCTGCCTATAAGTGTAAATACACTTGATTCCATTTACATTTGTTACTTAGTTTTATAAGCGCTTATAAGTATAATATTTGAGTCCGTTACAAATAAAGTAGTTTTATAAAAGCATTTGTAAGTCTTAATTGAATCTAGTTTTATACGAGCTTATGAACGCTCTCAATGATACTACTTTTTCCAATAACATACTTGCAGCATGCTATTATAAGCGTAATGGTTTTATACAAGCTATGTTCAATACTGTTATTGTCAAAGAAACACTTATTGATTCGTTGACAAAGTCATTATAAGATTATTTACCCTTGCAATAGGAGGTTTAGGCCAAAATAGCTCTTTTGATTTTCATTCCCACCTGTTCCTGATTGTGGGTTCCGCACAAATTAATAATATATTGGACTATGATTCAAATAGGTACAGAAGAAAGATTTTATGTTAATTCATAAAGTGCAAAAAGTGGCCAAGTGCGTGTCGGACCACGCACAACAAAGGGTTCCGTGCCTATTAAAAAGGTCGTATCGTTACTAAAATGGCACTTAAGTCCTTTTCTTTAAGGAAGGCAGTTTTTTTGAAATATCTCGAAAACCTTTGAACCGATCTTGTTCAAAACAATTTTCTCTGAAAGAATTTAATAATCCCTATGTCCATGATTTTTTTCATATTTTTAAAATACACGGTAGTACACGGAGGGGGAGACAATTTTAGTGACTTTCGGGGCGATTATCTCCGACTCTATTCACTTTATCAAAAAATTGCTAAGAAGTATTTTACTATTTTAAAAGACCTTTCGATTGATGTACCACACGTAGGCTTACAAAGAAAAAAAAAATGTTGACTTTCAGTTTTATGTATTGAGTGCACCCGTAAAAGACTTTTTTAGTAATTTAATTACAAAACTATGTAGCGGCTAACGAAATACACCAATCCTCAAAATTTTATTCAAATATACCTTATAGTTTTCGAGTAAAATGCCTGTGACATACGGGCGGACAGACAGACAGACATGACGAATCCATAAGGGTTCCGTTTTTTGCCATTTGGCGACGGAACCCTAAAAATTTATTCATAATAAAATATAATGGCCTGTCTTTAGAAACTTCATGACCACAGCCGTAGCATTTGTCTGACAGTACAAATTGCGTTGCAATCCAAGGTCATTTTAATTTTTTTAATACACGGTAATCCTTTTTGGTCAAATGCTCCTTTATGGTCGATATCTAGAAACATCTTAGCCATTGCTCCAGCTCGTTGACACTTACAAACATTAGGAATAAAATCAAATATACACCTAATAACATTGACAGCCCGTTTGGTTCAGTGGTCAGTGACCCTGCGTTAAGATGCAGAGGTCGCGGGTGTGAATCCCGCATGGGCAAATATTTATGTGATAAACACGAATGTTTGTTCCTGAATCATGGATGTTATTATGTGTTGGTATATGTTTATTTTTGTTCGTTAACGATGTTGTACCGAAAACTGAAAGGGGTTCAGTCAACGAAACAGAACAACTTTCAAAATAATTTTTTGATTTCCCCATACAAACTGTTAACTTTTTTTCCTGATACAAAACAAGCCAATTGTTTGCAGTTACTACTCGCTACTACTTACATAGATGTATTCAATGACATACCAGATCTTTTTTTTTCGTATATAGGCTGATTTATAATAATTATTATTATTATTTGCTTTTAAAAGAATGATGAATATGACCTTTATTTATGATATGACCAACTTTTACTCTTAATATTACAACAAAAGCGCAGTAACTCAAAAAAATATTAAGTACCCAAACTTCAATAACTACATACATACATACCTGCTTATATTCATGAACACAAACACCACCTACACGTGTTTTTTTCAATAACAAGTATATTTAGCGTTTTTTCTTATTTCATCACGGGTCCCCAAATGATAACAACATGGCGAGTGAATGCAGTGACTATGGGACATTATAGAACCGAGTTTGTCAATAGTGGTATTGTAACACACTTCGAAATCCCAGCTTAAAATGGCTACCGAAAATTACTGATGAGGAACATTTTGTTATTTTAAAATAATGAATACTCGAATGTATAATTGCTTATTTTAAGAGGGGCTTTAAATTTTTAACCAGCAACTTGGTATGTTGCACGAAAAATACGAGTTCCCTGTACGTTTATGATTAACAACATGAAATAGCGAACACTGACAACACAAAATTATAATATGACTTACTTAATATAATGTCCAAAATATTATAAAGTATTTTAATAAGTTTTCACGATTACAAGGAGCGTGCAAAACTCCCAATCCCAAAATTGATAACTGAATGATTGACTGAACGAAATGAATGAGTAAGAACTTGTAGAAGAATTGTGAAGTGCATAAAAATCTAGTTTAGTTTTATAAGAGACTAATAATAGATTTCGTAAGAGTGTACGGTTTTACAAAATGCCGCTACACGGCTGTTACAGTCGTGAGTTGAATTCCATGAGGGTACTATTAGACTGTTAAAAAACTGAATACACTAATAAAGTGGGCCCTTTTCCGGGCTTGTAAGCGCTTATTAGTTCGCTATAAGTCTATTGAAAATTGGTCTTAGGATAATTATAAAACCGCTTTTTGCTCGTTGGGCCGGGACTTCTTCTTCTTCCAGACAATGTACGGTTAGAAGAAACTGTAAGACAGACTGTTTTAAACCACAAATAAACTTAATTAACTGAATAATTAATTGCATAACAACGCGACCTCAATAAGTACGTAATTTTAAGCTTTAGACCAATTAACTTTTATATTTATCACCCATATCGTCTCTAATTAGTGCGATTACTCAATTAATTATTTAGTTAGTTACTTAGCTTACATATAACGGTAAACTAATAACTAAAGGGCTGAACCGTCTAAATATTAAAGTAGTCTCGTTGTATGGAAGAGGTTAATAAGAGACTGTTTTCTGTACAAGGCCGTAAAGTACAGTATTACATTATTTTTATAGCTTAATTTGTACTTGACGTGTGAAGAGGTGCATGTTCTGAATATGAAACAGTTTTTAATATAAGTAGGTAAATATGTGCAGATGTTCAATGCGGTCCCGGGCCGTCTCTTTCACACCTAAGAAATTGTATTTCAATATGTTTTGCGGGCTCTCACACGTCAGCTCGGCGCGTGGAGAATCGAATGCGAAAGAAATGGAATACATAGCATATTTCAATTCAGCGTGCACATTTCAAGTTTTTTTGATGATAAATGATTTAAATTTGGCATTCACGCCTTTTTCCCAAAAGGGGTAGGCAGAGCACATGAAACTTATGTTCCAGCGCAACTTTTAGCATAAATGATAATATACTTATAAAAGATTGACATAATGTGATATCGCATTGATATGTTGCTAGATAGCCTAGCACATCCCACAACACACTACAACCCTTTTAGTCAATATTTCGACACCCACGGGAAGAAAGGTGGTGGTGAAATCTATAGCACATAAATAAAAGGGCTTTTTACTTCTATATATTCAAAAATACATTGAAAACATAGGTAAACATAGGCTTTCCTCATAAGGTTATGAGGAAAGCCTTTTAGAGATTAGATGAGTTTTTAAATATTATTAGATCAATCACGTAATGTTTTGAACGCGTGTTAGATAGATCCAGCTGTTATTTTTCCATATAAAAATTGACATTTACATCTACCTAACGTACGTACAATGCGTTACGTGATCGACCTGCAGCATGGAGAAATAATATAATATAAATTATATCTAATTAATAATTATCTACAAGATAATTTGTGTTTGATTTAAGTGTGAAGAGAGGTAACAGACCAACGGACAGACTTACTTTCGCATTTATAATACTAGCTTCAGCCCGCGACTCCGTCCACGTGAAACTCGTTTATATATCGCAGCTCCATACAAACTTTCACCCCCCATTTCAACCCCTTAGACTCCTTTGAGGATAATTTCCGGGATAAAAACTAATCCTTATAAGGAGTTCTCAGCCAAAGTCGCGGGCAAAAACCTATATTTGCACAAGTGAATTGGGTCATCAATACATCACTAATATGTCTTTTATGTTGGTGTAACTCGGAATAAAGGCGTGTTCGCACGCGCCGCGGGGGGCTGATCACAATATTGAGGGCGGTGTGTAATCTGCCTTATACATGGATGCGCCAAACTGTGCGCAATTTGGATGTGGTCTTGACAACTGATTTACTGTTGGCAATAATACCATTCCCAAGAATATTGCCACCGGAAATATTGCCCGTGTTGCCGATACGTTCAATTTTCTTTATTTTAATCAATAAATATTTGGTAGGTAAATCTTGTGCGTCTGTGTATAAAACCGTTAAAACATTTCCCCAAGCTGAGTAACTAACATATCAAAAAGTTGCTATCAACATTCCCTTTGTTCGAATTTTCCAATGTTCCTGGCAAAGACACATCACTCAAAATCAAAAATCTTTCAGCTAGCCACGAGGGCATTAAAGAAATAAACATTATTATTTTCATTATTAGCGACCCGCTCCGGCTTCGCACGGGTACTATATTATACACATAAACCTTCCTCTTGAATCACTCTAATCTATTAAAAAAACCGTATCAAAATCCGTTGCGTAGTTTTAAAGATCTAAGCATAAATAGGGACAGACAGCGGGAAGCGACTTTGTTTTGTACTATCGACAACACAGCTAACTGACCATCGGTGCACCTTAAGTGCATTATAATAAGGTTCTATATAAACACAGGATGGGACAGGATTAAGAGCCCTAAGTGTCCCACTGCTGGGTAAAGTTCTCCCTCTTTTTCTTCCACATATCCCTGTCCTGGGTAGACTCCCACCAGTCTTGTGGACAAAGACGTCAAGCTCGTCTAGCCATCTCCTACCTGCACGGCTATCACAAGACGGCGCGCGAGCTCTCTCGATTTATCTCGCACTATCCGTCTCGCTCTTATTAGAACACTTAGAACAAGAGGTATAGCGCGAGAAAAATCGACAGTATGTCGCGGCCGTCTCATGATAGATGTGCTGGTCTACCGCGACGCCGTATTAGGTCTGTGGGACCCATTTGGTGGTAATTGTATTCCATAATGCTTCTGCACGTCTACCATGCGACGGCCGCGACATACTCTCAATTTTTCTCGCACTATATCTCTTGTACTAAGTGTTCTAATACGAAAGAGACGGATATTGCGAGAAAAATCGAAAGAGCTCGCGCGCCGTCGCATAATAGCCGTGCTGGCATGCGGAAGACGAGGCCCATTCAAGTTTAGCGGCTGTATGAAATATTAATTAACAATAATGGATCAAATGTCAAATGACTTACAACAGGTTACAAATCCTACTATCCTACTAATCCTACTACCTAATATTATAAACTAGCTTCCGCCCGCGACTTCGTCCGCGTGGACCCGGTATAAAAACTATCCTATATTTTAATCCAGGCTATAAACTATCTTCGTGCAAAATTTAATTCAAATCGGTTCAGCCGTTTAAGCGTGATTGAGTAACAAACATCCAAACATCTAAACTTTCGCATTTATAATATTAGTAGGATGGGAAAGTTTGTATATTTGCATGTTTAGATGTTTGGATGTTTAGATTTTTGTTAGTCAATCACGCTTAAACGGCTCCATCGATGTGCACGAAGATAGTTTACAGCCTGGATTAAAATATAGGATAGCTTTTATCCCGGGTCCACGCAGACGAAGTAGCGGGCGGAAGCTAGTAAATAAATAAAATAAGTAATACTTATTGTTTATCGCACTTCCTTTTGATAGGTGCTATTTTGCCGCATCCGAACTTTCTCCCTTCTGACCCTTAAGCATCATTAGTTAATAAGCTTACACAAATCAGTGGGTCTCGTGGGACGAGGGATCCCACTGCGATGACGGCTTATGGATTTTTCAAGAATAATTGTTTTATAAAGTAACATAATTATTAAAATTAATAAGTTTCTGACAAAAAAAATTTTTGGTACAAGCTTTTATTGCCGACTGTACTTTTCTGTATACCGTCATCAACAACTCATTGAGACGATTCGAACGAGTCCAAACTCAACGGGGTTACGTCGGTTGAATACATTCCCATGGCCACCTTCTGTCTCCATCATCAGATCAGCTCGATGGTACCATAATATTGAATTGTCATCCAAATATACCTTTACCCAAAACTACAACTCAATCATAACTGCAAGTGACTGAAAAATGGATTGCAAATTATGACTGACAACTTACTTACATACATACATACATACATACATACATAGAAACAGTGCAAGTTAAACAAAAGCTTGTGATAATAAGTTTATTCAAGGTAATACATACGAATAGTCATCATCATCATCATCATCATATCAGCCGAAAGACGTCCACTGCTGGACATAGGCCTCCCCCAAAGAGTCCGATGGCCGTTGGGGCGGAAAGGTTCTCGAGTGGCGACCACGTACCGGAAGGCGCAGCGTGGGTAGGCCCCCCACAAGGTGGACTGATGACCTGGTATACGAATAGTAACAGGTATTAAATAGGTTATCTCTATAACAAATAAAGTTTAATTTCATTAAGAAATTATAATCTTAATTTTTCAATTAGTGGTCTCCACTCAGCTTTAAATGTACCTTGAGAGTAGGTACCAACCTTAACTTTGGTCTTCCGTGGATACCCTTCTAAGAGATGACAAAACATGACAAGAGAATGGTGTATTTCATAGTTAAATAATTGGTCAAACTGACCATAGAATAAACTAAAAACTAAATCCATACTAATTTTATAAATGCGAAAGTGTTTCTGTCTGTATGTCTATCTGTTACCTCTTCACGCTTAAAGCGCTGAACCGATTGAGATGAAATTAGGTATGGAGGTGGTTTGAATCTCGGGGAAGGACATAGGATAGTTTTTATCCCGGAAATCATCCCCTGAGGGGGTGAAATGGGGGATGAAAGTTTGTATCGAGCTACAATATAAACGAGTTCCACGCGGACGGAGTCGCGGGCAGAAGCTAGTAGTTAAATAATAATTGTATCCAATTTTAAATATTTTCGCACGTACTGAATGCAGGTTTCTTCACAATATTTTTCTCGATAAAAAGCAAATTGTAAATATCAAAATTTGTATGAGCTAGGATTCGAACCCATAACCTAGGTACGTTGCAAAACAAATAAACAAAGTCGCTCGACCGAACGGCTACTAATTAATACTGCCGATGGCTTTTCTTATTTAAAATCAAAATTAGCATTTTCTCTAACAAATTATCAATTCAATACAGATTATAAAACAGTAAAATCAGAACACCCTAACCGCCTTACTCACCCATACACCCATATGTCTTTTTACCCAAAGTAAAATAGGGTAAGGGTAATAAAGGGTCGCGTGGACATTCCACGCGACTTGATGGGAACCCTATTGTCATTTTATCCTGTTCAGTGGTTCGTTGCATAGAAATTGGTTTAGCATTAACACCCATTGTGATGTTACGATAACGTTGGGAGAGCAAGTTAAATGTTTTGGGGAAAGTCGGCCGAGTGCGAATGTCAGGAACTCAGGAATGGTTGTGTAGGGTTTTTTTATGGACGCCTAAGTTGTCTGAAATGAAAGTTTTCCGCTAACCTGCAACACAACATTGTTTGCAATATTGGCGGAAAATTTTAATAATGACGACGCAAACCATTATCCGCCTATCTCTGTCTGTCTTCACGCTTAAAGCTCTCAACCGATTTAGATGCAATTTGGTATAGATATAGTTTGAGTCCCGGGGATGGGCATAGTGTAGTTTTATCCCGGAAATCATCCTCTGAGGGGGTGAAATGGGGGATGAAAGTTGGTATGGAGCAACGATATAAACGAGTTCGACGCGGACGGAGTCGCGAGCAGAAGCTAGTAAATAATAAGTATTAAATCATTAATTACTTAAATGAAAACCTGTGAAAAGTTGGTGTTTTCGGAAATAATTGAACGCCTATCATATCTGTTCAGCCTGTGTATAATCTAATCACTGTTGAGTATAGGATTCTTCTTTATTACGCTACTCTCCTAGGTCATGTGCCAATCTGATCTACTTCTTATTCGATACACGGCAGATACATCGTCTGACCATCGAGCTGGTGGTCTGCCCGCTGATCGCTTTGATGTTTTTTTCAGACCCGTACTATTATTAGGCACCTAAATCTAAAAGGTCATATCGCTTGTTTTATAAATATACTAGCTTCTGCCCGTGACTCTGTTCGCGTGGAACTCGTTTATATCGTAGCTCCATACAAACTTTCACCCCCCACTTCATCCCCTTGGGGGGTGATTTCCGGGATAAAAACTATTCTATGTCCTTCCCCGGGATTCAAACTATCTCCATACCAAATTTCATCTCAATCAGTTCAACGGTTTAAGCGTGAAGAGGTAACAGACAGACAGACAGACACACTTTCGCATTTTTTATAATATTAGTATGTATACTAAATCGGTCTAACCCCAAACTAAGTAAAGCTGGGTACTAGAGAACGATATACATGCTTATATAGATTAATAAATAGATAGAAAACATCCATAACTTAGGAAGAAATATTCGTGTTCATCACACAAATAAATGCCCTTACCGGGATTCGAACCCAGGACCTCTTGTTTCGTAGGCAGGGTTACTATCAAGTAGGCTAAAGCGGGCGTCAAGCAGTTTTTTGCATTAATATAGGTATCTAGTGTGTGCATTGCAACTTAATATAGTATAAAACCAGATTAGTTTAGGTTTGTTTTAGAACAATCCTCAAAAAATTACTGTGTGTATAAATGATTGATTGAAATGATTTCTATGGAATGAAAAATCTACGAAACATACATTCGACGAAACATTTGTCGATAAAACTATAGGTAAGTGCAACCATACGTCTATATGACGATCTGCCATAAAAATAATAATAATTCCACCTCCAACAGTTAATAAAATACTTATAAACCATTAAAACCTATGTGCCGGAAGTCACACGGCCAGGATATCGACAGGTCTAAAAAATAGACTTTAATTAAATCTAGGTCTGCCTACATTCTAGGGCCTAAGGTTTTTGCGGGGATAAAAATAAAACCTGAGCGGCGGGCACTTTGATCCCAAAGAACAATAAAATCAGATGGGACAGAGAAAAAAATATCGAGGATTTTCACCGTGACTAATAAATAATAATTATAATAAAATATTTATTCAGACAACAAGATCTACAGTTTTTTAGTAGTTTTCTTAATACTATGTTATCCTATGTTAGTAAATATATGTAGCTAAAGATAGAGTAGGGTCATTTCGCCGGTTAGCGACCACCTAATTCTATGTGCCGGTTGGCGACCACTTAGCTGAGTTGGTGAACTGAAAGGATATTTCCTCGGTTTTTTAGTAGATTTCTATTCTAAAACAACAACAAAAATGCATGTACAACTAACTGTCTCAATAGGGTCTGTAGAATTGATTTTATCTTCAATAGAAAAAACCTTCTCCTTCAGGTGGTCGCTAACCGAAGGTGGTCGCGTAACCAGCGTAATGACCCTATTTTTAATTAAGTGTTGCATTATTGGGCACTCACTCCTAGTGGCTACAGTTTTCAGGACGCTGTTTGAGCTGCCACGTATTCTGGCTAAAAGTGATGCCATCTTTTTCCGCAACACAGCCCCAAAACTGTCCACTCGCTCTTCAGCGAACATGGTGGACGCGCTGCAGAACCGTGGCAACCCCAACAGCGCCCTGAAGGCGTTGTTGTACTGGACCCGCAGAGAGCTGAGCGACCGCTGCGAACAATTTGCCCACAGGGCACCAGAGTACATTGAAGTGCAGTACGCAAATGCCTAAACCTTCCAGGTTTTAAATAGTGGCTTTATGTGCAACACATTAAGTATTTTAAAGAATTTGTATTAAATAAATTAAAATATATATACATATACAGGATGTTTTTTTTAAATGGGACAGTATGGGGAAATCCGAATCTAAAGGAGATAGAGGAAAAGTGCCCAAGGAGACATTAGGTGTTTTTTTATGTAAACAAATTTGGCTCGTTAAAAATTTTGGTCAAGCGTGAGTTGTCCTTAAAAAATTATAAAGTTGGTCAATTTTTTTTGACGCGGGTCGGCTCTGTTTCATGTAAGGATTATTTCATTGTATGGAAAGAAAAAAATCTGAACAGCAGAAGTTGGTCAAATTTAACATTTACTCAAGTAATAAACCAACTGTATGAAGATTAGTTTTCATTAAATTTGACCAACTTCTGCTGTCTTCTATTAGGTTCGAAAGTGCTCTCGGTTCTGAGTAGAAAAAACCCGAACAAATCAAAATTAGGGTCATTACGCTGGTTACGCGACCACCTTCGGTTAGCGACCACCTGAAGGAGAAGGTTTTTTCTATTGAAGATAACATCAACTCTACAGACCCTATTGAGACAATTAGTTGTACATGCATTATTGTTGTTGTTTTAGAATAGAAATCTACTAAAAAACCGAGGATATATCCTTTCAGTTCACCAACTCAGCTAAGTGGTCGCCAACCGGCACATAAAATTAGGTGGTCGCTAACCGGCGAAATGACCTATAAAAAAGAGTCGAGTGTACAACTTTCTGTAAAATGGCCCATTTAGGTATTTGTGTGATGAGCACGAATATTGGTCCCTGAGCCATGGATGTTTTCTACGTATTGAAGTATTTCATTATCTATACATATAAGTATGTTTATCGTCATCTAGTACCTATAGATAGTATACGCTTTTCTTAGTTTGGGACTAGGTCGATTTGTGTGAGATTGTTCGCAAATAATTATTTGTCCGCTCTCCTTCCCTTATCTTTGCCCCGCACCAACTATGCGCGCAACTCGACTCACGCGCAACTTTTTATCCCCCCTCCCACTCTCGCAATGCTCTCGCTCGATCCAAACGCGCCGCGCGAGACTTTTTACAACAATAACTTCAAAACGTCCCAAGTCACATACATGTGCTAATGGGATTCGAATTGTATGATTGATGACATTAAGTTAAGAATTGAATTGGAGGGTTAAAGTAGTTCAAATGTTGTAGTTATTTGAGGTAGGTTCTTGTTTGTGGTTTTTCGCATACATTGCCGAGTTTATCAATCAATGCTTGTTACAGACAGCTTTATCTTATTAAAAATATTGTTTGCCACGGCTTCGTTCGTCTAATTTTATGCCAAGCCCAGATATTATAAAGAGTAAAAACTGTGCTGTTGTAGATTTGTAAGTTTTTATAGTTTATTTTAGGAAATTAAAGGAAAAGATAACAAAGAGACGTCATATAATTGAAAGAAGTGTGACACGTTTATCTACTGGACTGGAGTAAAATACAATACAAATATTATTTATTGCTCACCAGAAACAGTAGATACTTAAAGAAAAATAGAGGTAAATGAAACATGAACAATGGTAGAGAACAGGCGGTCTTATCGCTAATAATCGATCTCTTCCAGACAACCTTTGGGTGGTGGAGACGACGCAAAAAAAAATATGATTTGAGTAAGTGAAAACGGAAAAACAGAATATTAAACAACTTAACTATAAGAAAGACTACCAGTACCAGGCCCCGTTTCATGGTCGGCCTTAACACGCGATAAGTGACAAGATAGAGCGTCCGTCTCGTTCCATCGAACGGTGTCAGCCACTGACGGACGCTCTATCTTGTCATTTATCGCGTGATAAGGCCGACCATGATACGGGGTCTGGAGCAGCCAGAGCTACTTAGGTCCTATGTTCCTTCTATTGTTTAATGCGCAATTGTTTTACAACCCTACTTGAAGATAACAATTAAACTAGTTAGTGGCTCTGAGCTGTAGAAATCACGAGCCTGTCTTTTTTCAAAATACCTATATATATATTTTTTTAATTTCGTAAAATGACTCGACTAAAAAAATGTGTCTAATTAAAGAACCTGCACGCAAAATTTCACAAGTATCGGTTGAGAAATGCGACCTATAGAGGAGAACAGCAGGACGGCGAGACAGCAGGACAGACGGCGGACACCGGACAAACGATTTTCGGCCCAAGCTGATAGAACTACGTTCGCTTCGCTCGCTCGTTCGACAATAGATGTCGGTAAAGCTTTGTTTTAAGTGGGTACTTTTTTTATTCCTTCTCCAGTATATAGAAGGATATTCGGGATGGACTGAGCTTATGATGAACTTTATGATGTTTCTTCTGCCACACCCAACTTTCCCTACCATGCGTAAGTTTGGGGACTAACACTCCCTTGAGCACAGCCAGAATTATTGTCAAAACCAAAGCCCTCGTTGATTGGTGTACTGGGTGTACCGGGGCACAATGGCTTGTAATCACCGGTCAAAGGGAAAAGTCGAGCGTGTGACGTCACCAGGCCGTCGGACACGGGGTAAGTCGGGAATTTGGGAAAATGCGTCACTGTAGCGAAGTAGACCCTAACTTCGGATAACACATCATTTTATATTCATCCTATGCTATTAACGGCTATAACGATTTCAATGAAATTTGGAGTATGGGGTTTTACGGAGCGGAAAATCGATGTACCTTGGTCTCATGTTTGGGAAAATTCGTTTTCTCCGTTTTTCTCTATTTTCACCCGAGCAGAGCTCGGTTGCCCAGGGACTTCACATAATACACCTTAGGAACTAACAAACAGGGCTATATATGCTACCGAAATGATCTTCACTCAGCAATGCAGTTAACACAATAGTGCCAACGGCGCTGGATTTCTGTGTGTGGTTTTATGCGAAATATTACAAAAGCTTTCCTCAATCCCACAACAATCTTCCTCATTCATTTAACAATCAATATGTGATGATGATGATGTCCTCCCAGACGTATCCGTCGACGGCGACATCCTGACAAAACGATTGTGAAAGCTATTGTTTGCGTGCATGGGCGCGAGAATGACTCGCAAATCCAAACTTGGTTTTGAAGCTCCGTTGACATGAAAAACAATAAAGGTCTCCACTTGAGTTGTACGCATGTGTAATGGTAGGAGGGCTTGGGCCGAGTTTTACGAATCTGGCGTTTGGCGTCAAGATTTTCGAGACGGGTACTTTCAAAGTTACTGAGCCCCGTGTTGACAGCAGTTCGCCAGTCTGATCTCCGAGTAGCAAGCTCCTCCCACGACTCACATGATATGCCGGTTGCAGACAGATGGCGCTTCAGGACATCCAACACCGGGACCTTTATTTATGTTTTGTGGATCTAGAAAAGGCATTTGACCGAGTTCCCAGATCTGCTTTGTGGACTGTTTTAGAAAAGTGTGGTTGTTCCCTGAAATTCCTTAACTCAGTGCGCCAATCAATATGTATTATGGTGGGCAACACATTGTGGCTTCCCTATAGTTACAATTACTAGCGTCCATAGGCTGCAGTGACTGTCCGGTGAGTCAAACGATCGCTTGCTCTCGAGATCTGTTGTTGAAAACATCTCATTGCTTAAATAAATAAGAATTTTGATACTTTGAATTGGTCTTGGCTGTCTCTGTCCTCGGATAAAAACATAGAAATTCGGAACATTTGTGATATTTATAGATTCACGCCTTTATTCCCAAAAGGGATTCGCAGAGCACAGTGAAACTTATGTCCCAGTGCCCCTTTTAGCATAAATAAAAGATCGACAAAATGTGATATCGCAGTGTTAGGTTGCTAGCCCATCGCCCACAACACACTTCAACACTGATGCTCCTTTATTCGACCCACGGGAAGAAAGGGGGTGGTGTAATTCTAACCCGAAACCACACGGGGAAGACATAATAAATGCCTTTTAATTGGCGAAACGGTGCTTTTTATTACAACCATACAAATATTTACTTAGCTAATGCACTAATTCCAATAACCAATTATATCAAACAAACGAAAATCCATAAGCAAGTTCTTAAAGCTTACATCTCATCTCACACATCTAACAAAGGTATTCACGTAAAATACCATTTTCTCAGTTACGCCCCACCGCTCGTAACGAGGTTCTTCACGACTAATTTGCTTGTATTATATTAAAGTAAAGAAAACAGAGTGACGTCATACTGAATGAATGCTCTCAGATATGTGGTTGATCTGAGGTAGCCATTGTAGCGGAGCGGGAAGGCGCGTGACCTTCAGCCTGAGATATTTAACAGTAGTTTTTCCGTGAAGGAAAACGTCGTGAGGAAACCGGTCTAATCACAAACAAGGTAGTGCTCCTTTTGGGTCGGATGTTCAGATGACAATCACTTTCGTAAAACTAGTCATCATCATCATCATCATATCAGCCGAAAGACGTCCACTGCTGGACATAGGCCTCCCCCAAAGAGTGCCACAATGACCGGTCCAGCGCCACCCGCATCCAGCGGACTCCCGCGACCTTTACCAGGTCATCAGTCCACCTTGTGGGGGGCCCATCCACGCTGCGCCTTCCGGTACGTGGTAGCCACTCGAGAACCTATCCGCCCCAACGGCCATCGGTAAAACTAGTGCTTACGCCTAATCTTCGGAGTAAGTGCCAAATCGGATCCCCGGGGCAGCCAGCAGGACCACGCTAGGAGTGATAAGGTTGATGTAGAGGTGTGTGTGTCTTTATTTATTTAAACTTTATTGCACAGATAAGAAGTACAAATGGCGGACCTAATGCCTTAAGGCATTCTCTACCAACCCTACCATGTCTTTCTTCACTACCAGGAATTTATTTATTTACCAGCTAATCATACAGGTGGTGGTTTTTAGAGAGGTAGATCGCAACGAAATGTGATCTCGTTCATATTGGGAGCGTTGGGCTGCTCTAGGCTGGGGGGAAGTACCTCCTGTCAGGAACAACAATTCGAGAAGTCAATAACATTCGCTTTCTAGTTGTTATGACACTTTCTTGAATTGGAAGGAACATATTGCTCAAATCAATAAAACGCTATCAAGTCAGTGCTATGCTCCATCCATTCTATCGGGAGCCTGCTCGGAAAGCGTTGTTAGAAATTCGTACTTTGGGAACGTTTTTTCTCTATTAAACTACGGAATCATTTTTGGGGGAACTCCGTTGATGTGCAAAGTACATTTCTGCAAAAGAGGTGTTTGCGAATAGTATACCGTGTGAGTGCTGAACAATCAATTCGGAATGTATTTAAAGAAAAACGATTACTTACTCTTACTGGAATATGCATTCTCGAATTGTGCGTTTTTGTTAAAAATAATATGGACTACTTTGTTAAGAAGAGACTAAAAGAGAATCTGCGTGAGAAATATATATAAAATAAGCACAAGCTGTCGCGACCTAAGGCCAGTAATTCCCTTTACTTTAAAAGCGCGTTCATGACTGCGTTACGTGTATTCAATGTCTTACCTAGTAGTAGTATCCATAGTATTAAAATGCTAGAGGGTAATAAATTCAAATCTAAGTTGAAATCTTTCTTCATGGACAAAGTATTTTTAACCGACTTCAAAAAAGGAGGTTTCTCAATTCGACCGTTTTTTTTTATGTATGTCCGCGGATAACTTCGTCGTTTATGAACCGATTTTGATTATTCTTTTTTTGTTGGAAAGGGAGTATCCCAAGGGTGGTGCCATGGTAAGGAAACCAGGATCTGATGGTGCAATCCTGAAGAAATTGAGGGAAACTCTCGAAAAAAAATTCTTTCCGTCTAGTGTGTTCCTTAATATTATTCAATATAAAGAATTTTAAAGCCGTATTATTTTCCCTAATAATCAACGCATTTGCTCTCGGAAATCAGTTCATGTGGTAAATTGGAAAATAAATGTGGAAATGTTCTCGTGGCTTGGCGGAGTACTAAATTGAAGTCGGTTAAAACATTGTTTTTAAAGTAAATTATATTGTTTAAACAATTTTTTTGAGTACCAGCAGCGCATGAATTAGAATAGCTATATATATATTCAGTCAGTGCAGTCGATTCTCCATACAAACGTAGTTACGCTCTCATTTAAAAACCACGTGTTGGATTGTAACGAAACTTTGCATGTACAATGACATTGAGGTATATCTATGTCTGTAATTAGTTTACATGCTTCCAGTTTATAAAACAAATGATATACCTCATGTTATTGTATATGCAAAGTTTCGTCACAATCCAACAGGTAGTTTTGAAATGAGAGCGTAACTACGTTTGTATGGGTAGGTGAAATTCGGCCGAGCTTACTGCGGACTCTTAACTTTTAATTTTAAGATTGAACACTGTACGCTCGAAATGAGCAACTTTTGTCACTTTCTATATATATATCTTTAACACCTGTATGTACACAGTTTACAATGAATAAATACTTTACTTTACGTTACATTACCTCCTCCTTGAGCGTTTCTCAAAAAGAAAGCCACTACACTTTTTCGGAGATTTTCCGCAACTTTTTTGTTATTTATACTCAAAATCACGATGTCTTTCCATCCCAATAGGATAATAAAGTGTCCCAAAATGTCCATAAATTTTTGAACTTTCCTATTGTGTTACCACCATACAAAGTATAAGGTAAATGGTAACACAATAGGAAAAATATCTCTGGGACAGTTTTTTCTCCTACCAGGGTCGAAAGTGCTCCTGATTCTGAGTGGAAATAGTTAACATAAAATTCCTAGAAGTTCAATTAATAATAGTGGCATTTTTTTTGAGAAACGCTCCCTTAATAAAGGCCTCAGTCGTAATAACACCATTATTTGCTTTGTAGATATGTGGTGTTATGTTCCTGGTGGGTAAGGTTGGTGGCGAGAATGCGCTGTTTTGAGAATAAAGGATCTGCATTCGTTTCTAGCTATCAACACAATGAATCTCCAAATCAATTAAAGGTCGGCAACGCGCTTGGGATTCTTTAGGACTCGCAAGCGACCATAGGGAACGGTGTCTGCTTCATCAGGCAGAGCGTATGTTTGTTTGCCACCGACGTGGTATAAAAACAAGTACCTATCAAAATTATGGGAATCTAGTTCTTAAGGGTCCGCAGTACGCTCGGCCGATTTTCACCTTCCCATACAAACGTAGTTACGGTCTCATTTTAAAACGACCTGTTGGATTGTGACGAAACTTTCCATATACAATGACAGGAAGTATGAGTACATCTATGTCTGTAATTAGTTTATATGGTTCCAATTTATAATACAAACGAAATACAGCACATACAAGTTTTGTATGAAAAACTTGAATTCGTTGTATTTTTTTTACTAAGGTATCTGAAGCTACAAAACTAATTACGGTTTCGTTAAAATCCAACACGTAGTTTTAAAATGAGAGCGTAAACGTTTGTATGGAGAATCGAGCTTACTGCGGACTGCGGACTCTTAACTATTAGAGAAATGAGTAAGTACCTAAGTAAATTCAGTGTTTACCATCCCCCCTCCAATTTCCGCCCCAGTTCAAGTTGGCTCAGTTCGGGTTGCACAGGGCGGTTACACAACACTTCGGGAGCTCAAGTAGGTACCTGTATTTGTTTCAACATTCATCTATAATCCATTGGTTAGGTACTATAAACATAATGAAATAATTCGATAATAGTGATAATTGATAATTATTTAATAGTTAATACCTTAAGTGTTTTGTCATAATGATAATCATTTTATAGACCTGAAGTTATTAGGTATTTAAGAAATTACATATAGGCAGAGATCCCTTGACGAAATTTATACCTCAATGACCAATATTACTCCTTAGTCCAATAGTGAAGAGGTAATCATCATCATATCAGCCGAAAGACGTCCACAGCTGGACATAGGCCTCCCCCAAAGAGTGCCAAAGTGATCGGTCCTGTGCCACCCGCATCGAGCGGACTCCCGCGACCTTTACCAGGTCATCAGTCCACCTTGATGGAATGAGAACCAAATTACGCGAAGAGTCGACTTAAATAAAATAAATAAAAAACTTGAACGGATTTTATAGTGTATATTAAATACATCCCGACTTTTCTTACCCTTTCCAGCACTGGTGATCAACGAACAGCCCTACGCGACAGCTTTTCCATTCTCACCACGTAGATGGTTGGCAGTCCTCAACTGTGCGTTTCTCCCGCAACTTTCTGCCTCGCACAGCCAAACTCTGGAATGAACTGTCGCCTGCGGTATTTCCGGACCGTTATAACCTTCAAGCCTTCAAGAAAAGAGCGTACTCCCATCTTAAAGGCCGGCAACGCACCTACAACTCTTCTGGTGTTGTAAGTGTCCATGGGCGTCGATTATCGCTTACCATCAGGTGATTCGACTGCTCGTTTGCCTCCTATATCATAAAAAAAAAAAAAAAAAAAAGAACATACTCTGCATACATTTGCTCACAATCTGTTCAGCAGTGTAAGTGTAAATATAAATAGTGTCAGACAAGACAGGCAGTTACTTTCGAATTTATTAGGTACTAGCTTCCGCCCGCGACTTTGTCTGCTTGGACCCGACTGGACGATCTTATATTTTAATCCAGGACATAAACTATCTTCGTGCACAATTTCATCCAAATCGGTTAAGCTGTTTAAGCGTGATTGAGTAACAAACATCTAAATATCCTAACATCTAAACTTTCGCATTTATAATATAAATCACTAGCTTCCGCCCGCGACTTTGTCTGCATGGAACCGAGATAAGAACTCTTATATTTTAATCCAGGATATAAAATATCTTCGTCCACAATTTCATCTCAATCGGTTAAGCCGTTTATGCGTGATTGAGTAATAAACATCAAAATATTTCAATCTTTCGCATTTATAATATTAGTAGGATATTAGTACCCATAGATAAGTAGAAGTAACTATATACAAGACTATTTATCTTTTAATAAGCAACAACTCAATTTGTACCTCAACGGCATTCTTAGCGCCGTAAAAAAGAACTTAACGACCATTAGTCGATTTAAATTAAATACTGTAATTAATTACTGTGATATTCACAACTTACCAACAACTTGACTCAGTACACGCTTAGTATAAGGGTCAATGTCCATCAGAGATTTGCGTAACTGTGTTTTCATAATTATGTTTATTGCTGGGTGGTGTAGTGACGCTGCCTACGAAGCTGAAGGTCCTGGGTTGGAATCACGGCAAAGGCAAATATTTGAGTGATGAGTATGAATATTTATCTATTATATTGCCGTATTCCGAGTGTTGGATGTTTCGTCGAATTGGAAATGACGATCAATATTGAAAAACAAATCAGATTGAGGTCTCCGATGCTATAAGTAACGCAGTTGTTAGGTTGGAATAATGCATGGGACGATAGGTGAAGAAAAGTCGAGCGAGTTATGAATAGCAAAGCAATTATGGTTTGGGTTGACAGCGCCATCTGTTGGCGAGTAGCGGAAGCTTTATGAACTTTTCGCCGAGGAAAATATACTTTAGATTGTATTTTAGTTAGGTATGCTTAACACTGTTCTTATTTACATTATTTAATGTTTTCATTACATTTGGATTTTGAGTTAAAGTAAAAAAAATAGATAAAATTAAATTTTCCGCCATATTATTTTTGTTCGCATTTAACTGCCCAGTTACTTTTATTTGAATTGTAAAGCCTTCCACTATTTCGAAATAATAGTCAGAGGCCGTTAGTTTAGCCTTACTTAAACCCTTGTTGGTGTTGTCTTGACTTGACAATCGGGCAACGTTATAGTTTCGAGAAAAATGCATTCAGAGTAATAACAACTTTGCAAAAATTCCTTTGCAATCATTGGAAAATATTATAAAACTGTCGTTTTGTGGTAGCGTGGTTCTTTATATTTTTTACTTAGAACCATAAGTACATACCTAGACATATTTACAGAGAATCCGGTTGGTTGGTAGCGGAAATCGCTGTGTATGTATGACATGACATGTATTTCTTGGAAAATAATAATGATTGAGGCTGGCAGGTTAGGGACACGATACCTACCTACCAACCAAATGTTTTTTTTTACTTAGAGTCCGCACGTAAGCTCAATTCCCCATACAAACGTAGTTACGCTCTCATTTTAAAACTACGTTTTGGATTGTGACGAAACTTTGCAAATACAATCGTGAGGTATATCTATATCTGTAATTAGTTTAGGTATGTAGCTTCAGATACCATGGTAAAAAAAATACAGCGAATTGAAGTTTTTCATACAAGCTTGTTTTTTGTATTTCGTTTGTTTTATAAACTGGAACCATTATAAACTAATTACAGACATAGATATACCTCATGGCATTGTATATGCAGTTTCGTCACAATCGAACACGTAGTTTTAAAATGAGAGCGTTACTACGTTTGTATGGGAAGGTGAAATTCGGCCGAGCTTACTGCGGACTCTAAAGGTGGTTTTCCACCGGCGAGGCGAGGCGGGGCGTGGATGGGCGAGAATTGAAATTAGTATGGGACTTACTACCTATTTGCACTAAGCGCGCGCGCGCCTTTAAGCTTGGTTACCTACCAGTAGGTACCCTTGTTTGTAGACAGTAAATAATCCATGCTAACATATTAAAGAGGAAATTCCAGAACTCTTATCCGATGGCAAAAAATATATCTTCAGGATATGGAATGGACTTTCTGGGTGGCAAAGGCTATATTTTATTTTGCGGGTTTGGCTGCCTTTTTTGAAATACGTGGGTGAACTCGCGAGCGCATCCAATATAGTAAACACATTTTAACTGACCGCAAATGCATCGGCAGGATTCGAAGTCTAGAAAGCCTCTGCCCTGTAATGGGAATCTATGTAGGAAAAAAAAAGGTATGCACCTACCCCGAAAGCCTTATTATGACAATGTGGTCATATTCCCGGTTGTGCCCTAAAGGAGCCCGCAGTCCGCTTTGACTGTTCCCAAGATGAGATGAAGGTACTAGTTTTACGAAGGCGACTGAAATCTAACTATCCCCAGGGAAAACTAAACCTAATTGGGATTAGGCCGGATTCCTCACAATGTTTTTATTCACCGAAAAGTTTTTATATCGAATGATACTTCGCACATAAAAAAAAACAGTGCGGGTCGGGGTTCAAACCCACGACATCCAGGTCGAAAGGCACGCCTTACCGCACCTATCACTGTTAAATCTTTCAAACTGTTGTAAACCCACACCTTCACGGAAGAAATCACAAGCAAATACCATACTTATATTATAAAAGCGAAAGTATCTATCTGTCTGCCTGTCTGTTACCTTCTCAGTTTAGATGAAAGATCTGGAGACAGTTTAAAACCCTTGGGAAGGACATAGGATAGTTTTTGTCTCGGAAATCCTCTCCTAAGGGAATGAAATGGAGGACAAACGTTTGTATTGAGGCATTATATAAAATGAGTTCCACGAGGACGAAATCGTGGAGAGAAGCTATAGTATTCTATTGGTACGTCAATAGATTATGACCGAAATTCTGAAATTGGGGGCGGAAGTTTGTTTGGAAGTTCGATATAAAATAATGCCAAGCGGACGAAGTCACAGGCAAAGGTATATATGTATATAAAATACACAAACACTTTCAGGCGTATGAAGGGCATTCGTTTAGAATTTAATATAGTAAATGCATGACTTTTTACGCCTAAGCACTCACCTAATGGAACCAAAATGGTATTAAATAATTTATTTACTTAGTTGTTATCTTTTACCAAATTATAACTTTCATCTTTCGGTATGAGTTTTGTTAATGCATTTGGTAATTTGTTATGTACATTTGTGAAATAAGTGTTATTTTCGTCGAAGGGATGATTACAAATGTTAGAATCATAGGTAGGTGAGCGGATTAAATGATGTTCACATATTCTCAGGTAATACAGAGCGGTGTGCAGCTTTTTTTGACCATATTAGTAACATAATTTTCTGTTCTCTTACCTTACTATACTTTCACGTCGTAGGTACTTTTGCCTACAAGAACGTATTAAAACGTCATCTCAAGGTCGCGTCTATGAGACTGGAATGGCGTAATAAAGTAAGAAAGGGTGTAGCTTCTTTTGAAGTAGCTCGACTTGTACACCAGGACCAAAAGCGCCATTTACGGAAGACTCGACCCTGGGCATCCTATATATATATATATATATACATACAATAACCACGGCCAGCTATGCAAATATCGGGGCTTACATAATGTCATGTTTAATGCTGAATACTCGTATTAACACACGGTTGCGTGAAGGAAGAACGCAGTTGAAGCCACGGGATAGAAATATAGTCTATATATGAATATGAATCTCTATACCGTGGTTTCAAAAAAAAGGTGGAAAAATCTGCCACCTTTTAAATGGTTTGGAAGAATTTTTCAAGAAGTGGTTCTTGATATCACTTCCTACATGCAAACGTGAGGTGTTGTTGGATTCCTTTTAGTCATGGGAATGGGATGGCTAAACTTATTATTATAATTATCGTTGATCAATGAGTACATACATACATACATACACGCCTTTATTCCCAAAAGGGGTAGGCAGAGCACATGAAACTTATGTTCCAGCGCCACTTTTAGCATAACTGTGGGTATAAAAGATCGACAAAATGTGATATTGCAGTGATAGGTTGCTAGCCCATCGCCCACAACACACTTCAACCCTGCTCCCTTAGTCGACTTTTAATTTATGTAACAATTTTATTAATTATGAACGGCATCATCAATGGCTATACTTACGTACCTACTCCCTTGGCCTCAGTGACCCAAAATTAGAGATGGGCCGACTATAGGTTTTTATTAATTGTTTTTACTACCTAGTTTAAACTAACTGGCGCTGAGGCGGCTGACTAGTCGCCGACTATTCGCCAACTATAAAAGTGGCCCGATCGTCGGCTTTCTCGACTAGTCGATACAACTCTAATTATTCTTTGTGTATTTGTTGTATTTAAGTAAATACTCAAAATATATAACTTGAAGCAGATATTAGTTGTTATTTTTTTTGTTTTGCAGCAAGTCATAGAGTGCCTTTTGTTCGGTATCTTTTGCCGAGGAGTGGCCGACTATTCGCCGACTATCCGGTCACATTTGTAGTCGGCGAATATTCGGCGACTAGTCGGTACAACTCTACCCAAAATCAGTCTCGGTCTCCCCACTGAGAGTGCGCCATTCTTCTCGCCAATAACGCTTGCCAATTACAGATTTGGAGTTCGCACAAATCCGCTTCAACCATGTTGCTGACACCTTGGACGTATAACTGGCCATCGACCTTCCGGCCGGCCTGTGCTCTCTTCACTTTGCGATCTTCCTCCATCCACAAAAAACCCTAGTCGGTATTAAAAAAAAATCGTTTTGATTCACTGGTTTGGTAATGGCTGAATCGGGGGACGCATCAACTGTCATGGCGTCGCCACACCTCATAGTGGGCGGCATGCAAATACAGGTCGGGACTACAGCCCCCCTATTCTGTAACGTGTTTAAGCTCACCCTAACGTTCACCCACAAATATATCTTGACACCGCGATGCGTAGTAACTGCAGCGTAGGTAGAGGTGTTTCGTGACGGGTGCCCGGCGGGGTGAGCCGCATTAGCGCGTAGCGAATAACAGCCCTGTTGATGTTTAATGTATCACGAATATGTCACGTACGTGTATACCTGCGAAAGATATTTAGATATGACACTTTAATCTCGCACATTGTACGCATATTTAAAAGATTACTTAACGTGACTAGCGGAGTACGGCTGCCCCATATCAAAACCTAGTACCTAAGGGACATTTACAAAGACACCAGCTTAAAAATCGACATGATTCCGGAGATTTTAATACTTCGTAACCTAGTAGATAACTACCATTAAAACTAAACTATTACCAGGGGGGTAATCAGGTACCGGCTACCAGCCAATGATTATAACACCTTATTATATACGTGACAATGTGATATTTAATGAATGATATTATATTATTATTATATTATATATTATAAAAAATATAGTATTTAGAATAAGATTGCTACACCCTAACAGGGTCCATGCCGTACTTATATAAATATATGTAAGATATTGTAATACCATGGTTGCTTGAATAAATGTTGAATGAATAACATTATAAAACCGTTTCGGACGCGCGTTAGGACAGTTTAACTGTCATTTTTCCGTATACATTTTTACATTGAGATCTACCTTACGTATGTACAACGCGTTACGTAATCGACCTGGAGTACTACAGTTAAACTTTACTAGAACAAAGTGAGCAGCTAAAAATTTCAAACCCTATAGCTATATAGTGTTTGAGACTGCTCGATGTTTTGGAATGGTCGAAAAGGGTTACTAAGTTATCGAGTTGGGAATCGTCCTGTAAAGAGGCGAAGCCCAGGGTATGACACGGAGTTAAAACATTTTTTTTTATAGTTCTGTAGCGCCTCCTCCAATTACTACGCATGGACGCCGGAGGATCCCGAAGGGGATTTATAACGTAGTGAGTATTGTGGGAGTCTGAAGTTAGGTAAGCGGTATAATACGTAATTGTACACATTATAATTATAATATTCGCCTATGTAGATACCTTGATTAGTATTCCACTTATTTATGTATACTTTAACATAGGAAATTTTGTGGCTGACACAATTTACGTATGTACGCTCCTCTGTTAAATTTGGTCTGAAGCAGATATTAGGTTTTTGTTGATATGGGGCAGCTGGATATTTAAGTATATAGGTACCAGCACGGCCAGTGAAATCTTTGCTGGTTGGCCCTCTGGCCAACTCACGCACTGTCAGCTCCAAGCAAAAGTGTCCTGCGTGGCCGGCTTGTAAAAAAATAATTAAAAAAAAAGCCTGTCAAATCAGTGTAGAAGCATTCGAAATAAATATCGCCTTAGACCCGCGTAAAGCATTCATTTGAATACAGATAGATGAACCATTTATTTGTTTATAAAAACCATAAAGTACAATAATAGGTAGTTAGAAAGCTACAATACCACAGAAATTTCCTCTTTACTGAGCGAGCGAGCGAAGCCGACGATTTTTTTCGTTTCAGCTTGACCAAAATTCTTTTCGTATGTCCGGCTGTCATCCTCTACAGGGTACTTTAGTAATCATTCGTTAGTAAATTGTAATTGAGTAAACTATGTAACTTAGACTTAACCTTTGACATTAAAAACTATTCAAATTAAAACTTAGGTACATGTCAAATTATTCACTATATACATATATTACTTTTTACATAATAAGCAGCATGACCCGGAATATAGAATTAAGTTACTTATAAGAACATTTGTGTGCCCTAACAGGGTGTCATGGAAGCCTTTTTGTATAATCTGAACATCTCATGTACTTACATGACTTTACAAATAAATATTCTATTCTATTCTATTCTACAGGTCAGGTCGCAGGTTCGATTTTTCGTGAATCTTTGAACAGATTCGATGATTACATATGAAATGTATGAAAACGCGTTACTAATAACATTTAGGAATAAACTACAACTTAGAAAAGTTGAAAAACCCCCGACATTTTAATTTCAAAGTTCAATATCTCAAAAACGACTAAACAAATTTTCATAGCTAGGAACACTCGGGATCACATTAGCTTTCGAATAAACAAAACAGCATTCAAATCGGTCCATCCGTTTGGGAGCTCCGATACCACAGACAGATACACAGATACACAGATACGTTAAACTTATAACACCCCTCTCTTTGCGTCTCTTTCATGTCTTTTACAAAGTCATTCTAAAATAACATGTACCTATTTTTAAATTGACAAAAGTCAAAAACATAAAAAAGGAAAAGCTTGAGTTTTTGTTTGTCGATGTAGTTTTTTTTTAATACTGCCTGGCGATTTTTACTGTTCACAGTCACTAGCTATATTAATAGGAATATATATGTACCTATATCTCGGATTCGGGTATAAGAGAAGACTCCTCAAACTTAACAATTAATGTTTAGAGCTTGCTAACAATAACTGACTTTAAAACGAGCATCCCAAGTCTTGCAATGATAGCGGCGCCCGCGCTGGGTGTATCATTAAATTATAGTTAGCGTTCCCCGAAACAGAGGTGCGTGAGGCTGGGGGAGGCTAAGGCGTGCGCCAATGCTGCCGACACAGGGTTGTATTTTTAATTTATATCGATGGAAAATAAAATCTTGAGGTAGGGCAAACCTTGGCTAATCGGTGATAGTTAGGTTTTTTGACAATAAAATACTTATTACCTATCAATTCAATTATTTTTGAAGTATTACTTAGTAAAAATGAATACGAATACCAATGAATATGAATTCGCGGCACTTGCGGTGGAGACTTTGGGCCCTTGGTCGTCCGACACCAAAAAATTTATGAAAGAGGTGTCGGTCCGTCTTATTGGCGTTTCAGGCGACCACAGGGCCGGTTCTTTCTTTGCCCAGCGTCTAAACCTAGCGGTGCAAAGAGGCAATGCAGCCAGCATCCTAGGGTCCATGCCTCAAGCGGGTGAACTGGGTGGGGTATTTTATATTTAGTTTTTAAGTAGTTCGTAGTTCTTTTATAGTATCAAAATGTCGTTTTGTTTTTTTTTTATACTTTAACCCGTACACTATTTTTCTCTCTAAACTGTTAATTTCACCAAAAGAAATGGAATTTAAAAGTAGCGTTTTCCAAGAGGACTAACTTCTTAAACTAAGGAAGTTTGTTCGAACCTACAATATATAAACGACTTCCACGCGGACGGAGTCGCGGGCAGGAGCTAGTTATGAATAAATTAAATTATGCAGCTGTTCCAAAAATGCTACCTAAACATGTCATTTAAGAGCATGGGCAAAGTCCTGCTTGTTTATGGTGCATTCATCCCACTTTTCCTCTTTTGTGTCGGCACCAGTGCCCAAGCGCACCGCCCGCGGCCGGCATAATTAGGGTCTGTTTCGGGACGGCGGCCATTACAGCTACCGGACGATGTTAGGAGATATCACTGAGTAGGTATCTTGAATAAATACAGGCACAAACACCGTCGACGAGCACTCGTGCAAAATTGCCTCATGTCCTTGGATTAAGTGTCAAAACGGACTCCGGGCTCTTTGACTGCCAAGAACCCGCCTAGCGAGTGATCTGTTCTTCGTACTAGCTTTCCTCAATTTAGCGGGAAAACATACGTCAGCGACGTCGCCGTGGCATCCCAGTGAGGCACGCCACTTACACATTCACTGCCAAACAAATTCGTTGAGCTACGCTAAGAAGCCGATGCCGCGGTTTTCCCGCTCAGTTGAGGAAAGCGCCTACGAACAGAGCGCCCGCTGGGCGGGTTCTTGGCAGTCAAAGAGTTAAAGGAGCCCGGAGTCCGCTTTGGCACTTCATCCCAAGATTTGGGTCATGGCACGTTAATGTCAAAGTGACATGACTTTACTTACATTTGGATGAAGAAAAATCCTCTTAGTTACCATATTGCTTGGACATAAAGTGCGCATGTCATAGGTACACTAGTGCAGCGTCGAGGACCAGGAGGTTTTTCTCAGATTATTAAAAGTTACTTAGATAGGTTTCTTAAAAAATCACGCCGTTAGCCAGTGAATGTCAAATAACGTTTTGTATGAAAATCGAACCACCTTAAGCAAAAATGGCAGCGGAAGTCTTTGGGCGTGTGCCCGCCTGATGTTTGAATGGTTAATATAAATGAGCGTTTCCGTGCTTTGGAAGGCGTGCTAAGCAGTTGATCCCGGCTGCTGTCTATGACAGTAGACGTTAAGCCAAGTTAGAGGCGACAAAAAGACAAGAGGTGACAAAAGGGTGCAACTGTTACTCGTATCCGCAGGAGCTACCTACCACAACCCTGCACGTGTCCCCTGGGTGGTACTAAAGAGTGACAAACTTTAAAATGCCAAAATAATGTTGCCATACGATCAAATAAATAGGCAACGATGTCTGCTTACCATCAGGCGCTTGCTTTGTCACTGTCGTGTTAAAAAACCTCGTCTGTAACAATTTGACAGAAACTTATTTAGCACCTGTCATCGGCCTATTAAGTTATTAACAACATTAATTAAGCACACTCCAAAGCAAATAACTTTACAGCATAAGCGGACCACTTTTAAAAAGCGACCACCTCGGATCACCTGCACTTAACTCAATGTCAAAAGGGCTTTAGTCCAATTCAATTATTAGGGATAGAAACCTTCTTGAGTTGGGACATACGAGTAAGTACCTACATCTTTATGATTTCACGCTAAAACTTTTATAGTAATAAAGTTAATGCGTTTGGTGTTATTGCCTATCTTATCTTATCTTTATTTAGATAGTTTTGTTCTGCATAATTATGCACGGATTTTACCGCGTAAGTTGCCGCTGTCTCTTAACTTTTTTCCTCGGAGGTTTACTGGAAGGGATCCCAAGGACAAATTTGCGTTTGTGCTTTTGAATGCTTTTTAGGGTTCCGTACCCAAAGGGTAAAAACGGGACCCTATTACTAAGACTTCGCTGTCCGTCCGTCCGTCTGTCACCAGGCTGTATCTCAAGAACCGTGATAGTTAGACAGTTGAATTTTTCTCAGATGATGTATTTCTGTTGCCGCTATAACAACAAATACTAAAAACAAAATAAAATACATCTTTAAGGGGGCTCCCATACAACAAACGCGATTTTTTTGCCGTTTTTATAGATAATGGTACTTAACCCTCCCTGCGCGAGTCCGACTCGCACTTGGCCGGTTTTTTGCAATTTTACAACATTTATAGACAGAGTTTGAGAGGTAGGGTATTACTGCGGAATGTCAAGTCGTTCATGTCTATTTGGATAAGCCCAACTGGGGATGTACCTCCACTTTTTAGAAGACAGAAGCAACGATGGCTCCATACTACTCAGGTAGGTACCTACTTATTGCTCTGCTGACCCCGTATCATGGTCGGCCTTATCACACGAGAATAGACATGATAGAGCGTCCGTCACTGGCTGACACCGTTCGATAGAACGAGACGACGCTCCTATCTTGTCACTTATCGCGTGATAAGGCCGACCATGATACGGGGTCTGGGGCTGATGTGTTGTAGGTGTCTGTAGTTATATAGAATACACCACTACTTTGAAATCTATCCTTATATTAGATTACCATGTAAAGTTCAAGGCTTCATACAAAGTCATACATCAAGCTATAACTCATGACTGACTAGTACATAAAATGCCTCCGGCGGGGTTCGAACCTACACCTCCGTACGAGGTAGCCGATATCCTTACCTGTATAGCAATAACCCGAAGTAAAATCAACCTTAGAGCTCAAGAGATAAAGTTTAAGATAGAAAAAGTATTGTTTGGACTTAAGGCGTTCTTTGCATTCGGTATCACGTACGATACAAATGATAAGACGGGACATGAAATTTATTTGACAACGCCTCCATTCGAATTTGGACTGTATTTCTATTACATTAGCGTTCATTATAGTTTGTTATTATTTTAAAATATTGACTTATTTTTCAAAGAAGTAATTCACCACTGTCTTTGACCGCAAGACGCGTCTAAATGTCAAAAGATCGCCAGTCGTTTAAACTAGTTCGTTGCAAAATGAACTCTATTCTAATCGATAAAGGTTTAAAGTGTAGTACAGATGATTTGAAACATTGTGACATTGATATTCTTAATATTTTAAAATTATATGAATATGTATGATAATACGTTTGCCGCTTATTAAGCTTGCAAGTGTCTCTATTGAATTTAATATGGCTTATTTAGAATAATTGAAGGTAGTTACTGATACATTGTAAACAATGTCGATAAGATTGCATTAGTACCAGGCCTTAGCCCATTTGGCAGTGCGAAATCGGAGCGATGTCAGTAATTTGTTACCGAGACAGCACAGATTCTTTACAGAGTAGGTACATTTCAATGATTTCTCACTGATTGCTGCGGGATGCCGGACCTTCCACCTTACAGAAGATCGCAGCCATAATATCACCACTAGGTACTTGCTCTGCACGTGTGTGGTGTCGTGTTGATGGTAAGGTTGCCAGTGCTCCAGATGATTAAAAAAAATGTTTATTGCCACAACTACCATTCTCCGTGCATTGCTCATTCCATAAGTACCTAACCTAGCAACCACCTTAAATTCTAGAACAAGCAATGTATGGCGAATTGTCAGTGACATGACAGGTGACAATTTTGGTGACAAAGTTGGTGAAATAGGGCCCAGGAAATACACAATCCACTTCAGTACACAAGAAGAAAAAAATAACATTATACCAAACATGTACAAATTAGGTAAGCATGTGTTTGTGTAAGGATGTGCTGTGTTGAGACTAAGGGTCCCGTGTTCGTCTCTAGCGATCAACACAACGAATCCTCAAATCAATAAAGCGTCGGTAACGCGCTTGTGATACTTCTGAAGTCACCAAGGCTGTTATTCGCTACGCGCTAAACTGGCTCACCCTGCCGCTAGCAGGTACTTTGACTATTCTTAATGGTTCAATAACTAAGTACGTGCAAAAGAGGTCTTACTTTAGTTTTTCACCTATTATCGAACGAGGGAGCGAAGCGAACGAAGTTCTATGCTCCAGCTTGGGCCGAAAGTCGTTTGTCTGGTGTCCCGTGTCCCGCTGTCCCGCTGTTCTCCTCTACAGCACGGCAATCACGAGACGGCGCGCGAGCTTTGTCGATTTTTCTCGCACTATCCGTCTCTCTCTTATTAGAACACTTAGAACAAGAGGTAAAGTGCGAGAAAAATCGAGAGTATGTCGCGGCCGTCCCATGATAGACGTGCTGGTTGCATTTCTCAACTGATTCTCGTGGAATTTTGTGAGCCGGTTCGCTAATTACACAGAATTCTTTTGCCGTGTCACTTTTAGAAATGTATTAAAGAAAAAAAAGAACAGGCAGGCTCGCGAGTTCTACAGCTCACAGAGCCAATTAGTATGAATTACTAGAGTATGAGTAGATACGATACAATCATTTGTTATTTCATACTTAGGTTTGACAAAGTAGTGTTTTCCCTCTAGGGACCAGCTGCTATGGTCGCGTAACTGGCAATTTTAACACTTTTCCGACATTCACAAAGTGTGATGAATGGCTTGAGGTATCATTGTCAACCTGTTTGCGTCGTGCTTAATGTATAGATAGAGAGAGACATATATAAAATGTAGGTACGTTTTAATGGCAAGGTGATTTTTTTGCAAAAGAAATGTGTTCTGATCTTTTTTAGACAGCAATACCTGTGCTGCATGAGTATAGCCACTGTAGTCAATCTGTGTGGCACTTCAATCAAACCCTGGCTTGAACCACAGATTTTTTTTAATTCTTCATCATCTTATCAGCCAGCATACGTACTGGCCACGGCCGTTGCGCTCAATACATCGTTGCGGTTGGGTTGAGTGAGTCACCAGCTTGCCCCTTCGGTGCCGACATACAGACCATCCAGCACATTATCGAGGACTGCCCCTTAACGCGCTACGTAGACAAGGTAACAATCGACGAGCCAATAGAAAATAATAAAATGGAGATGACAGATGCCGACGAAACACTTCATTAACATCTGTCATTGCCATACATTTTATTAGTTTTCTATTGGCGTTAGCGCTTGTCGATTGTAACCTTGTCTAGGCCCCCTGATCGACCTTAGCGGCGAAGCCATCAAGTGTTTGATTAGCCATTATATTCATTTATAGTGGTTATATGTATGTTACATTATGTATATTTGTAATTCTGTTTGCCATACGATTAATTAATATCAGCCGAAAGACGTCTACTGCTGGGCATTGGCCTTCCCTAAAGAGTGCCAAAGTTATCAGCACGTCTAGCACACGACGGCCGCGACATACTCTCGATTTTTATCGCACTATACCTCTTCTTCAACACTTAGAAGAAGAGACAGACGGATAGTGCGAGAAAAATCGAGAGAGCTCGCGCGCCGTCGCGTGCTAGCCGTGCTGGACCGATAACTTAGGCACCGCCGCACCGCCGCCAGCCGCATGCAAGCGGACTCCCGTGACCTTTACCAGGTCATCAGACTACCTTGGGGGTCTACCCACGCTGCGTCAAAATTAACATGTTACGAAGTATCATATGATATTTAGCAGTGGTTTTTCGGTGAAAGAGAACATCGTGAAGTAACCGGTCTAATCTCTACGAGGTCTAGGTTTCCGTCTGGGTTGGAAGGTCAGATGGCAGGTTTCGTAAAAGTAGTGCTTACGCTACGCCAACTCTTGGGAACAGGTGTCAAAGCGGACACCGGACTCCTTTAGGACACAACCGGGAAAACACTAATAAGATGATGACCTATGCTGGATGAGGACCCATTCTACGGTAAGTATAAAGATAAAGTAGTGGAAGAAACTATCATGATTGGATTACAGTCTCCAAAACGCAAGGCCAGTGACAGTGCGATATTATGGCACCATCGAACTGATCTGATGATGGAGACAGAAGGTGGCCATAGCAACTCCTAAACACACTAGATAAAGCCGTCGTGTTTGGGCTCATTGGAACCCTCTCAACGAATAGTTGATGCTGCGTAAAACGTACTGTCTGGAATAAAATCTTGTACCAAAAATGAGAATTTTGAGGAACTTTTTTATAAGAGGTACGTATCGTTTAACTGACGATACCGAACCCCGAAAATAACCCATAAAAGATAATTTCTTGCGGATAAATTCATAATTGCGGGTTACAACGTGCATTTATCAAATTAATCTATCGCTGCGCCAGCGCGGCTTCCGAAGCGTTTTTTGTTTGAGGTTCGGTTTTTGGGGTCCGTATGGGTTCCAGATTACAAGGGTCCATTATATTCACATAGTCATATACTCTAAGACAAAACGGCTCGAGGACGCTCGCCAACTAGATGGTCAGACCAGATCCCTTTATGTATTGTATGTGTGTATATTGTATGTATGTATGTATGTATGGTTGTATATATGTCTGCGTATTTATTCATTTATTAGGTATGTATTTTAAAGTGTCCTGTTTAGTAATACTCTTGTCGAGGTGCAATAAAGAGTATTTATTTATTATTAATATTATCAAGGAAGCCACATAGCCTCAAGCAAATGCCAGCAAGCGAGGGCTCCCGTAGTCCGAATTTTCATTTCGGCAAAAAGCCGTTTTTCTCTGAAACTATGTCAGGCAGTTATTATTATTAAACAAACCTAACCTAATGGGGTCTATACGATAAGTATTTCAAAAGATTCAAAAACCTTACGGTCTGAGAGAAAATTGGCATTTTGCCGAAATTAAACTTCGGACAAACGATACAGTTGGGATATGAAATTTTGTGATTGCGATAGGATACCCTCCCATCTATGAAAAAGAGAGTCCGCGAAGGTCCGTCTTTTAGAGAGGAAGTGCCCAGGGGAATTCCGTTTTAATCTTATTTGGAGCAACCCAAATGGGAAAGTTCTTCCACCTTACAGAAGACTGCAGTCATAATGATACCACTATTTACCCTGTAGCTCCAAAGGGTAGTAAGTAGAATAATGTTCAGGGTGACGGACGGTCTCTAGCTGGCGCCACAACGATTTTTAAAATCAATTGCGACACCGCTTATGTTAATCCTCTGGAATCGCAAGCTTCCTAGGCTATGTTGTAGCAGGGAAACCACAATGCTCGTATCTTTGGTTTACAAAGAAGAGAAACATCGTAAGAAAAGCTGCATCTACGATATGTATTACTTTGAATACTTTTTTAGAGGGGCGATTAAAAAACCGCAGTTTAATGGTTTCATCAGTTTGGGAGTTACAATGCCATAGACAGACACGCAGATAAATATTAAACTTATCCCCTCGTTTAAGTCGTAGGTTTAAAATAAGGGGGTATGTGAACGACATATACACCCTAATATTTTACTAGAACAGAGTACTTACAACATTAAGTTCGCCTTTTGTACGATAAGTTTTGCAATATAGATCAAATAAATATTTTAAGGGACAACGCAGTCAAGGCAGTTCTTAATCGGCGTCAGCGCCAGTGCCAAGTTAAACAGTCATTCAAAAAAAAGTTAAAAAGTCATTGGTATTGCTCTAAACACTGGAAGGTCCCTCGATTGCCCAAATATCAGTAAATTCCACGTATCCCAACCTTTTCTATGGATCCAACGATTATAACGTTCAAATCCTAACTTACCTAAAATTACCGGAAGGCAAAAGCGGCGGGCCTAATGTGAAGGCCCGGTTTCAACAAAGATAGAACTAAAACATCTTAACTACCATTAACATAGCATACACATACAACTAAGTGTTCGAAACGAAAAGATTTCGGAGAAAAAATAGTGAAAACAAAAAGTACGAACTAAACAGAGCGGCAGACATGTTTTTTTTTTATTAAAAATCACGTTCACAAAATCGCCGGCGGCTTTCGGCGGCTTCGAAGTATGGATAGCAGAACTGACAGACAACATACAAGACAACAAAATATATTAGATCTACTTCGTTGTGCCGTGTGCGGGGTCCCCGTTGTCGCGTCGAATAAACTCGGCTCTCGCGCACCTCTTAGCTTCTAGAGCTATGTTTTGACTCCATCAATACTATCAATGATTTCACTAAGGTTCATGAAAAGTGGGAGAAATCTTCAGAAAAGACTGAAACAAAAAACCATCGCAGTTTTGTCAGATAAGCACGAAAGTTGAACCATTATCTATTTTGTAACTTTCCCAATGTTATATGGCACTTGATACTTTATCTATTTAGATTCAGATCTTGCACCATTTCCCGACAGTTCGTGCCAGGAAGATCGTGCAGAGACCTGCGTGATCTTCTTGGCTTCTTCAAACCAATTGCTTCTTGGAATCAGACGATTCGGAGGCCAAGACTAGCTGAAACGATTCCTAAACAAATGCCGATTCATCATTTGAATGAGTCTATAGAGGATCTCGGGCCATTTCAGGAAAAGTTAAAGTTACGCACTATGTAGATACTTATGTGTTTTCGATTTTCATTTCGTACGAAATGCAATGGCTTTTTATTAGAAATTATATAATTTCTAAAAAGCATTTTCCAAAGGCCTATTTTACGAAGCTATGAGGGCCAGTCAAAGTATTAACACCCGTCAAATTTTAATAATTGTAGGTACACTATAGATAATTGTTATGTAATCAAAGTAATTTTTACGATAATGTAGATGATAGGTACCTATTATAATGAAACAATGACAATGGAATTATTTTTTTAGCTATTATTAATTAGTTAGTGTATACCTACAAATACAACACATAGAAAATAAATTAAAAACTAACCTATTATTATACTGGAATTTGTTATTATGTTGAATATCATTGTATTGCAAATTTATCAGGCGTTTATTTTGTAGTATTTTCAGCCGGCAGAATTGTGATGAACTATAAAATTCAAATGTAACATCTGAGGGGTACCTATCACGTAACGTTACTTACGCGCGCTACGACAATTTAACGATCACTTTTCAATATAAAATTTGACATTTAGATCTACCTAAAGTGCGTAAAGTGTGTTACGTGATCGACCTGCGGGCGTAGCACGGTTGCCATTTTATCACTTATCGTTGTGGATAAGGCATCCGTCACTCTCGCACTCGCATACTTGTCAGAGCGTGATGGGCGTCTTTACCACAACGATAAGTGATAAAATGGCAACCATGCTACGCCCACTGCTGTAAAAAACTATGATTCAAGAAAATAAACGATCTATCTATATATTATCTATCTCAAGTTACAATTTTATATATATACTGATAATTAAAGCAATTCAATTATATACTGCGTGGAACGGAACGATGGACTTTCCCGCAAGAGGGGGATTATTGAGCGCTAGTACATCACATTTTTCAGATTAACTATTTTTTTTGACGCGTTTTTTTTTTACCTTTGTATGGAGCGTTAGCCGACTGGAGCGACGAGCTCCATACAAATGGTAAAAAAAATCGCGTCAAAAAAAATAGTTTATCTGGAAAATGTGACGTACTAGCGCTCAATAATCCCCCTCTTGCGGGAAAGTCCATCGTTCCGTTCCACATTGTATATACTGATAATTAAAGCAAGTTTTCACTTCTGCCGGCACTCCTGGAGTGAAGCCGGTCTTTTTTTATCATGTGGCGATCTATCAATAGGCGGAAGCGCCTATTTCGCCGAAAGTGTTGCCGCTCGTTTAGCGCCCCCCAGGGGACACGTGCAGCGTTGTGGTAGGTAAACCCCGCGGACGCGAACAACAGATTGTCCCCCCTATACAACCACTGAATGTAGTGGTAATTTTCCAAACGCTTGCCAATCGTCAAATTTGTCGACATTTTGCTGACGTTACAATTTAGTACATGGTGTCGGTACGAACTTTGGTTAACTCACGATTATTATAATTTCCAAAATTTGTAATTACACCCTGAGCTACTGTTTTCACATAAATAATAAACTTTACAAAATGTACGGCAGCTGACGTTTTTTTAAAAGTATCTGTTTAAATTCCGTGTTTTTGATATTGTTTTAAGTTGTATTATATGAAGTTGAATATAAATGTCCAACTCTCCCAGAAAAGACTGACTGGTTGACTGGTAGAGAATGCCTTAAGGCATTAAGTACCTACATACGTCGGTAGCCTAAATGTATACTTTAAAACATTTGACAGTTCTGACACTTCTCACGTAGTTTAGCAATTATTTAATATAATAATACCGGCCAAGTGCGAGTCGGACTCGCGCACGAAGGGTTTCGTACTATTATCTATAAAAACAGCAAAAAACATCACGTTTGTTGAATGGGAGCCCCCTTAAATATTCATTTTATTCTGTTTTTTAGTATTTGGTTTTATAGCGGCAACATAAATACATCATCTGTGAAAATTTCCACTGTCTTACTATCACGGTTCATGAGATACAGCCTGGCGACAGACGGACAGACGGACGGACGGAGAGCGGAGTCTTAATAGGGTCCTGTTTAACCCAAAAAAGAGGTAGATAGTACGTCATCTACATATACGAAATTCCATGTTTAAAAATGGCCACCAAATCTGACAGCATACGTTTTCGTTGAGGACGCGAAACAGGCAAGTTGATACATTAGACCATACTCAGTTTTGGGTTGCCAATTTTGGAGCGCTTATAACCTATCTACTTACGTCTTTTTTATATCAAGCTATTTAGTGCCAAGAATATTTAATTCACTCCCTGTAGAACTATTTCAGGTAGAAGTGTCGAAAATCGGATTCAAAAAAGCTGTAAAAAGAATACTCTGTGAACAAAATGCTGAGAATGTATCCCTATAAGTTTATTAATTTTTTTAAACATTGCACCTACCTAATAGTTAACGTATTAAAGCTACATTTAAGTATTTATAACATAATCTACATGTACCTAAAATCAATTAAAACGAACATAAACATTAAATAAAAGAAGATTATTAGTTAACATAAAGGAGGTTCCATTCATTGCCGGACCAGCCAAGCACGACACTGGACAACTAAACACTAACGTGTGCTGTAATATAACCATGTACCTACAGATCGTATTAGGGGCGCGATTGTTTAAAAAAGAATTGTATAATTGTGGAAGAAATAAATAAATAAATAAAAATTATATTACATCATTGTAGTGTAGCCCGTCTCAAAACTATGTTTAGGAACTCAATCTTTATTTTCTGTCTCAACAGGCATACTAAGTTTAAAAACTGTATACCTGCCAACTACGGAAAACTAACTTAAAAAAAAAAACATCGAAAAAGTAGCCTGTGTCACTCGACCGCATTCATCCAAATCGGTTCAGTTTACTTAAACGCTACGGTAGAACACACGATATCCCCCTCGTTTCGGTACTCGGCCAAATAAAACTTTTGGACACCTTTTGAGGCTAAATTCAACCTTAGTGATGAAAACTTTTTAATATTTGTGGAAAATTAAGATAAATTTAGAAACCTGGTTTCCTGCCTCCTTTCTCGTTCGTCAATGGGGACGTGTCCGCTGGGGCGGCCGCAGCGCACTGTTATCGCTAATATGTAATAGTATCTGGTCTTGACCGTTTATTGAAAGATATTTTTTTATTTCAGTCGTTTTGTGACATGAGAGTGACACTGACTTTCTTTATCTTCTTCTCTAGCGAAAGGAGGTTCAATAAGGTTCACAAGTAGCTAACGGATTTACGGTGCAACCATTAAGAATCCGCAGTAAGCTCGATTTTCCATACAAACGTAGTTACGCTCTCATTTTAAAACTACCTGTTAGATTGTAACGAAACTTTGCATATACATTCACATGAGGTGTATCTATGTCTGTAATTACTTTATGTAGCTTCAGATACCATAGTAAAAAAATACAGCGATTTTAAGTCTTTCATACAAAACTGGTTTTTGCTGTATTTCGTTTGTTTTATGAACTGGAACACTATCAACTAATTACACACATTGATATACCTCATGTCATTGTATATGCAAAGTTTCGTCACAATACAACACGTAGTTTTTAAATGAGAGCGTAACTACGTTTGTATGGGAAGGTGAAATTCGGTCGAGCTTACTGCGGACTCTTAACAGCTTTATATTAACTTGACCTGTTCGTATGTAAGTATGTAAGTTGTCCGTCAAAATTTGCAATCCATTTTTCAGTCACTTGCCGTTATCCGATTGAGCTGAAATTTTGGGTTTTAATATAGTTTGGGTAACAATTCAATATTATGGGCCCATCGACCTGATGGAGACAGAAGGTGGCCAATTCAGTAGGTATTTAACCGACGTAACCCCGTCGAGTTTGGTCTCGTTTGAATCGCCTCAATGAGTAGTTGACGATGGTATACAGAAAAATACAGTCGGCCAAAAAAGACGTACCAAAAATGAAATTTTTGACAGAAACTTATTTTTCGAAAGCGACTGCTATCTGAACTTCCAACCCGGAGGAAGGAAAACTAAATCTTGCAGGGATTAGACCGGTTTCCTCGCGTTGTTTTCCTTCAACGAAAATCTACTGTTAAATATCTAATGATATTTTGTTTTTTTTTTGACAACCCAGTTCAAACTCACGACCTCTAGATTGAAAGTTACGTACCTACCTTACCGCTCGGCTACATTGCCTAAATAATAACATAAATACTTTACAATAATTCCATCCTCACCCAAATGTTTCTTATACTACAAAAAGGGAACAAGTAATTATAAAGCGTAAGCTTTTAAATTGTCGATCAAATTTGAAATCGATAAATAAATCAAGCGTCCGAATCAAAAACAGTTCTAAGAACCTCCCACACGGATCAGTCAGAACAAAGTAGATTGAACAAAAAAGTAACATTTTATCAATGTATCAAATCTCTGTTTAACACGAAATGTCCTAAGTTATCCCAAGTCTGATAAGTCTTACGTCACTTATCACAATATCGCTCGGGGCAGTAAATCAAAGTCTTCAATCCTTATACGAATTCCTGAATTTTTATTCAAAAAACATTAAATCTGTCGAAAAATAAGACAACGCATCAATTAAAATTGTGGTTGGGACATGCGTGGAGTGGTTTTCAAAATGTTTATTTAAAAGATAAACAACGTCGGGCGCGAAAATAGCAACTTCATAGTGCTTTTCAAAATGGTTGAGTACTGTAATACCCATTTCAGTATGTACTTAGAAACCTGCAGCGTAATTCCGAAATGCTGCCTACGCTAAAAAATGAAGGATTTTTCTGACTTAAGGTTTACATAGCAAATATACATTTATAATTTTTTCAAGCCGTATCGGTCGAAATAAGAGAATTCAAACTAAATGAAGTAGTACGTCGTTAACATTAGATTCATGACGCCAACAATCTTTGATGACGCTAAATAACCTGCTTATTCATTACAGAATGTGGAATTTTCGAAATCCATGAGCCATATTTTTCGATTAACTAAAATCTAGGACTAGAATCTAGTCTATTCTCTATTCTACTAAACCATCTAGTCACTAGGTTTCATTATAAATTAAATCAAATAATCTTTGATGGCAACATGTTTTAAAGAATGATGATATTCGTAAATAATTATGCCTTCGGACAAAACACTTTTCGGAATTAAGGTAGACGTTCTAGTAACTAAATCTAAATCTTACTTTACAGTGTCAAGTGCTAGGCATTAACACATTGACTGCGGCACAGGTCAGATTTGACCTGTAGTGGACTTTCGGCCGGTGCGGCGTAAGAAAATAGGTTACTTCACCCTGGTGCGGAGGTGATTTTGCTATGTTTTTTTATTAGTATGAAGGAGCCAAGTATATGTTAATATTTCTCGTTTTGAATGCTACCCGACATTATAAAATAATTGTACAGGTCAGATTTGACCTGTGTCGCACTAGATCACAAAAGTTGTTCTGCAGTGCGGCACAGGTCACATATGACCTGTGACCTGTTACCCTCCGCCTTGTATAGCACTGCGGGAAAGGGCATTATAAGTTAGTGCTATCATCATACCCACACGCTAGTTTTGTTATCTACAAAATGAACGCGTCCAGATCATTAATATCCCAGAAAATAAGAAAATGCACACTCAAAAAAATACAAAAATGAAAAGCTTGCATAGATTGTTACAAGACACTGTGTAAAACTATGACAAGTCGAGAAGTGGATAAAAAAGTTAAAAAGTTTACTTCGTGTGTTTAGTGTGAGAAGAGCAACTGTTTGGACTGCTTTAATAAAACTCATTCAAACATGTTACTTTTGTGACAACATGTAATAAATACACTTTATATCGATATATTTGCTTTTTTATTTTCCACTTCACTAAAATATTATCGAGTTTTATTTATGTCCTTTTTACTGGTGCGATATAAATTCTCTATAAATCTTCAACAAATGGTCAAATTGTGTGTGCTAATACTAGCTGCGGTATTAGGTGTATTCACTAGTCAACTAACTATTTATGTCATAAAATATATAATATATACATTACATAAGGATATTTTAGGTAAAATGAAAACACTTACAGGTCACCTTAGTCTTGTACCGCACCAGAAAAAAAATAGTTACGGGTCATTTATGGTAAGTGACGCACAGAGAGTGAGTTTGACAAATTGGCTCTCGCAGTCAACGTGTTAATGTGTCGAGCATTTGGCCGTTGTAGTCTACCCCGCTGGGTTGCCGTTGGCCGTTGTCTAACATTGGAGTTGTTACAAACCAGATTGAGTCCTTGTAATGCCGTATTTCTAATCAAAAGCGGCTCCATATCTTCTGTTCATCACGGATTCATCACTGATCAATCAGAACCCGATAGCAATAAATTAGGCGCTCACACCGTATTATTACACGTAATAACAGCCTGCCCCCCAATTACAGCCGATACCCTATTGATCTAGTGTCAGATATTGATGCTTGGTGTTATGCAGTTTTTTGGGTTGCACTTGTCTAGAAACATATATAGAACTTCTGGAAAATACCAGTCAGGAAATTAAGCTACCTAAATGTATTAGGTTTAGGGCCGACTTACCAGGATAGAAATTAATAAATGTAGCATGCAGTTTTTTGGATTGCATTGTGCTAAAAAATATCTAAATGTGCCTGGTCCATATTTCAATTGACAACGGTCCCCAAACAATGACAATTTACTGTACCTACATCGCGGAGTTAATAAGCAACGACAGCAGTTTGGGCATTGCTAACCCAGAGATGTACAGTGAAGTGAGATTGTCAGATGACAGTTGTGACGTTGGTGAAATAGGGGTTTGCTGAGGGGTAATCACGTAACGTGTTGAACGCGCGTTAGGTTGATCCAACTGTAATTTTTCCATATAACAACTGTCATTTAGATCTACCTAAAACGTACGTACAATGCATTACGTGATCGACCTGCTGGCCGATTATGTAACGTTTCGTACGTAACGTTAGGTACTTAGATGTAAATGTCATTACAAGCTTTTATTTAGTTTCACCTGTCCCGTTCCGTCTGTCTGTCTGTCTGTAATCAAATCTTCCAAGTTAAATTTGACCCACTTCCCGGTGACCGGTTGAGCTGAAATTTTGGCTATAAGTATAGTTTGGATGACAATTCAATATTATGGTACCATCGAGCTGATCTGATGATGGAGACGGAAGGTGGCCATGGAAATTCAGTACTTAACCGACGTAACCCCGTTGAGTTTGGGCTCGTTAGAATCGTCTCAATGGGTAATTGATGACAAAAAAGTACAGTCGGCAATAAAAGCTTGTACCAAAAATGATATTTTTGACAGAAACTTTTTTTATTACAAGCTTTTATTTAACTTGAATTGTTAGTATGTATTTATATAAGTAAGTCCGTCAACATTTGCAATCCATTTTTCAGTCACTTGCCGTTATCCGATTGAGCTGAAATTTTGGGTTAAGGTATAGTTTGGATGACAATTCAATATTATGGTACCATCGAGCTGATCGGATCTTTATGGCAACAGAAGGTGATGGCCATGGAAATTCAGTGCTTAACCGACATAACCCGTTGAGTTTGGGCTCGTTAGAATCGTTTGAACGAGTAGTTGATGACGGTATACAGAAAAGTATATTCGGCAATAAAAGCTTGTACCAAAAATTACATTTTAGACAGAAACTTACAGTTATTTGTTAGGAAAAATGACAGGTCAGTTGTTCTAATGTAACGCTCGAAATCCCCCGTTCTGGTGAGTTCTGTTTATTGCAACGCCTAAGAAAGTGTGTGTAATTCTAAAGTTTTGCTGGATTTTTACCTCGAGCATTTCCTCGCGTGACTGGCCATAAACTGAGCGGGTGCTCTAAGGTTAACGTGTTTATCTATGTGTATGTTTGTGCCATGCCATCGTATCTTAGGTAGTCAACGTATGTATCGATTGAGAGATGGTTCTTAGGTATGTTTGTTGTGTCGGATTTTCAATATGTATTTTACGGGCGAAGTCAAAGATTTGTCTAGGTATATTAGCTTAAGTAAAAAGAAATAGATACAATAGATATGTGGGTCATTGTCAGATTTAGGTTCGCGTCTTCTCGGTGGACATTGCCAAAGTTAAGCAGGGCTTTAAAGTTTAATTTTTGGTTGAACTCTGAATCCGCATAAACGGCGTCGCCTCTTCTATAATTCTATGCGATAAAAACATATTATACATAAACATAAGCCCTTAACTATTGCCCACTGAAAAGACGATTTTTGTTTTACTGACTGACAATGATCCATGTATGTAGTGAAGAAGGTATTGACATTTGGCCACGAACTTGAATAAAGAGCGGAAACAACTTTTTGAACAATTTCTTCAAAGGTAAACGGTGTCATATAAATTTCCTACCTCGGACGCTCCGGTTGTGGAATGAGCTCCATATCGACTTTTTCCTGGGGAACTACTGTATAGGGTTCTTCAATAAAGGAGCGTATATATTCTTAAAGGGTCGGCAACGCGCATGTAACACCTCTGGAGTTGCAAGCGTCCATAAGCTACGGTAACCGCTTACCATCACGTGGACCGTAAGCTTGCTTGCCACCGATGTGGTATAAAAGGTTGTCCCAAAAGTCTGATACCTATTCCTAATCATCATTGCCACCACTGCTGAGCGTAAGCCTCTCTTTGAGCAGATACGCCACTAAAAGTGGACACTAGCCCTATTTTATTGTATTCAAGCCCTATTTTAACTAAAATGGCGTTAAAATTCGTTTGTCAGATATGTGTCACTTGGACGTTTATGTTTGTAAGAAAGGGACAAAGCACGTTTTATTTAGCAGAGGTGTTTAAAGTTTTAGGAATAAGGGGGTAATTGTTTACCTCTAGGTATTAGATATTATTACGATAAGATTGAAAGTGTCACTGGATGTTTATCTAATACTCGGGCATTTTTAAAAATTCGTGAAAAAAGTTGTTCGACATTTCGACAATTAAGTAATGGGTACAGTTTGTATACAAATTAACTTTTTCTTTTCAATTTATAAATGCTATGCATATACACGTTATTTACATTTGAAACAAATTCAATTTCACATAAATGGAATGCCGTCACAAAACTGACACCGAATTAACGCTTTTGGGTACACGAATTTAAAAAAATGCCCGTTCGTAATATGATTGCGCGAGTATATAGATGATTCATTTCGCAAGTTTTATTTCCCATATTTTTTTTCTGAAATGTACGTACCTATTTATTACCTTTCACATTGTAACCTAACAAATCTAACCTAACCTTATGGGCTCGTTCGAGAAATTAAACTTATGCGATATGAAAAATATGCGAAAAATCGTTCGTCCATTCGAAGTTCGAAGTATACGCAGGCGCCATTACAAATATCAAATACACTCTTTTCTTTACACGTTTTTTTTTTCATGTAAGTCCTTATTAACAACACATTTCCACATTATATATCTTGCCCAACTCTTATGTACCGCAATAAAGTGTTTACATTTACATACAGCCGAACCGCATTTCACACAGGAGAATAAAAGAAACGCAAACAAAGATGGCCGCCGCCGGCCTAGCATGCGGGTAATTGCGCGGGAGCACGCAACGCGAGCACGCAATACAGACTATAAACTATAGTGCAATGTAGCATAAATATGCTGCAGAACATTTTCCATAAAGGCATGTTGTTCGTTTAAAATAAATCATACTCATAATTACACGGTTAAATTCACGTATTAAATTTCACTACTGGCGGCATGTTTCGAACTCTTCGGAAGTTCTTCTTCAGTGTGAGTGTTTTCGCGGAGTGTCGCTTGAATTACTCGCCTGAAGAACTCCCTTCGTAATTATTGATTATTGGCATGTGTCTTCTGAGAAATTTCTGGAATATCATGAGAACGTAACACTTTCAATGCCAAAGAACCCGCTAGTTAGGCGCTCTGCTCGTAGGCGATTTTCTCTTCATACGGGTTTTCGCATGATATCAGCTACGACCTTAGCGTTAAGAATTGCGGGCGACACATGACTCGAACAAAAATTAGGGCTTTGAAGCCCAATTTCACGCGCCTTGTCCGTAAGCGCCCGCTTGGCGCGTTCCTGGCATATCAAAATACAAGCCATTTTTAACAAGTTGCTAAGTATCTAATTGAGCCGGTACTTGGGTTGTTTCACAATAATAATCAAAAATTATTTACTTAATAGTATGGCGATCTGTAGAATAGGCGATTATCCATGTGATATTCTTATAGGAGCGCCTATTTCGCCGAAAGTGAAGGGCTGTGTTAGGTAAATCCTGCGGACGCTAGAAACAGATTGTCCCCTAATGACAATTTAATATGACAAGTTTCTAAATTCTTAGCTGGTATACAATATAGCTTATTAAAATAAAAATAATCTTAGTTACCTACTCTTTTTTATCAATTATTTCATAAAAAATCATCAAAAAAAAACATTCTTATCATGACTTGCTTTTTATGTCCTACAAAATTCGTCCGCCCAAGTCCAAATCAAAAATTATTATGCAGCGCAATTTTGGTCAGTTAGACGTGGATAAGTTGCGGGAAGATGCGTCTCAAATTGACTGGGGCGCCATCGCTGGAGCTGGTTCAGTGAATGATCAAATTGCTCTCTTCAACTCCTATCTCATACAGCTTTTTGACTATAAAGGTGAAGCACCTGCCTGCTCCTTGGCTCACTGCAGACATTAAGAAAATAATGGAAAGGAAGAATATAGCTAAATCTAAATATAAACTTGATAACTCTGACAAAAACAAATCTAGGTATCATGCTATTCGGAGTCGCTGAAGTACTATATGTCGTGATGCCCAGGGGCGCCATATACATACTTCTGTAGAAAATGGGGATCCAGCCAAAGTATGGAAATTTCTAAAAACTCTAGGAGTTGGGAAAACTCAGCAATCATCATATATAATCAACACAAATTTCAATCAGCTCAATCAGCATTTCTCTTCATCTACCTCTTTTAGCGGTCCTATTAAGGTAGATACACTAAACTATCTTTCATCTTCCCAAACTTCTGATTTCTCTCCTTTTTCTTTTCGTCAATTCACTGACAGTGGAGTTAGGAAGAGCGTACTTAGCATCACTTCAAATGCTGTTGTGTGGTGTTGATTGCATTAGTCGTAAGATGATAGTTCCTCTCCTTGATCTACTGCTTCCTTTTATTACCAGTATCCTACATTTTTCAATTTCATCTGGCATGTTTCCTTCTCAATGGAAGGATGCTGATATTATCCCTTTACGCAAAAAGTCAAACCACAGTTCCTTTTCTGATTATCGTCCCATTTCCATTCTTCCTTTTCTATCCAAAGTATTGGAACGACTAATGCATCAGCAATTAACTTCCTTCTTAAACAGTAATGATATTTTAAACCAATTTCAATCGGGTTTCCGTTCAGGGCATAGTACTAGTACAGCCCTTGTAAAGATCACTGATGACATCCGATTGGGGATGAACGACAGAAAGCTTACAGTTTTATCTCTGTTGGATTTCAGCAATGCTTTCGACACTGTTGATTTTTACATTTTGCTCGCTATTTTACGCTCTCTGAACTTATCTCCTGCAGTAATTGACTGGTTTCGTAGTTATTTAAAGGCAAAGAATAAAGGTGGATTATTCTTGTACTTCTTGGTGTAGTACTCTGGCGGGCGTTCCGCAGGGCGGTGTGCTATCTCCTCTCTTATTTTCTATCTTCATCAATTCCATCACACACAATATATCCTCTCATTATCACCTTTATGCCGATGATCTTCAGATCACACAGTCCGTGCTTGGTGATCTCCCTTCTGCCATAGAAAGAACTAATGATGACTTGGTACGCATTCTGAAATGGAGTCAACGATATGGTCTGAGTGTGAACCCAACGAAGACCCAAGTCATTGTTATTGGCAGCAACAATCTGATTTCTAGAGTTGATTTTGTAAATCTCCCTCCAATACTTTTTGATGGGATACAGATTGATTACTCGATGCAAGTGAAAAATCTTGGGATCATTATGGATCGCTCTTTGTCTTGGGTGCCTCAAGTGAGTGAAGTGAGCAGGAAGGTATTTGCTGCTGTGGGGTCTCGCAGGTGGCTTCGTAATTTTCTGCCTACTGCAACTAAAGTTGCGCTCGCACAAACTTTTCTAGGGCAATGGAAGTAAATTAGGATAAACTAAGGTTACTTTGTATAGTTGAAGTTTTTACTTCTTCCTATTCTTGATTACGCTGATGTATCCTATCTCGAACTTTCTGAGGAGCAGCTTAATAAGCTTGAGCGTCTCCAAAATGTCTGCATTCGGTTCATATTTAGGTTACGCAAATATGACCACGTTTCTAGTTTCCGTTCCAAACTCAAGTGGCTCCCTATCCGATATCGCCGTAACTCTCTAATTATTTCGCTTCTGTTTTGTGTCCTTTTTAACCCTGCAACTCCCCGCTATCTCAAAGAGCGTTTTAGTTATTTGAATTCTGTTAGATCTTCTAACAATTTAATATTAACTGTGCCTTTGTAATCTTCCAAATTTTACAGTAGTTCGTTCACCTTTAAATTCTATTCGACTATTCGACTGTGGAACTCTCTCCCTCTTCATATAAGACAAGCTAAATCTATCGGCAACTTCAAATCTCTTCTTAAAGAACATTATTTGTCTTTCCCCTAACCCTGATTGTCTTACTGTTATTATTATTGGCTGACTGTTTATGTATTATATATTTTATTTGTATATATGTATGATTGTGTATGTATGTTTATATATAGAGCTATTTATGTACGTGCATTAATATAGTTATTTTGATTTTTGGCTTATTATAATCTCTGCACCATCATCATCATCATCATATCAGCCGAAAGACGTCCACTGCTGGACATAGGCCTCCCCCAAAGAGTGCCACAATGACCGGTCCTGCGCCACCCGCATCCAGCGGACTCCCGCGACCTTTACCAGGTCATCAGTCCACCTTGTGGGGGGCCTACCCACGCTGCGCCTTCCGGTACGTGGTCGCCACTCGAGAACCTTTCCACCCCAACGGCCATCGGTTCTACGTGCAATGTGCCCCGCCCACTGCCACTTAAGTTTAGCGATTCGGAGGGCTATATCGGTTACCTTGGTTCTGCTGCGGATAGCTTCATTTCTGATGCGATCGCGCAGAGAAACTCCCAACATAGCCCTCTCCATTGCCCTTTGGGTGACTTTGAGCCTTCTTATGAGGCCCATAGTAAGCGACCACGTTTCCGTGCCATACGTCATCACTGGCAACACACACTGGTCAAAGACTCTCGTCTTGAGACACTGCGGAATATTGGACGAAAAGATGATCTCTGCACCACCTACTACATAATCTAGTTTTATCTCTTTCTCCGTTACCCAAAGGTTGTCTGGAAGAGATCGCGCTTCAGCGATAAGACCGCCTGTTGTCTACCTGTACCTACATGTTATTGTATTGTTTTTCTTTTTAACTGCTTTGTTTGTGTGAGGTGTGCAATAAAGAGTATTTGTATTGTATTGCATTGTTGTATTTCTAATTCTATACCCAATTAGAAATTATTCATTTACTTACTTTATATAATTTTTATTTACTTATTGTCATTGTTTACTTTTGTACAAATTATAATTAATTTGGAAAAAAGCAGATTCATCGTTTATACAGAGTGAATTTTTAATGAGTCTCCAAATTCAAGTATAAGACTCTTAAGCAAAATACGTGTTTTTTTGTTTCATATTATTTTTTACATTTTTTTTTAGTAATTTCTGCTTAAAGTAAGGGTTAACACGACACGCCTCCCCCTCCCCTACCCCCCCGCTCCACGCGGCACACTGAATCCCAAGTAACCACGCTGTACGGATAATTCTTTTGGGATAGACAATTTATAATTTAAAAAATAACTACGTTTTTTTCAAAAATGGAGTCTATTAGTGATACCAAATCATCATCATCATTCGCTTGTCCTTATCCCATTTGCTTGGGGTCGGCTCAGCATGTTTTTTCTTCCATACCTCTCTATCACCCGGCAACTCATCACACACATCTTTCCCATTCATATCGTCTCTCACGCTGTCCATCCACCTTTTCCTTGGTCTACCTCTTCTCTTACATCCCTCTACATTCATACGTAGTAACATGTAGTAACATGACTATCATCCCTCCGCATAACATGTCCATACCATAGTGATACCAAATGCATAAAAAAAATTTGGACACTCATTAAAAATTCAGCCTGTATGCATTGTACACACTGTTGTTAGCTGTGTACACCTGAGCCGAACGCACACAAGATGCACGAGAGTCTTTACTTTGAATACGTAAAAAATGTCCACGGACATAATTACAGCCCAGAGACATGATAGTCATAGAAAAAGATAAATGCGAGCTTGTTGAATCGGAATGGCTATTTTAAAATGTTACGACGAAGAGTTAAAAATAGTTCGCTTTCTTCTTGTGTCGATGGGTTCGAAAAATGTTCTAAAAGTTCACAGATGGTCAATAGGAAAAAGTCTTATCTTATAGGGATTCTAGTAAATTGGCCCGCCTATATTTTAATCCAGGCTATAAACTATCTTCGTGCAAATTTCATCCAAATCGGTTAAGCCGTTTAGGCGTGATTGAGTAACAAACATCCAAACATCTAAACATCCAAACATCCAAACATCCAAACTTTCGCATTTATAATATTAGTAGGATTGGAGCTACGGTAGCCTAGTGGTTCAGGCATGCGGCTGTCAAGCGGTGGTCGTGGGTTCGAATCCAGGCTCGTACCAATGAGTTTTTCGGAACTAATGTACGGAATGTTTGCCGTTAGTTTTTTGGTGAAGGAAAACATCGTTGAGATTCTAGTTTTCCCTCTGGGTTGGAAGGTCAGATAGCAGTCGCTTTCGCAAAACTAGTGCCTATGCCATATCTTGGGATTAGGTGCCAAAGCGGGCCCCGGGGCTCCTTTGGTACCTAGAGGCGGGAAAATAGGTGGAGGACTTTAAAAAATTCACAGATACCTAAGTTTTTGGTAACAAATGTTTAATTATTTCTTTGGTAAGGTAGGGCACAGCGAAATGTCATCCCGCTCGAATTCGGAGCAGCCCAACTGGGGAAGTACCTCCGCCTTGCAGAAGACCACAGCCATAATAACACTACTACTTGCTCTGTAGTAGTGTTGTGTTCCTGGAGGCGAGCAAGGTCGCCAGAGCTCCCGAGGATGCGTTGTGTTGAGAGCGAGGGAATTTGTTCCTTCAGCTGTCGACATGGCGAATCCTCAAACATATCAAGGTTCGGCAACGCCCATGTTACGCCTTTGAAGTTGCATGCGTCTATAGGCTGCGGCGTTTTATTTATTTTTCCGCAATTTGAAAAATGATCTGATGAAAATAATAATGAAATACTTAATGAACTTTACACTGCAATTAGAATGCAATAGCACTCTTACTGGACAAATCAAATACAAATCAAGTCCGCCACTGTTTCTGGAAAACAAGTTTCTGTCAAAAATTTCATTTTTGGAACAAACTTTTATTGCTGACTGTACTTTTCTGTATATCATCATCAACTACTCATTGAGACTATTCTAACGAGCCCAAACTCAACGGGGTTACGTCGGTTAAGTACTGAATCCCCATGGCCACCTTCTGTTTCCATCATCAGATCAGCTCAATGGTACCATAATATTGAATGGTCATCCAAACTATACTTATACCCAAAATTTCAGCTCAATCGGTCACCGGGAAGTGGGTCAAATATAATTTGCAAGATTTGATTACAGACAACGGGACAGGTGAAACTAAATAAAAGCTTCTAAAAAGACTGTCACGAAGAAATTTTAGGAGTAAATACTATCTATTTATGATTGTAGCGAAGATTTTTTCCTATTTTTAAAACCACTTCATTTGAATTTAGTACTCTTGATTACTGCGGCCATTAATTATCCACTAGCGTGAATTTAGTTACCTACTTTCCAATTTCCATCCCAATTTCACCCCAAACATTTTGATATGAAATTACAAATTATTTTATTTATTTTATTATTACTTTTTTAGAATAGAATAGAACAGAAATTGCGTGTTACATTAGAGGGCTAAAATTAATACATTTATCCTTGTTCATCGACGACCATCAAAATTATTCCCGTTGAAATGCCGTAATACTGAGTAACTTAGTGTGTTGTGTGACTGTAATTTCTACCCCAATTTCATCCCGAACTATTTTTTATATTTACTTAAAAAAATATTATCAAAGTCAAAGTATTTATTTGCTAAACATAGGTTATACGGATGTTATAAAATGCAGCTTGGTATCACTATGTCTTACCCGAAGGTGTAACAAAATATGGAACGAGTAGGCTTAAATTAATATTATATCACAGTTTTCATGCATCGTGCTTTTTCACCTAGAAGTGTAATTTTTTATGAAATTATTATACATACGTATACTTTATCACGTTTTAGCCATTTTCAATTAATCGATCATGAAATTAACTGTACAGCGGAATCAAGGCCTGAACCCACAATTTTTTTACTTGCCAACTTCGGGGTTAATCTTAAGATTTAAATTTTTTTGTACATCACATTGTACTTATTCTAGAACACAACCAGCCGCACAATAAATCACACAAGAGTTATGATCCTGGATAGCAGGTTCGATTCCCGACGTAACTACAGCCCTCGGGCCCTAAATTAGCCACAATTAAAGACATTCGGGTTCACAAAATCTACGGCTCCAAATTGCCCTGGATTCCTTTTATTAGGTTTGATGATAGAGGATATGATGGATGTTTTGATATGTGGCAACTATTTTTTTTTTACTGAAATGCTCTCACTTATCCGAATAACGAGATCAGGATTAACTTCCCAGTGTCCCCCCTCAGTCTGTCAATATACCATTACGCTCTTTGACTGATAGTAATTTCAAGAACTTTTTGTGAAAACATGTCATAAATGCTTTATTACGAGTAGTAAACCTAAACTTAATAAGGAAATACCACAATTTCCATGTAGAACACCGGTTATTTTATCTTTAAGTATAGTTTTTTTTTATATCACAAATATGTAGAAGTAACGTTAGAGTTAACGTTCTCAAATACTTGAAATACCCTATTATTTTACCTTCCGGGTTGTTCGGTTGTGCAAATATTTGCCTGTTGACATTAGAGATGATTAAGTCCATGTTTAAAAATGATTTAAAAGAAGACTATTTTATTTAATCTCATAATCAGTCGACAACATAAGCAATATTCACAGCAATATCGCTGGTGACAGTATTCCCGGGAATAGTAATTTTAGTAACAACACATCAGTAGATAATAACTATCCCTTAATGCCATCGCAACAAAAATAGATTCCCATTAACTCAACTAGAAATTCAATAATTTCCTACTCAATACTTCATGCTCATTTCCATAATGACCAGTTATTTTCCCCGTCCGCCATTTTGATTTTTCCGCGGTAATGAATAGGTGGTCATGTTGGGAATTTTTAAATTAAAGGGATCTTAAGTCTACCTATATTAAAAAAACTTTAATATTTCTTTGATCAAAACGAAATAAATTTATAGATACTATTGGCTCAGTGACTTGTAATACATAATTACATAATTACGTAGTATTTAATACATATATGTACCAATTACCAATAAGTAGGTATTATTGGTAAAAGTCACTGTTGCCAAGGGGAAAGGCACGCGAATTTGAATCTGGAAGTCGCGAGCTGGAACCCAGCTAGTAGGTACACTATAGTTGACCAAATATAATATGCACATTCTCAATAAGTGCCAGGTGATCGAGGAATCGGTGTAATATATGTTTCGTGAACCTTAAACCTGGGTAAAATATAAGTAAAATCATTTGATATTTCAACAGTCGCTTTTGCGTGAAGGAAAACCTCGTTCGGAAACCCGTCAATCCTGACTAGGTCTAAAGAAAGAAAGAAGACATTTATTCACTACACAAAAGACACACAGCGACAAAGGGAGTAGACATACAATACAATTGACACATATTGTGTGTGTCTTCACGGGAATGAATCGGTCGCTGCTGTTTCAGCATTATGCCGAGGTCTCAGACACACACCTACAGCGCTGATTCCCTAGCCGTCTATAGTTTTTCGTCAGGGTTGGAAGGTCAGATGGCGGTCGCTTGCGTAAAACTAGTGTCTACGCCAAATCTTGTGATTAGGTGCCAAAGCGGAGTCCGGCCTCCTTTAGGATATAACAGGGAAAACGCTCAGAACATTTCCCAATAAAATTGTAAGTTGAAATTCAATACGATCTATTTGAATGTTTAATTATCACAAAGTGCCTTCGGTTAGTTTTGCTTTAATACAGACTGCAGATACCTTTAAAAATTGTACATTTTAGAAATAAAACAAATGCAATGTGCAGTTTTTTTTCATCGTTTTTAATTCTAGAGCCCAATTCCCCACCCGTGGATAGTAGCTTCAACATTCGATTCCAATGAATCTTCTTTTCATTCCAAACGAAACTTAAAACCGTGGGAATCGCGAAAGAAATTCCAACATATGTAATTACAGCATTAGTTATATAAAGTTGTATGTGTAGCGGTATAATTGCGCGATTGGTTGATTGTAGTGTTCGATACTCAAGGCAGGTGAACATATTGAAAGCAAAATGTAGTATATTCATAGCAATATGCTTCGCTTACGTCTTTTATGAGCCAAGTAAGATGTGAGGGGCCTGTCTTACAATGCAACGGAATGGTAGAATGACAATTTGGGTTTCATTTGATCGCGTTAAGTTTGAATTTTGTATATCAAGACTTGATGATACACATGCGAAAGAATATCTGTGTATTGGTTACCTTTACCGCTGAAATCGGTCGACAGATGAATTGTTACGAAGATAGTTTGAGTCTCGGGGATGAATATGGAATTCTTTCTATGTTTCGGAAGAAAAGCTATGCATGAAAGTACCTAAATGTGAATGCAAGAGTTCCCAGCACGCTCGATACAATTACAAGTCCATACAAACGTAGTTTGGCTTTCATTTCATATTCATATTCATTTATTCGCTGCAACCATGGTATTTACAGGATGTTCTTAAGTCTAACCAGTACAGACATGGACCCTACTAGGGTGTAGCAACATTCTTAAATACTAAAGTAACCTAAAAACATACATATATTTATAAAATCAACATGTTGTATTTTTATAAAATCTTCACATTAAACAATAACATACACTTATTTGTATTTGCAATTTGTACAAAATTGTAAAAATTTAATGGCCGATGAACTCTTGCAAAGAGTACGAGTAAATATGGGCATTCAGTTAGGAGATAAGTTTTAAGTTTATTAAAAAAGGTGTTATATGTTACTTCGTTTCTTATAAGCTGCGGGTTTTTTTTGTATAATTCTAATGGAAACGGCATACTAGAATAAAATGATTTTTATACGTACACTAGTATTCGCTATATCTAGATCGGAAACTAGTTCCCGTTTCTAGAAATCATAACAGAAAAAAGTTTAGATAGTTTTGGCGAATCCCATTGTGTATACAATGTTTCTTTGTTCAGCTTGCAGTTTTAAAATGAGAACCAAAGTACCGTTTGTATGGAGAGTAAATCAGTAAAATCAGTAAATCATTTATTGTGTGAAGAATTCAGGTACAAATGGGTAGTCAAAGGTACAAATGACAATATAGTATCACTAAATCCTGCCTATCCAGGCGTACACACATTTGCTGTGGTTAGTTCATAACAATGAAAGTATATTCAGTTCATAAATTAAATTAAATTATAGCCATGTCTCAGTCAACAAATCAAATCAATATTGTATACATTCATGCAATCTTTTTAAAATAAATACAGTCATACGAGCCAAATTAAGGAGATGATCATTACATGTACATTTAAAATCATTTTAATTAACAATTGTATAAAATATAGAGAATCGAGTGTGCAGTAAGCTCGGCCGAATTTCACCTTCCCATACAAACGTAGTTACGCTCTCATTTTAAAACTACGTGTTGTATTGTGACGAAACTTTGCATATACAATGACATGAGGTATATCTATGTAATTATCTATGTAATATGGTTCCAGTTTATAAACGAAATACAGCAAAAACAAGTTTTGTATGAAAAACTTAAAATCGCTGTATTTTTTTTACTATGGTATCAGAAGCTACATAAACTAATTACAGACATATATACCTCATGTCAAGTAGGAGAATCGGGCTGACTGCGGACTCTTAAAGCACTATGGGCTATAGGCATAATCCTGCTAACTAATATTATAAATGAGCGTTTCTCAAAAAAAATGCCACTACATTTTTTCGGAGATTTTCTGCAACTTTTATGTTATTTCTACTCAAAATCACGATGTCTTTCCATCCCAATAGGAGAAAAAAAGTGTCCCAAAATTTTCATACATTTTTGAACTTTCCTATTGTGTTACCACCATACAAAGTGTATGGTAAATGGTAACACAATAGGAAAAATATCTTTGGGACAGTTTTTTGTCCTACCAGGGTCGAAAGAGCTCCTGATTCTGAGTGGAAATAGTTTAAAAAAAAATCCTAGAAGTACAATTAATAATAGTGGCATTTTTTTTGAGAAACGCTCAAATGCGAAAGTTTGGATCTTCAGATGTTTGTGACTCAATCACGCTTTGCTCAACCGATTTGGATGAAAGTTTGCACGAAGATAGTTTATAAAAAAAATCATTTATTTCAGACTAAGGTCCATACATGGTTAGTAAACAATAAAATCTAATTACTAGTGTTAGTATGTCATACAGACTTAACTAAACAATGACTGCATGCAGTCTCTGCCAGCGGGTGAGCATGGGACCATTGTCGCGCTCCGAAAACACGCTCAGCGGGCGTAGCATGGTTGCCAGTTTATCACTTATCGTTGTGGATAAGGCATCCGTCACTCTCGCACTCGCATACATGTCAGAGCATGATGGGGCGTCTTTACCACAACGATAAGTGATAAAATGGCAACCATGCTACGCCCACAGAATGCTGTTGGGGCTGCCGCGCAGGCGACGCATCAGTGAGGCCTAGGATAGGGTAGATAGCCTGGATTAAAATACAGGATAGTTATAGTCACGCAGACAAACTTGCGGGCGGAAGCTAATAAATAATATACACACTACAATCACACACTCGATGATAACATAGAGTAGGGCAAAGATGGTATTATACCATAGGAATAGACAGATGAGGGCTCCAGTGCGTTCAATACGAGATCCGGTGCCTTTCCACCAGAGATGTGCTATGCTTGAAACATACACTACGTGTTGGAGAATATGTATGAAAACATAGCATAGCATGGCATAGCATATCTCTGGTGGAAAGGCACCCTGAAATTCCTGGCAAGAGAGGCCAAGATCCACTGTATTTTTTTAGTGGAGAGACATTAAGACATAGGACATTTATTAAGCACATTAAGCATATTACAGGTATTGTAAATACAGGTCACTACGAGCTAGGTGTCACCCGTACCAACATACCACATAACCTAGTTCTTACAATATCTGAGTAAAGTGCAGTCATCTGCATCAATATTTGACTATACGAAAGACGTTACAATCTTTACAATATTTTGAGCGCCTTTTTCAATAATATAATTTCGGATGTCTGTTCCTAGTTTTCAGATTTCCCTACGAAAAAGTATACCGTACATACATAATTGGTGCAACACTAAAGAAAGGAATGATGCTTTTCGGAAAGCGGCTATTCTCGACCACGTCACTGACTTCTTGATCTCTTAAAAACAACATAAAACTTAATGATTCGTGAGTGAAACCTGAAACAGTATACGGTTAGGCACACCCACAGCTATGTTTTAATTACAGTTTAGGCGCGTAGCTACGGGGCATACTTCATAATTATATCTTGTGGGATAGTAGCCGAAAATATACAAATCAAATTAGGCTTTGCTGTCAAAAGTAACGGGCAGTGCATTAAAAACGACTACTGGACATTCCGTGTTTGTTACAGGTGGTGACATGACATCGACAATCTGGTGACATAGTCGTAATGTGACGTAATTGCAATTAGTCATACGCCCATATTAAATAAGATCCATGACATTTTCTACAGCCACAATTGTGGCCGTCAAATAGTGCTCAGATGTGATTGAATACTTCTATCATTCACTTGCTTGTGGCGACGACAATTGCCAATTTCGAGCACCCCTAAACTGATGGTGGCAACTGTGGTTGCCAAGCGAAGCGAAGGCTTTTTTGATAAAGAAAAATTTAAAGCAATTTAGGCTACCTTTTTTAAAATCCGAAATCAAGCGAGCGGAGGATAAAAAGTATTGGCTTATTAGAATCTGTCATAAATGTTTTAGTTGAATATATTATTTGCAAAATATGCGGTTCCGGGACGAAAAGAGTTTCAGACGGAAAAATGTTGGAGAAATTAATTTTGTTTGTGTTGTAGGTAAGTAACTTACCCGCACATACTACATACCGTAAAATGGGGTGAGTAGGGTGAAAACTGACATTCAAACCTCAATAACATTTTATTTACACATACAAACTGCATGGTGTATATAATAAGTGTTCCGGACGTTTGTATTTTAGTTTTTATTTTATTTTGGGTAGTTCCATTTCATAACTTTAACGATAAACAGAAAAACCCACCTCACCCCGTAGTCCCTCGTAATTGGGGTGAGATGGGTTTTCATACAAAGGTGATTTTGGATTATTGTTGGATCGTTTTTTTTATTATGAGTATTACTATAGCTCCATTTTAAATTGGAATACATTATTTTTGTAGCAGTAGCCTTAGAAAACCATCTCACCCCCTTTCATACCTTCTCTCCCCATTCATAACCCAACTCTCCCCGCGAACCCTACTCACCCCATTTTACGGTACCAGTAAGATTATTCTCTGTTTAACATAAAGATTGGCTAATATACATGCCCTGTGGAATTAAGAAGGTACGCCATATGTATTTGTAATTTGTAAATGTGCGATAAAGTAAAAATAAATAATTAAATCTCAATAAGGCGTACGTTATGGGTACTGGACGACGTAAATACAGGATGTACCAAAAATGGGGTGTGAACCGATCAAGGGCATAACAGGTATCGTATTCTGATATGAATAAAGTAAAGTAAAAAGTAAAATCTTTATTTGCACGATTTTAGGTAAAGACAGATCACAAACAGGTACAATAGAGGTATCACTAAAATCTACCTTAAAGGCATGCAAATTATAAAATCATCTTAAATCTAGCTACCTACTTATATTCTAGGAACTCTTGAATACTGTAGAAACATTTGTCTATCAACCATTTTTTTAAAGCCTTCTTAAATTGTATAAAAGGCAGGTCTTTCATTAGATCTGGAACTTTATTATAAATTTATACACATTATACATATTATACTACATATTATATTATACATATTATACACATTAAATATGCGTTTTTTGCAACTAATGAAAGATTAGTCGCTGGAACATATAGCTTATTGCGGTATTGTGAACGTATGGGATTACGATATATTTCTTTAACATTCTGAAATAGATGGCCATGTTCATATACAAACAAGGATGCACCGAAGATATAAATACAGGGAAGTGATAAAATATAGTGATCCCTAAAGTAAGGCCTGCAGGAATCCAACACTTTGAGACCAAAGATAGCTCTAATACATTTCTTCTGCATAACAAAAACATTATCTATGTCTGTAGAAATGTAAAAGATTTGGTATGAAAAAGCTAAGATTTTTTTGACGCGATTTTCCTTAAACATTTGTCATTGTCCCAGTCGGCCAACGCTCCCTCCTATGTCCAGCACTGGACATCTTTCGGCTGATATGATGATGAGATTTACAGGTGTATTCACCTGCATATCGCTCCTTGGAAAACATAGTGTCACTACGCAAAAGATGACGTTTTCGAGTTAGCAACGCCATTTAGCTCGTCTAATCGTAACGCACGCAATACGAAGACACCTATCGCTCTAGTTCTTTTAGAAGCGACAGAGGGCGCTAATGTCGTTATGGCAAATAGTGGGAATAGGTGCGTGCCTTAATGGAACAATGTCATGTTCGTATTAGATCCCGGGATGTAGACCGAAATACAGCCGATTCTCTGAAGAAGGTTGTCATTTTTTGCTTAGTGACGGAGTTCCGTGAGGTTAAATGGTAACAACGACAACTTTCTTACGGAATATTGTATCTATCCGTACAATGTCACTTTGTACTTATAATTTGGTATCAATATCGGGACTAAATTTTAAGCAGTAATGTACTTTTCGCTTTAATGACACTTCTACTTTAGCACTTTTAAACTTTTTGGAATGAGTAAAATGACGGTATATTTGTAATGACGATATTGCTTAAAACTCTAAGGCTTAATGCAGGTTAAAATTAACGCTATACTGTATTTTATCTTTAAATGACATTTTCGTTTTAATAAGGCGAAAGGAGTTTACTCAGCTCAAACGTCATAATCTCTTTAGTGTCAATTCTGCTAGTTTAATTTACTATAACTACACTGTTGACTATAATGAAGTGAAAACTGCAATTTTGAGCTTAATGCCATTACTACTAAAAAAGGCCGGTTAAACCTGTTTGATTAAGTAATTGCACTTATTGTTTAATGTCACTGTGTGTGATGAATACAATTACAAAACGGTTGAAGATTGATTACCTACTTAGACTAATAATATTTTTTCCGTCGTAATTTTTATATAAAAACTTACATATTATTTGTTGAGTGTTCTTAGAAAAGAAACGTACTTGAAAATAGCGAGTAAAATTTGAAAATGTTTACTAATATCTTTTGTTTAAATTTTATTTCTGATAGGTATTTATGGTGGGGACACGCACACGCAAGCAGCGTTCTCGCGCTGGATTGTGATTGCAATGCTCTGCGCGAGAAAGCTGCCCACGCGAGGGTCGCCCGTTACCTCCCTCACCCGTTTGCCAAACTCCTGTGGAGCATCTGAGTGCCCCTGCCCCACGAACCAAGTGTCTCGACGCCGAAAGCGATGAATTCGTATTGAGTGCCGAGACAGCTGTACTTGGCTACGTTTTGACGCTCCCGAGTGTCCGCCGCGGCGCCAGCACGCCTGCTGGTCGATGGGAGGTAGGACGCAGCTAGTGTGTCGGCGCAAGTGGCGTCCCACACCAACGCACGGCCCATCTTCCAGGGAATCAACGAAATCCCGTCAGGGTGCTTGCCATCGTTCCGCACTATTTGGGGCTCCAGAGGAGCGGGAACGCCGGCACTGACGAGCGCCCTTCTCAGAATGTCGTTAAGGGCGGCATGATGAGAGAGGCGGCCGGCGCCCGAAGAGCAGGCGAGCCCGTGGCGGCCGAGGCTATCTACTTAAGATCCACAAGAAGCACAGCTGTGGTCGGCACAGAGAGCAACTCCAAGCCGGAGACCGATGGCTATGCGAAGCGTCTCTGGGTCGATAAAGGTGCCGGTGTTAGGCGAAGATAGGCGTGGAGCCAGTGACCTGACTCTGGCCTTCATGATGCGAGAAGCGTCGCTCGGTCCCTGCCTGTCGCGTTGTCTAGAAGTGAGTTTAGGGTGGAAACTGGTGCTATGGTATCCCAGGCCCTCTGTATCTTAGGTCGGGACGGAAATTTTTGATTCGGTCCAGCTACCCAGGCATTCGAGGCCTCAACAAGGCACGCAATCTCGCAGTTTGTATCCGGAGAGGCTTGAAGAATGTGAGATCGGAGGTGCTATGAATTGAGGCCAAGAATGCCGGCAGAGCAACACTTGAAATTTTACGGGTACCCAAGCCACCATACTTGGCGCCTTGGGTCCACGCCTGCTCGCTAAATCGGATATTCAAAATAGATTCAATTTGGGATTTTAAAAGTAGGTCGATAGGTCGAATTAGATGGGGGTATTTCTGGAGTAATTTTGGAACGAGTAAACAACATTTTAAATTAGACAGCCGAATGACTACTAATTTTGAGAAGGCGGTTTCGAAATAGATTTACTCAAAAGAGGAGGGCTGGCTTCGTTGAAGATGGGTGCTCCGAGAAGATGCAGACAGTCTTTGGATATAGTTACGTGATAAGATAACTCATGTGAATTACTACAAAAGTTATTGTAATTGGTAATTATCTTGACATTTTGAAGACTGAAAGTCGTTTAATTTGATTTACTTTTTTTTTTATTGTTAAGAAGTAGGGCTAAAAAGCCAAGAGGATTTTAAGAGTCTTGTTTTAAGAGATGTTTTTGAGAGAATATAAGACTAATTTGTTCGTTTTTGAGACTAGAAGTCATTAACTTTAATAAACGTTGATTAACATTGATATAAAAATGTTTTATTAGCGATTCTTCATTTAAATAAACGGTAAGTTCTTTGAAATAACCGGATATAGTGGCATTTTTCCAGAAATTAAATCAAAGTTAAGGAAACCTTATGTGACATTAAGCAAAAAAAAATGGAATAACGACATTACAATTTTCCTTAAATTCGATTATCATAACAGTAAAATAAAAATACCACAAATTACTGTTATATGTAACAAGCTTAGTCACAAACCTAACAAAAACTAACAAAACAATGTTATTTTTATTACGAATACGGCAGTTTTAGACGGTTCAAGATTTTTTAAACTTTGAGACCCTGTACTCAAAAAACACGTTTTTCTCGTAATTCGTTTTCAAGGAGCGATATCATATACCGAAGTCTATCTATTACTGGCCGCGTTGGCACACTGACCAATCCCACGCAAAGTATATTGTCAGAATAAAGTATTTTACAAAGAATGCAGTAATTATAGCCCGGAATGTTATTAGGCAAATTCTGAACTTTGTTCAACTTATAGAAATGCCGGTGACGCCGGTAGTTTTTCCTCGGTCTGCGGTTCGATGGAGTAATTACAACTAAGTAATTACATAGCGTGGCCCTTCTGGTGTTATACAGGATGTTATAAAAAATGAACTAGAGTAGTTACCACCCCAGTGACGTCATTCACGAAGACAAAAAGTTTTTTTTACTACGACGGTGGCAAAGTAGCATACAAGCCCGCCTGATGGTAAAAAGCCGTCGCCTGCGGACGCTTGCAATACCAGAATAATCACAAGCAGGCTGCCGACACTTTATAAAAAAAAGCTGTTTATTGCGATAAAGAAGATCTTTTTAGGGTTCCATAGTAAACAAGGAATCCTTAGTTTCGCCATGTTTCGTCTGTCCGTCCGTCCTTCTTCGGGTTAGCTCAGTAACCCTTAGCTACTAGTAGAAAACTTTAATTTGGCATGGGTATATAGATCAATCACAATCATAAAATCAATCAGAATCATAAAAATACCCATATATCGAACCTAGTATAAAATGTAATTAATGAATAGATAATAACGAAATGAATTTAATGATGCATATTGTACCAACGAATTAAATATGCGTACCTATGTAAAAATCCTGACATGTAACTTGGTGTTGTTAATAAAGTATTTGTTTTTGTATTTGTAAACACGCCGACTGTGACAGTAGAGTAGAATAAAATCCTGCAAAAAAATGTTTTTAGGGTACCTTCCCCTACCCCCTTCACTTAAAGTGGGGATGCATATTTTTTTCCCGTACCCATAGTGTGACGTATCATTGGATAGCTTGTTCAAAAATATAAAAACATTTTTCAACTGTGATTCGTTTGCGAGATATTGGGCTTTAAAGGCCTAATTTTTGTTCGAGTCATGTCAGTCCATCCTGCCCGCTAAATGGCTACTGCTGGGAATGTGAAAACAATCGTGGCAAAAGTACATATAAATGAATTTAAAAGGAAAACTATCACGTCTAAGTACCTAGCCATAACTAGTTATCGAGTAATAGTCGACCGACTTAAAATGTACCTACTTAGAAAGGCCAACTTTCGTACAAATTCGGCCGACGCAACCATTTAGTTGGCGGTGACTAAAATTGATGACGAAGACTGTATAGGTACCTACTTTGATATGGTTTAACTTTTTTTTAATTCTATTGTTGCATGTTACTATGAACCTATTATGTTCTTATGAGAATACATTATTTAAATGGAAACCGAAAATTGAGCACCGTAAAAAAATATTTATGCTTCCAGAAATATTTTCGCTGGGAAGAATAATTTACCCCAGTGTAATTAGGCCACCCTGTATAATCTCAATAGCACCGCAACTGTCATTCATATTGGCGCCATCTTGTTTTCGACTTATTGTTTTTGCGAATGGCGTTTTTTACCGGAAGTTAATACAGGTCTGCAACTATTTTATTCATTATTCTGACTAGAATTTTAATGGGGTGGGGAATATACCTAAATAGTTTCTATTACGTGTATACGGTGGCGGTTCAGATCTTACCCAAATCGACCTAGTTCCAAACTAAGCCTTGACGAATATCTGTATAAATAGGCACATATAGTCGACAATATGCACCTATTTATCAAGAGAAAATAAATAGGTCTTAGTACATAGAAAACATCCATGACTCAAGTACAGATATTCGTGCTCATCATACAAATAACTTTGCTGGGATTCGAACCTGGGACCAGAGGCTTTATAAGCAGGGTAACAAACAACCAACCAACCACCTAGGTTAACCATTCCCAATAATCAACCCACGGATAGTTTTCCTTACCAACAGTTACATTTTGACAGATTACCCGTAGAAAATGTGTCAAAATGTAACTGCTGGTAAGGAAAACTATCCGTGGATTGATTATTGGGAATGGCCGTAAAAGTGACTTTCAAATCCAGTTGTCAATCATCATCATTACAGCCGAAAAACGTCCACAGCTGGACATAGGCATCCCCCAAAGAGTGCCAAAGTGACTGGTCCTGCGTCACCCGCATCCAGTGGACACAGACAACTACTCTAGTTAGCTGTAGCTGTAATGTAACTGCTGATATTAAATTGACCTCGAGCGTTTAAACGTGGCGGAAAAGACATAACATTTGCAATGTTGCTGTCACTAAAACAAAACCAACGTCGATTCTGATCTTCGCTAGTACAATTTAAACTTACCAATTGAAAACTCCACTTATCTGTATAAATGGCGGTTTGACTAATGGCATTATCGTTGCGAACTGGCCGATAAAATCGGGCATTACATCGCCAATTAAGATGCAAATTTGATCAGGTGGCCGATCCATTAGTGTCAACGCGGTGGGGTGGCCATAATGTCAATGTTTTCGTGGACAATTGGATGCCATTGAAGTCCCTATTCTCTAGCCACTCACCATGCAAGATTTTTTTAGGTATTATGATTATGACTTAGAATTCACTATAATAGTTACGGTCCAGTGGCTCTGTGACCTGTGGAACTCGCCGACAGCTCACCAAATGTCACGAGAATTAGTTTGGCTAGAGGATGTTGGATGAAACTAACTAATCGAGTCTAACGGCGGGTTGCAGACCAATCAGCGTTAAATATGGCGCATCCATCCGTCGCCCCGCTGCCCGCTGGCGTCCAGTCCACGGCCTCAGAAAACTTACACAGTTAATGTTTTATCGAGACTGTCCCGCGGGACTTGCCAGTAGGTGGTCACCGCCACCATTTAATTTAATTGACCAAAGCATCTGTCTTTAACACCTTGATTTGAATGTATGATGTCCAGCGATTGGTCTGAACGATCGCCATAATCATCAATGTCGATGGTTGTCATTGAATTAAATTAAGGCTTAAAACTTAAACTAATAAAATAGACATAATAGCCCGCACGTTTTTAGAGACAATTTGTCAGTCACGTTTTTGACCGGTTTTCCGTATAATATATTTTTCATCATAATATTAGATTAACTATCATTTGATGATCAAATCAATCGGGAGGAAATGTTTTTTTTATTGTTTTACGTGTTTGGGTGGCTGCTGCAGGTCAACCCACCAACGGAGCCGCAGCTGACATCCACGGGGCTTCATGATACGACATTCTTAACCTTCTCACACGTTATCGCACGGGGGTTGATTGGTCACGACAATCTGTTGCCAGCTCGCGGTCTATAAAGGTGATTATCCACCGCAGGAAAGGGACAAGACGAGGCGAGAATTAAAATTCTTATGGCAAATTTTCAATTCTCTCCTCGCGCGCGCTCGGTGGAAATCTATACGAATTTCAATTCTCGCCTCGCCTCGTCTGAAACTACTAAAACCTTCTAAAGATTGCAGCTGGATTTGACCCATTATGGGGTCACATATATAGATATACACTAGATAACGTAAACACCTCAATCTATATGAAAAGTGAAAACCGACCGTGTCACTTTTTTCTACTACTGTGACGTCACACGGGCGAATTAATGATGTGAATTCCCCTTTGTCCGCGCAAAATCGATTCTGCATTAAGGCACTTTCTTAATATTCACGGACGACCGGCTACCACAACAGACGTGCGCGGGATGTCAGTCGGAGTGCCAACTCGGAGACCGAATTCGGACACGCGAAGTACATGCATTTGCGTGATCCATGTATATCTATATCTGTGATTGGGGTGGTACTATGTATTTACATATTTTTTAAACTTCGTTGCAATTATAATACACCAATGTGTTTTTCGGAACTTATGTACGGAATATTTACCGTTAGCTTTTCGGTGAAGGGAAACATCGTGAGGAAACCGGTCTAATCCCAATAAGGTCTAGGTTTCCCCCTGGGCTGGAAGGTCAGATGGCAGTCGCTTTCGTGGATTAGATGTCAAAGCGGACCCCGTGCTCCTTTAGGGCACAACCGGGAATAACACTAGGAGAATGATGATGAAATGTAGGTATTATCATAAGTAAGTACCTAATAGGAAAATGTATTAATCTTATTAGAAGACTCGCCAAATATTACGTGGAACGAGGGAGTGAGGGGGATTATTGAGCGCTAATACGTCACATTTTCCAGATAAACAATTTTTTTGACGCGATTTTTTTTACCTTTGTATGGAGCGTTGGCCGACTGGAGCGACGAGTTAAAAAAGTTTTTTTTTCTCTTTATTCTTATCAGAACACGATACCTGTCAAGCCCTTGATCAGTTGATACCCCATTTTTGTTACACCCTGTATATAGCATGAACTATATACTCACACTGATATATGTTAGTCCCTCCCCTTACATATCGACTGACGGTTCGAAAAAGGAACATAAATAATTTTCAAATGTGGTTCCTCGGAATCGTGACCGGCCCACGGCGTGCGCACGCGATTGGTCCACTCCTGCGCAGGGCTAGGTATTTCAGTGAACATATATAGGTAACCAATCTATACTAATATTGTAAAGAGGAAAAGTCAGAGATTTTAGCTTTGTATTAGACGCTTTAATACTTATAATCGTATTTATTTCCAGGCGATATAGCTAAAGTGTAAGCAAAGTAATATGCAAAATGTACGTTAACGAAGCAGTTCCGCATTCAATAAAAAAAATATGTAAGTTGCAATGTAAATTAATAAATATTAGAGGATAATCCTCATCATCATCATATCAGCCGAAAGACGTCCACTGCTGGACATAGGCCTCCCCCAAAGAGTGCCACAATGACCGGTCCAGCGCCACCCGCATCCAGCAGACTCCCGCGACCTTTACCAGGTCATCAGTCCACCTTGTGGGGGGCCTACCCACGCTGCGCCTTCCGGTACGTGGTCGCCACTCGAGAACCTTTCCGCCCCAACGGCCATCGGTTCTGCGTGCAATGTGCCCCGCCCACTGCCACTTAAGTTTAGCGATTCGGAGGGCTATATCGGTTACCTTGGTTCTGCTGCGGATAGCCTCATTTCTGATGCGATCGCGCAGAGAAACTCCCAACATAGCCCTCTCCATTGCCCTTTGGGTGACTTTGAGCCTTCTTATGAGGCCCATAGTAAGCGACCACGTTTCCGTGCCATATGTCATCACTGGCAACACACACTGGTCAAAGACTCTCGTCTTGAGACACTGCGGAATATTGGACGAAAAGATGTGCCGTAGCCTCCCGAATGCTGCCCAGCCGAGTCGGATTCGACGATTGACCTCTATCTCAAAGTTGGACCTACCTAACTGAACAGTCTGTCCTAGGTATATATATAATCGTCTACAACTTCGAGCGTAAAGTGTCCGATTGAAAACAACACCCTACACACAATCCTACTATCCTACTAATATTATAAATGCGAAAGTTTGGATGTTTCTTACTCAATCACGCTTAAACGGCTCAACCGATTTAGATGAAACTTTGCACGAAGATAGTTTATAACCTGGATTCAAATATAGGATAGTTTTTATCCCGGGTCCACGCAGACGAAGTCGCGGGCGGAAGCTAGTCTTACATAAATCGAACTAGCGTCCACAGTAAGTTCAATGAGGCTTGTGTTGTACCTAGTTACTACGACGACAAATATAAATAAATACTAAGTACCTACCTACCTATTCACCGCCAGCGGGCGTAGCACGGTTGCCATTTTATCACTTATCGTTGTGGATAAGGCATCCGTCACTCTCGCACTCGCATACTTGTCAGAGCGTGATGGGCGTCTTTACCACAACGATAAGTGATAAAATGGCGACCATGCTACGCCCGCAGCTTAAGAAGTGACTCGCCACGCCACGGACGCCATTGACGTCAAATGACGACCGTCCAAAAACCGATAAAAACCACTTGTAAAGAACAACTGTTTGGTATTATCTTCTTGTTTCAAGTTTGCGGCGTCTAAGTGCTGGAATGATATCCCTCCCCCTATCCAAGGGGCGCTTAGCAGATACACCTTTAAGCGTATGCTTAAGGGTTATTTGTTGACGCTCCAGAAATCGATATCCTAATCCAGCACTGTGACAGCAATAATATGCCAATTAGTAATTTTGAAATTTTTATTTTATTTACTTATTGTTTTATAAGTAAGAATGAATTTGAATGTCGAATGTTATTTTTTTATTTTATTATATTGATGCTGCATGTAGGTAGTACGTACACAGCTCTCACCTGATTTTTAAAATTATATTTATTTCTCTCTCGCCTATCCCAATAGTATATTAGTATAGTAGTTTATATATATATTAAATTGTATGACGTTTCCGTGAGTCACCGACGGTGCTGGCTGAAAATCAGCGCTGCAGGTGTCTGACACCTCAGCATAATGCTGAGCCAGTCCGGTTCACTGCCGCAGAGACACACTTGTTTCATGTTTCATGTGCTTTTCTTGTTTATTTTATTATTTAATAACCATGTGTGTCCTGTGTGTTTGTGAATAAATGTATCTTTCTTTCTTTCTTTCTTTCTTTCTTTCTTTCTTTCTTTCTTTTCTTTCTATCTTTATTTTGTAGCTCTGCCTGTCAAACAAAACTTGCTGCAAAGTCTCATGGCGCGCGATTCAGCGACAAATGTGCAAATTGGAAAGAGGAGGGTAGATTTCTCTCGACTCGTGTCGCGTCGCAGCGTTAGTTGCGCTAGCCTCGCTGGCGTCAGGGGCAGGAATGGCACGATTGTCCTATGACGTGAATGGCCGTCTTTGGCGGTGAAAAGGTTAAATACATAGAAAACATACCAAGACTCAAAAACAAATTCATGCTCATCAGCTCATCACACAAATATTTTGCCCAAACGCTTTAGGCCTTGTTGTTTGTTGAAAATTCAAATATAAGTTAAATATAATAATAATATAATATAAGTTAAGTAAATATTAGTTCAAGTAAAGTATTCCACATAAATGTGACTTTCACTGTTCGTTTTTGCGTGTTCGGCGGCTCTAGGGACCAGACCGCGTAGCATGGACGGCCTTATCACACGACAAGTGACAAGATAGAGCGTCCGTCACGGGTGACGACCATGACACGGAGTCAGGACTCGAACCTAGGACCGTCAGATTCGTATGCAGCGTACCCACCAAGTAGTCGTCAAAGTTCATCAGTTTTTTTTTTATATAATTCAAGCTCGCTCACAGAGCCACTAATTTTAAATCTTCTGCCCAAAAGAGAGATTATCTGTCAGCATACCCGGCGGTAATTGCTGGCCATTTAAACCAGGTGCATTCCATACCGTTTTCATCCTTCTAGAGCCCTTCTGAAATCTGGAAATATGTTAAACGCATCAATTTAACACATTATAACGATTAGCCGAAAACATTTACATCGATACATTAATTCCTTCAGCGCTGTTGTTTTTAAGAGTCCGCAGTAAGCTCGGCCGAATTTCACCTCATACAAACGTAGTTACGCTCTCATTTTAAAACTATGTTTTGGATTGTGACGAAAATTTGCATATACAATGCCATGAGGTAATATCTATGTCTGTAATTAGTTTATATGGTTCCAGTTTATAAAACAAACGAAATACAGCAAAAACAAGTTTTGTATGAAAAACTTAAATTCGCTGTATTTCTTTTACTATGGTATCTGAAGCTACATAAACTAGTTACAGACATATAGATACCTCATTTCATTGTATATGCAGTTTCGTTAGAATCCAACACGTAGTTTTAAAATGAGAGCGTAACTAGGTACGTTTGTATGGAGAATCGAACTTACTGCGGACTCTTAAGTCGAAATTGCCGTGCCGATATGTGATCAAATGTATATCATTTTATAGAGTATTTTCTTATGAGTAATTGTCTTAAGGTTCAAAATATATTAGCAATGTAATCCTTCTTTTAGAGCTGCAGTTTTGAGATGTGAAACACCGTGAAAACGTTTTGTATAAAATTTTGAATCTTCATTTCTTTAAAAATGTAGTGTTACGGTTGAAAATTCCTGGGCGATGAAAAAGACAAAAGTCAAAATCACTTATTTATAAATGAACTGAAATAGACATAGGTATATGGATGATCCAAAGAACAAAAACTTAAAATTATGTACCACTATGTTTTGCCATTAAGGCAAGATGGAGCGTGCTTCTAATTTCCAGTAATAGGTAGTTAATACGCGGATGACATTGAGAGTAACTAAAGGGCATTGGGTGGGCCTTGTATGAGAAAAATGTCGTTTTTTTTGCAGCGGCCAAGGATGTTTTTTTAATAATCGTTTAGAGGACCTCTTCATTATTATTATTTTATACCACGTCGGTGGCAAACAAGCTTACGGCCCACATGATGGTACCTAAGTGGTTACCGTAGCCTGTGGACGCTTGCAACTCCAGGGGTGTTACATGCGCGTTGCCGACCCTTTAAGAATTTCTACACTCCTTTTTTGAAGAACCCCATACTGTTACAGTATGGGAAAATCTCGGCAGGGAGCTCATTCCACAACCGGAGCGTCCAGGGGAGGAAATTTCTTTGAAACCGTACGGTACTTATAGTAGGTAGTACGTACGTACGGTAATATGCATAGATATATAAAATTAAAGGCGTTAAACAATATCGGAGCCGAGATATATAAGTTTGAAGTTTAGTTTATAACTATAATATGACCTGTGAATATATATATTGCTAATATCTCGGCTCCGATGCATTTTAGTGTATTACATTTCATAACAAAATAATGTTTGTTTTGAGTAGATCTATCATAACCTCTACCACTTTTACGAGTGGCCGATCATCTAAAAAAAATGTTAATATTTTTACCCAAACCCCTTTTGGAGCTTATTTTCTTTAAGGTAATACTTAGTAGTCTTAAGTTTCAAAATGCCTTGGCAAGGTGAGTGAGTGTGTAAAAGTGTGTAAATCAATCAAGCTGGTTCACCCCGGTCATTATGGGAAGACAGAAACTCAGTGCGGGTTCGACACAGATGGGCATCAATCAAGAGTTCTCTATTTTGCCTTGTGATTTACAAATCGGACTTGCTATGTTGTTGTCGGGGCTATAAATGTGGGGGTTATGAATGTGTTGTTATGTAAGTTTTGGCGGGAAAGTTTTCATGGGGATAAATTATTTACGCTGCTTGGCAAATACTTAATACCTACGAGTAACTCTATCACTTAAACTCGGATTCATAATCAGGCGAACTAACATGACAGTTGCACACGAATGCTGCCACAGTTTCGCTGTTGCTGTGAATATCAATATTAAAAAATCCAGTTCATACCAGAGGTTTAGTTAAGCAGCATTATTGTGTTTAAGAGTCCGCAGTAAGCTCGATTCTCCATACAAACGTAGTTACGCTCTCATTTTAAAACTACGTGTTGGGTTGTAACGAAACTTTGCATATACAATAACATGAGGTATATCTATGTCTGTAATTAGTTTATGTAGCTTCAGATACCATAGTAAAAAAAATTAAGCGAATTTAAGTTTTTCATACAAAACTTGTTTTTGCTGTATTTCGTTTGTATTCTAAATTGGAACCATATAAACTAATTACAGACATAGATATACCTCATGTCAATGTATATGCAAAGTTTCGTCACAATCCAACACGTAGTTTTAAAATGAGAGCGTTATTAACTACGTTTGTATGGGTAGGTGAAATTCGGCCGAGCTTACTGCGGACTCTTAATGGAGAGGGCTATATTGGGAGATTCTCTGCGTGATCGCATCAGAAATGAGGCTATCCGCAGCAGGATCAAGGTAACCGATATAGCCCTCCGAATCACAAAACTTAAGTGGCAGTGGGCGGGGCACATATCACTTAGAACCGATGGCCGTTGGGGCGGAAAGGTTCTCGAGTGGCGACCACATACCGGAAGGCGAGGCGTGGGTAGGCCCCCACAAGGTGGACTGTTTACCAGAGCTGAACGGGTCACTTTGGCACTCTTTGGCTGACGTCTTTCGGCTGATATGTTGATGATGATGATGATTGTGTTTGAAATCAAACTAACAATTTAATTAAACAAAATAATGATAACAAACTGAGGTACTGGCATACAACGTTGCGAACAGTCACTCCGCACGCTGCAACGGGATACGACGGCAGCGTGTGATGTGCCCATAAGTGAGGAACGTGCATTTTTATCTCTAGCTCTCGAAGAAGAATCCTTATATCAATAGAGTCGGCCACGCGCTTGAGGCTCGCACTATAAGTTTACTATAAGTTTAAAAATCGTAGGTACATATTATCTACACACTCCCTCGTTTGCGTTGTGTGAATGTATTTTTTAAATTGATTTAGGTAACTCATGCAGTATTTTTTATGTAAAATTGATTGTATACTACAAAACAATGCAACTTGCTATGAAAGGTATGTATTGCTGTCCTATAAAATAGGGTGCCCTGCCGTTTGGCAAATTATTTTTCCCAAATAACTTATCGCAATAGTTTAATTTCCCTAACGAATCTTTAGCAAAGTTTTATGTCGAAATTTATTTATTTGTCAAATTATAATTTGGCAAAGTTTGGCTGCCTCAAGATTTAATTAAGCAAATGCTTCATTCAAATGCAAATGTTTATGCTTCATGCAAATGTTTCATTTTGTCATAAATTATATGGCAAACAGTTTTTTGCCAAATTTGTTAGGTACTTCCCATGCGCAACTCATAGCAAAAGCCTGGCAAATGATAATTTTACTGTTGCAGGAATACAATATTAAGTCTATATAAAAATATGGCTTGTCGAGCACCCGCTCTACACTTAACGAATTTATGCTGTTTAAAGACAAGACTGTGTTGCTTTAAATTATTTTTTGTGCTTCTCAATAATTAATATGAATTTTATGCCTATTGTTACTTTTTATTTTATTAATTGTACTTCTAATAACTATAATAGAATTTCAATGAATTTTTATTTTTAAATAATTCATAATGTGTAATTTTAATTTCTTAACTTTTTATTTAACTTTAACTATGAAATGTAAATTGGCTTTATGAATAAATTGAATATGAATATGAATATACCGGGATTTCACGTATAAAACGAACAAATGGCAGAAATTATATATTTAAGGCAGGTCCGTGTAGGTATGACGACGAGCGCAGCGAGGAGGAGTGTTAGGAAGAACTGCGACCCTCAGCGCGCGAGCCGAGCGAGCGAAGCGAGCGTGCCGCGGTAACGGCCGGCGAAACGCCAGAACCGATTTTTTTTATACTTACCCGTCTATATCTCTCCAATTATAATGAGAGAAGAGTTAGGAGTCCCAATCTCTATCCATCCGTACTAATACGAAGTGCAAGGCCAGAGAAAGGGACAACCGCATGACTGTCATATAATATAAGAGATAACACACAATAACAATAACAAAAAATATATGAAATCACTACTCAAATTGGGATATAAATCGTATGCTATGCAATGTTTTGGGATTAGTATGTTATTCCAAACGATACATTTGCCAAAAAAAATGGGAAAAAAATCTTGACCATGTAATTATTTGCTAAACAATCACTTGCCAATAAAAGGATTTTTTAACCGTAAAATTGCGATAAGTTGTTTTGAGAAATGAGTTTTTGCCAAATACCATTTTGGGAAAAATAGTTTGCGACGTCATACTTTGGGGAACATTATTTGCCAAACATTAGTAATCCATCAATTCTACAGACCCTATGGAGACAATTAGTTGTACATGCATTATTTTGTTGTTTTAGAAAGAGAGTGCGCGTATAGAAAATCAAAATTAATATTTAAAGAGTGTCTTTAAGCAAAACAATTCTACCGTATCAATTGTTAAGTGATAATTGTTCGTACGTAGTGTTATCTCACCAAAAGGATACAGGACAATTGTGCAAAAACGACCAAAAAATGTAGACCCTATAGTGCTTATTATAATGCCAATTTCAAAATAAAGTGATAGTGAACTATATTGTGAACGATTTTATAACACACTTATACTTACGCCAATACAAAATAACTATATTACGACGTTAAAATACACATTTAAGTAAGCAGAATTATCGTTCAGATACAAATTTAGGAATCACATGGTTCATTGGCCCACACAAAAGGTAAACAAAGAACAGCTGACCAATCACGTCGGCACCTGTCACCTTTGACATACAAATATTGTTGCCATACTAAAGACACGGTAAACTATTATCCACATTGATTTAAGCGCCATCTATGAAAAAGTAGACGTTAACTATATAGCACCATCTAACGACTACAGCTAAAACTAATAGAACATCAATATAATGTCATCCAAAGTCAATCAAACAGCTACAAGCAAAAACCGCAAGATGGCAGCACCAGTATCTTGCTTCAGATGTAAATCCTGTGTTGACATAAAAAACACGGTGCTATGCTCATTATGCAATAATAGATACGAGTTTGATTGCGCTGGTTACTCCGAAAAACTATATAATCAATTGAATGATGAATCCAAAAAGAAATGGAAATGCAAATCATGCTCAGCGAAAAAGGAAGACAAATCAATAAGTGGTCCATCAAATATCACATTGAGAAAAACAAATAAAAAAATAATTCCAAAGAAAAACGGCACCCCGAAAGTTTCCATGTCATCGTCCCTGCACACTTCTACTCGCTTTCCGGAGGACTTGAACCTGCCTGATAACTCCGTTCTGTTGCCATCACCTCCTACACCTCAACAACCTCAGCATATCAACGATGAACGACTGATCCATGAAGACTCTAATTTCTTGTCACACAATACATCTTGCAGCTCTCAGACACTGGATTCTCACACACTCAATGAGAACAACTCGTCGGATGAGAGTTTATTGCTATCTGGCGAACTGTCAAAAAGTGTAGACGGCCCGCTACTCGGGAACAACACACGTTTATCATTGCACGAACTTCATGAAAAAATCTCTGAACTGGAGAATGCACTTGAGAGCACCCAATACGAATTGGAGTCCAAAATATTGGAAAATAATGAGTTCCAAAAAAAAATACAAAAATTAACATTGGAAACAAAAGTTCTCCAGTCCTTGTGTCATTCGTCATCCGGCGTAACAAAAAACACCTTCAGTATAAGGAAAAAACAAAGGCTCTCCTTATTTCCTGAACGTTTGTCGTCACCATCCTCTCCCAATACTGTTTCATATACGGATCATAAAGGACTAGATATCAGCAAAAATTTGTTAAATATGCAAGTGAAACTCGCGTCCTTAGAAAAACTAGTCCAGAACGTGGGAAATGAGATCACATGCATAGCAAAGCACATAGAAAATCTGACACAAACTCATAATAGCACTTCAGGGTCTGAGTCAATCAAGATCGCACCAAAGATGGCGTCCGCAACGGCAACGACAGTCCAAAAAGTAAATAAACTAGAATGTGGACCTTCAAAAACGATAAAGGGACACGCTCCAGGACCTAAAATTCAATCCTACGGCACCCAAACCCCAAAGATACAAAATACGGACGCAAGACGTAACAAGTTAGTCATTATTAGTAGTAATAATGTAAACAAAATTGGAAATATTGTGAGAAATGATGCCACATTAAGAAATTGGGAATGTTGCCATTATACTACACCTGGAGGAGACACCAGAAATATGTTGCAAAACATTGAAAACAAAGTGTCAAATTTAACGATGCGAGATTATTGTGTCATTATGATTGGCGAAGAGGACATGCAAGAAGACAGTAACCACCATGAACTTATACAATTTATTAATGAGACCCTGAGCCCGATTTTGAACACAAATATTATTTTAACCTGCCCAACATATATATGCGGTAAACTTATTTTCAACGCAATAGTCGAAGATTTCAACAATTTGCTGTGCAACAACATACCGTTCCATAATCGGCACTACTCCTTCGACTCAAATCTAGGCTTATCTCTGGATATGTTCTCGAAAAGAACGGGCAAACTTAACGACAGTGGAATGAAAAATATAGTTGGTCACATAGGGAGTTTCATTTCCTCAACAAAAGGACTAAAGAATTGTCTGGATAAACCTGCACAAAAGAAAATATCAGAATTCTTTAAAGTAAAAAGACAGGGTAAGACCCAACAGAAAAAAATTAATGACTTCTTCAAAGTCAAAGCCTCAGCGGATCCTGTGAGAACCGGCCTAATAGCCACAGAACAATCCTCGGATTTTTTTCGTACAGCTTCATCTACCTCATGCATCAAAATATAGCCGGTCTATTAAATAAAGCAGACATACTATCGGTATATTTGGAGGAGTTTGAGACTAAAAGCACGCCGATCGATATAATATGTATCACTGAACATTTTTTGATGGAAGGCTTAGAGAATCTTGTTACTATACCTAACTTCAAACTTGTCTCTAGTTATTCTCGAGAACAATGCAGAGGGGGTGCGTGTATTTTAGTTAAGTCGCATCTTGAATGCAAAGAATTGACTAATGTAAAAAAAATATCTTTGAAGTGCTCGATTGAATGTTGTGCTATTGAATTGTTACAGCACAAAATCATTATTGTATGTCTCTACCGAACGCCTCAATCGAATTTGACATTATTTTTTGAAAAGATTGATACATTGCTTCGCAACGTATGCGATGATACAAATAACAAAAAGTTAATAATGTGCGGCGACTTTAATCTGAACATCTTAAAGAGAAACAATAACACCTTACAATTTGAATATTTATTACTAAACCATAATTTGAAATTAGAAATTAGGGAACCGACTAGATTAGCCAGTGGCACTTGTCTTGATAATTTTGCACATAATGTCAAAGGGTCCAGGGGAGAAGTTGTTGAACTTGGCTTATCGGATCATACGGCTCAAGTCTTGAAGTGTCCTGTTAAAAAGACTTGCTGTATTAAATGCTGGCGGGTAAAACAAAGAGACCTCAGTACAGAAAATTTGATTAAATTCAAAAAGTCTATTAGTAGCCTGTCTTTCTCAGAAGTGTTACAATGTAACGATGCAAACCTAGCTTGTGTATCATTTTTAGAAACCTTTGTCTGTTTTTACAATATGTGCTTTCCGTTCAAAATTATAAAACTTAAATCTAAAACAAAACCTAAGTGGATTTCTCGTGGAATCAAAATATGTAGTAAAAAGAGGAGAGCATTACTGTGGAAGTTTCGATTTAATCCTACTGTAGGCAATAAGAACATTCTCAAAGCGTATAATGCCAGATACAAGAAAATATTAAAACTGACGAAACGCTCACAAAATGATCATTTCATAAAACAAGCATCTAACAAATCGAAGGCGACTTGGCAGATCATTAATAAAGCCAAGCAACTATTTGCCAAGGAGCCTATATTAAATTTAGTTAAAGATGGTATCTCAATATCAGATCCGATCCGCATAGCCAATACTTTCAATAACTTTTTCATTGACCAAACCTCAAATAAAAACTCTGATGAGCAATGTAATGTGCTTACTAACTGCACACAATCTATGTATATGGCGCCGATCATTCCTCACGACATCCACAACATAATAAAATCATTGAAGAATACCAATAGTGTCGGATACGACAACATAAGCACAAAAGCCGTCAAACACGTATCACACATAATTGCCTATCCCCTAAGTCACATTGTCAACCTCTGTATCACAACGGGTGTCTATCCAGACAAGCTGAAACCGATTGTTGTGAAACCATTACATAAAAAAGGGGATAAAGCCAATGTCTCAAATTATCGGCCCATTGCTCTGGCAACAGTATTTTCAAAGGTCGTAGAAAAAGTAATTTACGAGGCACTCTACAACTATTTGGAGAAATATCAATTACTTGCAACAGAACAGAAAGGCTTTCGCAGAAACAGATCCATAAATATGGCAATATATGATCTCATCCAATCGATAATAAAAAATATAGACAATCGCAACCATATCTGTGCCATATTCATGGATATGACTAGAGCTTTCGATTACGTAGATCATTCGATTCTTTTGAAAAAGTTAAGTGCATATGGTATTCGTGGCAATGTTTTGGATCTCATGAAGACCTATTTGAGTGGCAGGGAGCAATACACTGAACTCTCTCAAATCTGTATGCGCTCAAAATATGTAAAGGCTTACCGATCTGAAAAGAGGCAAATCAAGTATGGTGTGCCGCAGGGAAGTGTCCTCGGACCTTTACTGTTTTTACTTTACATTAACGACCTTCCCCGACATGTCAAATATCCCATGGTTTTATTTGCTGATGATAGCACTGTTGTAATCAAATATAATAATGTTGACGACTATGAAAGTGAGATTAATAATACTGTTAAGGACATAATTAAATGGCTAAACATGAATAATTTGTTAATTAACCTTGAGAAAACTAAAATCATGCACTTTCATCAGCGTCTTTTGCCCCCTCCAATTTGTTGTAATTATAATGGGACAATCGTTGAATCTGTTTCTGTTACAAAATTTTTAGGAGTACACCTAGATAACCATCTATCCTGGAATACTCATACTGAGGAAGTCTGCCGAAAATTAAATCAGTATGCTTATGCTCTTTATAAACTGGCCAAGCAAGTAAGTCCTGATGCCGTATTAACTGCATATCATGGATTTGTAGCATCGACGCTGCGCTACGGTATAATTTTTTGGGGCAATTCGTTGAATAGAGAAGCGGTCTTCAAAGCACAGAAAAGGTGTATCAGGGCAATGCGTGGTCTCCAACCAACAGATAGCTGTGTATCACATTTTAAAGATATGAAAATCTTGACTATGCCCTCTCTCTACATCTTTGAAGCAGTAATGTTTATTAAAAATAATCCAGCGCTATTCAAAAAGATTGAAGCCACTGGCAGGCCTTTACGACAAAGACGCAGAGAGGACCTATGCACATTTGTTGCAAAAACCGCTTTAATGCGCAAAAGTGTGTATTCTGTAGCAATCAAGATATATAATAAATTACCATATGAACTTAAGCTGACCCCGATACCGGTTTTAAAACGCAAACTCATGACATTACTCTTAAATAAATGTTATTATTCTATTTCTAATTATTTAAGTGACGACTTCAATTGATTTTTATTATTTTTTTGTGATTATGAATATTATTATTATGCTAATGACTTCGACGCAAATTATATATAATTATAATGTAATGCAAATAATGTTTTTGTACGCCAACTGGCAAAACATAGTGGTTCGCTATAATTATTTAACATCTCTGTATCTTTCAGTTATACCTATGTTTTACAAATAAAGCACTTTGAACTTTGAACTTTGAACTTTAAAATATAAATCTACTAAAAAACCGACGAAATATCCTTTCAGTTCGCCAATTCTGCTAAGTGGTCGCCAACCGGCACATGAAATTAGGTGGTCGCTAACCGGCAAAATGACCCTACCTACACTTTGAAAATTGGTCCTTCTATGTGAACTATAAGAAGAATGTAAGTATTTCCTATGTAACAGCAAAAATTGGTATCTACATATCTACTAGGTAAGTTCCCTCATAAAGAAAATTATACGGCAAGAGACATAATTATTGTAAAATAGGACAGTCTAATAGGCCGAGAAAGGTGCTGGCTGGGGTTTAAATATTTAATTGACAAGACTTGTCCGCCATCTTGATTCTAAAATGGCGGCATAGCGAGGACATTATTTTTTAAACTTAACAAGGCATTGGGGTTTTAATAATTTTAATTTTGTGGTATTTCATGGAAGGAACGATTCGTTTGATGTTATTTAATGCCCTTACATGGGAAAACGTAGATTTTGGGTTTGATGTCATAAAGGCGAGTCGACAATAGGTATAGGTACCTACCCAGGTAGGTGCCTATTACAGACTGGCATATTAAAATAATAATATGCCGTTTCCGGAAACATTGGGAAATTACCAGAAACAAAGGCAAATACCTACTGGCCCCCATTTCATGTAAGTCTAAATTGAGTAGGTAGGTTACCTACCTACCTACTCAATTTAGATTACCTGCCTACATACAATACGTCGTAGTTGCCGCCCACAATCTGTCTACTTTGCTCAAAGGTTGACTGGTAAAGAATGCTTGCGGCATTTAGTTCGTCTTTGGTACGATAAGCTCTTCTTTTGAATACTGAAGATTAAACAAACAACTATACGATTACCATTGAAAAACACGATCCGAACTTTACGTCTTCGAAATTATTATCGAAAAAAATTAGAGCGAGTAGAATAGCCTTATCTGGCCTCCTAGGTTAGCACCATGCTGAGTCGGGGCCTTTTCGTGGACCCTGCTACTTTTTCTTTACTGTGTTTTGTTTTGTATACCCATTGTTTTGTCCACGAATAAATGTTTTCTTTCTTTCTTACTTTTTCTTTCTTATTCTTGTTTCTATTACCTACCTATATTTCTATTCTAATTTATTGCAGCGCTGGCGGTTTGGCAACGACGCCAAAATCGAAATATCGGTAACCTTTATAATCCGTTAAGGTACCGGAAAAAATAAAAGTTACCGTTATACGTATTTCGGTAGCGAAATATAAAGGTTCCGCTACCGAAACCGCCGTAGGAAAACCGATATGACGTCATATCGGTTATAAAACATACCGGTGTTTTTCAGTTAATGCAAGGGACTGCACACCCCATTTTGGTTACACCCTGTATAATACGACTAAAGTATACCTATAGTCACGAGATATCGAGGATGTAATTAGTCTTCTAATCCTTCTCAATTTCGTCAGGTTAATTTATCTCTATCCCTTTCGGGCATTCGCTAGGACTACAATACAACTATTAAATCCTCTATCTACGCCGCAATACGTGGGTACAAAGTAGGGATGTTGTAGACATTCGCATGCGCATCCGCATCTGCGGATGTTCCGCGTGATTTTCAACATCCGCATCAGCAAAAACTGATGCGGAGTTTTTGCGGATGCGGGTGTAGTACAGTTCGCGCCCAGATAGGGGCCAACACGGCGCGTGCCGCGCGCGTGTTCAGTATATTCGTGATTAGTCAATAAGAATCTTCATTTCATTTCTGTAATCTGACGATTCGCCGTATTCGCTGTTGGTGATGCGTTAGTTTTGCAACGATTGTAAATCAGTCGCAACGTGTTCGAGTACTGCGTGACCCTAAAAACGTTGCGTACCTATTTATGTTTTTGAGTCTTATCCTTAAAATCCGAGCATGTGAGCATAGTAATATCCGCATCCGCGGATGTTTAAAAAGCCGCATCCGCGGCATCCCTGGTATAAAGCATAGCTTGCAAAAGGTCTCTACGAACTACCTCAAATCTTGTCAAGTAGCACAACATTTCCACTGCCGACGTATTAATTCGTCACGGATTGCCCGTCCTTCGCGGAAAGGTTAAAGTAATGGCACAAATGCAGAACGGGTCAAGATTGTTAGAGCGGCAGACCTTGGTGCTGTCACGAAGGCTTTTGTTCTTACCAGAGACTAGAAAATTATAAAGACTGCCAAGTCTATACAGTGTCGCGTTCCTTTAATAGTCCGCAGTAAGCTCGGCCGAATTTCACCTTCCCTTACAAACGTAGTTGCCCTCTCTTTTTAAAACAACGTGTTGGATTCTGACGAAACTTTGCATATACAATGACATGAGGTATATCTATGTCTGTAATTAGTTTATATGGTTCCAGTTTCTAAAACAAACGAAATACAGCAAAAACAAGTTTTGTATGAAAAACTTAAATTCACTGTATTTTTTTACTATGGTATCTGAAGCTACGTAAACTAATTACAGACATAGATATACCTCATGTCATAGTACATGCAAAGTTTCGTTACACTCCAATACGTAGTTTTAAAACGAGAGCGTAACTACGTTTGCATGGAGAATCGAGCTTACTGCGGACTCTTAGGAGTCCCAGGAAGTTAGACTCTCCATACAAACGTTGTTCGGTTCTCATTTTAAAACGGCATGCTGGAATAATATGCAACTTAGTATCAATACACAATGAGAGAAAAAAAATTAGAGAGAACAGGAGTTTACTATCAAAAAAATATTTTCTCTCTATTTTTTTTCTATTTTAGCCTCTATCACCAGATAATAGTTTCCGACCTAGATTGGCGGATCCCATTATTTATGTTGTGTCCCGTTTTAAAAAGAGATCCGAACTTGGTTTGTCAGGGGAGCCGGCTTGTGTCAAGGTTTCAGGGGACTTAGTCATATCCCCGCACCCACGCGCCGCGCAGCTGAGGACCGAGTTAAACGGTCCACGGACCGGTATACTGAAACTATATATCTATAGTTTCAGTTTATCTACCTACATAGAGATCTTACCATTTATTTATTTATTTAGTTTGCCAATTAGACCCGTCGTTCTCTCATTTCGTACAAATCGGTATTATTGGTAATTTAAAAAAAAGTACTGGAATTTTCAAAAATCTATGAATGCAGGATTATTGCGTTTTATGAAAGGTATAGAGGCATCGAAAAAACTACCGTAGAAAACATGTTGTTTTCTTTATATTTACAATTAAGATCCGTTTTTTTCATTCATCTCGACACAAAATGCATGTTGGTATGACTTTGACCTTCAGTTGAACCTTAAATACTCAACCCTGAGTTTTTGTTTTATGTTCAATCGATAGGGAATATAGTTATGTTTTGAAGTGTTAAATTATGATTTTTTATTTATCACAGAAAATAAATTACAGCTTCTAAAGTGTATGTCACTGTTGATCCCTACATTACCGTCGTGGGAAATGGATAAGGTATATATCGCTAGATAGCGTATCCGGGCAGTGCCTACCGTCGATTCAAAACATTTTTAGTAGTTCGGTCAACCGCTAGCTGCCTTGAGAGACGCCTCTACGGCGCTCCCGACGGAGATACCTGCGTTCTCGCGTGTGTAAAAGAGGTTTGGTATCGCTTGGTTTTCATCGCCATCCAGTAACGCATTCAGTAAGTACTGCATGTAAAATTCTATATTATTGTCTGTTTGTGCTATTTTGAATGACGGTTCTGTCAAATAATTTTATAGATTCAAGGTCAATTACGAAACGAGTTAGACGAAATAAACATTGAAAATTTCATTCATATCGTGATCATTACCTCCTTTTCTTTCCAATTTTAAGAAGGATGGTAATTAACAGTTTAAGAAGGTAATGAATGTTTATATTAAAGCCATTGTTTTATGGAAAGAGTGGGACATCATTCATAATGTTAAGTTTGTTATATTCGTTTTTAATTAGATTATGCGTAGTAACACAATAAATTATGGGTTTACGAGTAAAATCCTCTTAAACTTTTCTCTATTTTCCCGATGCCGACTTAAAAGTTGTTAATATCACTACTAGAAAACGCCACAAGCCGCCGATGCCTAATCACAACTAGCTCAGCTTTTACCCAAATTCTATGTCATGTTATCTCCTGGCTCCTGGCTAAGTGGGCAAATATCAACTTTATTATGTCACTACTGGCTTTGTTTTTAACCGCCTTTTCTGTCATGTTATCATGGACATCAACTACTTAATATAAGATTGACGGGGTCCTGTCTCTTGACCAAACAACTTTTAGCCAAATGTATCATTTGACAAATGTTTCATTTGACCTAATGCATTTTTCGTCAAAACAGTGGTATTTTCGGGTATTCTTTGAATATCATCAAATAGAAGTCATAAGGTTAGGTTATGATTGTTTTATAATAATCCTATAAAACTTTCTATTTAAGAAAAAAATGCGTTAGGTCAAATGAAACTTTTGTCAAATGAAACATTTGGCCATAAGTTGTTTGGTCTAACATTAGTGAACCAAGATTGACCCATCTGTGTTTAACGACCGGTTTTCTTTGTATCCCACGTTTGGGGGTTCTTTCTTGAAGAATCCCATACTGTAGTCCCTCAGGAAAACCTGCTGAGGTTTTCTTGAGATAATACAGTATTGGAACAGTTCTTCGGAGTACAACCCATTAATTATACAAGAATAGAACTTAGACTTAACGGTTCCATACCGCTTGTGAGTTTGGGATCGTCTACGATTCGCACAGCACGTCTCTGAAGCGAGTCGAAAAGCCCAAGCTGGTAAGCCTAGTGCTCCCGCCCAAAGATGACAAGTATACTCTATGTGGAGACGGACTTGAGACTCATATAACAAGTCTCTGTCCCGGGGAGAAGTGCCACTTCGCTCTGTTAAGCACACCGACCGCTTTGAAACTGGAGGTCGCTAGAAATGTCAACACCAAGGATCCTAATAATCTGAAAGATAGAACTTCTCTTCGAACTCTGGGGCTACATTGAAAGAGATTTTCTTAGCGGTGAATGCAGATAATTTTGTCTTAGGGGGTTAAATCGGACCAAATTGTTCTTCCCCTAGGCAAAGACTCTGGATAGAGTGTTCTCAATTCTGGACACAAGTTGTCCGCGACTCTTCTCTACAAAAGAGCAAATGTGAGTGCGGTCCGTGTAATATGTATCCCTAGTACTGTAATCCACATAACAATGAATACCATCAATCCATCAATGAGCAGCATGCCAGTGTGTCCTCATCATTTTCTTAGGTTTTGGGTCGTCTTATGACGAGGTCTGCATTTTTCTTTTTCTACTTCCACTTTCTTCCAATCTGGACGTCACCTTCATCCAGCCACCAGGCGTTCAAGTTCTTAGTGACGTGACGACATTGAGCCAGCATGACTTAAAATTGCCTCTTCGTCGAGAACCAAGCGAGGCAATAGGCCTAAGTGCTCTAGTGCCGACGTATTCTTTGATAAGTCCGAACCATCAAAACCAATTTCCTTAAAGCTATTGGCCAATGTCTCTTCTATTGATCGGTCTATCCTTGAAACGCTAGACAGCCACCACAGCGTTTTTATCTCTGCGACATGGATGGCTTGGGTGGCAATGTTTTACTATAACTGTTATACTATAATAATATATATTATACAGTCGCAGGTCACACCAGTCACCTCCATCCATTTAAACCAGGCTGCCGCAATGGCTGTGGTTAATGTTTGTCTCCAGTCTTACATGATGCTCCCAAGTAATTTATATTTACTGCACTACTTCTAGCCTGTCTACCAAAATTGGCTCGAGGTGTGAATCAGAAACATTGCATTTCACCTTCGGTGACTGGTATTAAGTTGGTTCGTTACTTCCACGCTTGATCACTAATCTGGCTTCCCAGTAAATATCGGCTAATAATGTGATGTATGCTCGGGATATTACTATCTAGTCCAAAGACATCACCATAACATACCGTCTTACGAGGTACGTGGTCAAAAGTCCTATCCATTTCGAGAAAGGTCACATACATTGGTTTGTTCTTAGCTCGGTATTCTTCAGCGATGATATTGAAAGCAAACATTGAGTCATGGATGGCATAAAGCCGGTATTGGTTGCTAGAGAGTGTGCTTTCCATTGGTAATCGGCCATCAAAAACTGGCTTGTACAACTTCATGGTAATGCCCCTGTAGTTGTTATATTCATAACAACTGCCTTTATGTTTATACTGAGGAAGAAATATTGCTTAGCCCCAATTGCATTGTTTCGGCATATGAATGGTCTCCTGCATGATGTGTTTGAAAAGACTCGCCAGTAATACAACACCGTTGTCTCCTAGACACTTCCACGCTTCACCTGGGATATCACTTTGCACTGTTTTCTTCTTTAGATATTCTCTTTCCTCCTTTAGGTTTATGTTTGTCGCTTTAGAAAGTGACTTTACAGGTGATCGTAGATATGGTCTCTAACTTTTTTCTGAACTTATAATTATCTGCATTTTCCCCTTTCAGAAAGAAGCCACTAGTGAGCTTTTGTGTTCGTAAATTTAATAAGTTAAAAAAATATAGATTGATAGAATTTTAAAAAGTGTAAAAAGATAGATTAAACGAAAGGTTTTCTATAATTTTAGCCCGAGTACAACAAAATAAACGAAGTTACAAAATTGTTTTCTGTTCATTGCAAGGCTTCATTCTAACATCGCAATTCGAAGTATTTTCCATACGTATATATGTTACCAATATTATTGCTAATTAACTATTTTTGTATGTGATATCATATATAAAGTTTCATTACCGTCTCCCGGCAAAGTTACCATCCAATGCTCATTTCATTCCTTTCCTTAAGTAACCATTACCATCTGAGCTCATTTCATTACCAGCGCACACTTCATCACCGATAGTCTTATTATATAAAAAATAAAAATGTTATCAAGGTGCCTTTAGCACAAAATTGTTGATAAGTGAGATCACAACCACAAAATAACCTAATAGTATTACATTTTGAGAAATTAGAAAACCTCGAGAGAATGCCTCGATTTGCACGAAATGAGAGAACGACCCCCCTACCTACTGCTAACGCAGTATCTATGGACTCATTGCAAAAGTTCCTAATAGATGGCGCCAATATGTTAAACAGAGGTATAAATGCCAAACAAAATAAATGGCACAGATACCTCTATAGTGAATCTAGCTACCTACTCGGTCATTATTTTATAGGAATGCGACATTGGCAGTCTTTTTGATTTACTAGTCTTTGATTCTTACTAAGTATTCATAAGAAGCATTTAAGTTTAGTGTCAATTCGACCAAACTTGAATATTGCCTATTACGAGATTAGTCCATACAATTTTGACTGGAATGCTCATCAGATAATAACAAGGGAATGTAATAATATTAATTAAATGTAAACTGAACACCTAATATTTATGAACTGTGTGTAGGTACTATTTAAAATGTGACCTATAAATATGTTTGTACTATTTATGAATCAATGATCTGAATCTGAATCAGCCAATAAGATTGCTGTGAATAGCAACATTTTGTATCTATGGTATTATCTTATTGGCTGAATGACCAAGTCACGTGGTTTTGTTTGTTTACATTCTTTTAAATACCTAAACGAACAGACTATAGATATGTCTGTGGGTGAGTGTTGAGGTGAGCTTAAAAAAACAGAATAGCGGGGCTGCGGTCTAGTTTCTTTAGGGGTGCCGGGTGAGGTGCGGCGAATAAACGCGTACAGAACTAGAAACTTGGAAGGCTTCCTGCTCAGATTTCACCGAGCGAAACAAACTCGGTTCGCAAACTGCCTTTGTGGGTCTTACAGGGATAAGTTCGCCTTTGTACCGGCAGCCTAATTTCTGACCTGTCTTGTCGAACGAGCGAAAATGCGAACGAAGTTCTATGCTTCAGTTTGGGCCGAAAATAGTTTGTCTGTCCGACTGTTTTCCTCTACAGGTCACATTATGCACAAAAGATCCCGACGGGTCGAAGTGCATCCGAAAGGGCCCTCATCTAGATAAGATAAGATAAGACAGGTCGCATTTCTCAACTGATTCTCGTAGAATTTTTGTAAGCATGTTCGTTTTTTTTTATACAACGACGGTGGCAAACAAGCCCGCCTGATGGTAAGCGAACACCGCAGCCTATAGACGCATGCAACTCCAAAGGACTAACATGGGCGTTGCCGACCCTTGACATGTTTGAGGATTCGCCGTGTGGACAGATGAAGGAACAAATTCCCTCACTCTCAACACAACGCATCCTCGGGAGCTCTGGCGACCTTGCTCACCTCCAGGAACACAACACTAATATTCGTTACCAAAGTGACCGCGAGGACCTGCGCCACCCGCAGTGTTCGACTTACGGCTGATACTTAATCATATCAGTAACCAGAGGTCAAACTTAACTGGTTCACCAGACTCAGTTTGTAGTCTTTGTGAATTAAGGCTATGGAGGTAGGATGACAACAGGGTTCTTGCTAAGGTCAAATCAGCTATTCTTTATGAAACAACTAGCTGTTGCCCGCGACTTCGTCCACGTAGAACTTGTTATCGTCCTAGAAAAATAATTGGTATTCAATTGTTAGGAGCAAGCTTAATTATCGCTGCCCTTGTTGACAAAATTCTACCATTCAGTTAGCACTACAGTTCAGGGATTAATCGTAAAAGGTAACAGTGCGATGAGTTCATTAGTTTAAATTGAAAACTATGTTTTTACACATATAAAAACATCTTAAATATCATCAACGGACGTTGAGAAGTGAAGTGTAATAAATGTTTTGCTCTCCATACAAACTTTGAACCCCCTTTAACCCCTATAGTGAATGAATTTCAAAAAACTCTGAAATCAGTTTTGTAGTATTTTAACATACCTACAGGCTAAGACCGAAGTTAAATATCTCTTACTATACAATTTTCTTGGTTTCCATATAATAGACCTTGAATCCCTTTTTAACACCCTTAGGGGTGAAAATTGCTGAAACGCAGAAATTACTTTTTTGTATTCTAATAAGTAATCTTTCTAGAAAGTTTCAAGTCTAGTTCTAAAAATAATGTTTTCCCATACAAACATTGCACCCCTATTTAATCCCCTTAGGGGTGGAATTTTCTATAACGCTGAAAGTGCTTTTTGTGTTTTTTAATAAGTAATCTTTCTACAAAGTTTCAAGTCTCTAGCTCAAAAAAAAGTTTCCCCCATACAAACTTTGCACCCCTATTTAACCCCCTTAGGGATAGTACGTCCGTACCTACGTCATAAAAGGAAGTTCTGGTGTAAATTTCAAGTTTCTAGTCCCAGTAGTTTCGGCTGTGCGGTGATGAATCAGTCAGGAAGTCTTCTTTTATATATATAGATGATTTGCTACCATTATGAGCAAAATGTAATGTCTTCACTATGTTTCCTATGTTTAGAAGGCCCATTCTTTTCGCCGCTTTGGGATTTTAATCTTTTGGACGCCATTTTTTACATGATTCTATTTATTTGGCGTGTTAGGGTGGGTTGCACCAAACCTGTACCTAATCGTAAGCGCTGTTCAATAAAATCTTAACACTTATCCAGGCCGGGGTTGAGAAATGTCAATAGAATGTATTTATTGACACTAAGATACATGTTTGACAGATTGCATGCGGTTGATATAACGCTTCTTCCTGCGGGCGTAGCACGGTTGCCATTTTATCACTTATCGTTGTGGTAAAGACGCCCATCACGCTCTGACAAGTATGCGAGTGCGAGAGTGACGGATGCCTTACCACAACGATAAGTGATAAAATGGCAACCGTGCTACGCCCGCTGGAAAAGGGTGTGTGGAATGTTTGAAAAGTTGGTACTTACCTATGGAACGACAGCTGCCGCCATATTTAACCTTAGTAAATATATTACGACCGGTTAGCCTAGTGGGTAGTGACGCTGCCTACGAAGCTGAAGGTCCTGGGTTCGAATCCCGGTAAGGGCAAATATTTGTGTGATGAGCATGAATATTTGTTTCTGAGTCTTGGATGTTTTCTATGTATTTAAGTATTTATATCTATTATATATATCGTCGTCTAGTACCCATAACACAAGCCTTACTGAGCTTACTATGGGACTAGGTCGATTTGTGTAAGATTGGCCCCTTATATTTATTATTATTATTTATTATATTGGTTTTGGGCAAATCCTGGAAGCTAAACTAAAACTACTTCCCGACTTTCAATTGGGCTCAAATTTGGTGTACTTGCGTATTTTGGTGACAAATGGTACCGTACAGCTGGTCTGATGATGGAGGAAGGTGGCGATAGGAACTCCTAAACTACACATGATACACTCATCGCGTCTCGGCTCATTGGAACCCTCTCAACGGGTAGTTAATGACTGCAAAAAAGTAAAGTCGGCAATGATTTTTTTTGTCTGAAACTTATTTCACGTAACACAACAAGACACGTACAAAAATGACACGGACAAGGCGACTTTTGAACGAATTAGCAAGTGCGACAGAGAGGGAGATACACGACCGAACTTCGTTTTCGTGTCGCGGCAGGGCCTCAGGTCTGGAGGTCAGTCTGCATAGCGCCTTATGGGGAAATCCTCGATTATATGGCGGATTGTTCGTTCTTCGGCACCGCAGGAGCAAGTTGGCGACAAAAGGGTTAAAATGTGTCGCATGCTCGTTTCTTACTTTTATTTTACCAACGGTGGCACACAAGCATACGGCCTGCCTTGTGGTAAACAGTCATCGGTGCCTAAGGACACTTGCGACAGAGGAGTCAGTTTTGGGAAGTCAGGTGTGAGCTTATGAGGCCGCAGTAAGCTCGGCCGAATTTCACCTTCCCATACAAACGTAGTTAAGCTCTCATTTTAAAACTACGTGTTGGATTGTGACGAAACTTTGCATATACAATGACATGAGGTATATCTGTCTGTAATTAGTTTATATGGTTCCAGGTTATAAAACAAACGAAATACAGCAACAACAAGTTTTGTATGAAAAACTTAAATTCGCTGTATTTTTTTTACTATGGTATCTACAGCTACATAAACTAATTACAGACATAGATATACCTCATGTCATTGTGCATGCAAAGTTTCGTTACAATCCAACACGTAGTTTTAAAATGAGAGCGAACTACGTTTGTATGGAGAATCGAGCTTATTGCGGACCCTTATGTACAGTTAGCAGTATAAGGAGCTAGCGGGTCAAGTGCTCATAATGACCACAAGAGGATAAGGACTGTCTAGGTCATTTTGAGGGTGTTATTTTGAACAGCTACTTCTGCTGCTGAGTGTACCTATGCCATAAATAAAACATTTACTCAGTCCACAATAATGTATAATTTGTAAAAGTATAATATAGACACAAAAATAGCTATGGGATTAAAAAGTTCCATATAAAAATATATCCTTACATCTAGTTATTAAAATAGAATTGTTAGCCACATTTCAAATATGCTTGTGAATTTATAGTATAGACTTCACGCTGTTTTCATAATAATTATTTCGTAGAGTATACAACCAATAGTTATTCATATTAACTATCCGTCTGGTAAAGAGGTCTGGATGAGGGAGGCGCAGGACCGGTCATTGAGGCACTCTTTGGGGGAGGCCTATGTCCAGCAGTGGACGTCTTTCGGCTGATATGATGATGATTATATTTACTATTATTTAAAGCAATATTAACTGGGAAAAATGGACATTATGTATGGTCGAGTTCTTTTTTATGCGGCCGACTGTATAAAACTGTTATTGAAATTGGAATCATGTACCCCAGTCGTTAGAGTTGCTTTTTGAATGGATTACTTTGGTGGAATTCGGCCAACTCAAATAGTCTCAAGTATATAGTAAATATAATTTTATTTCATGAAATCTAAAAAAAGTCTATATTATAAAACATCAGCCAAATAATATAATACTTATAATTAATGTCTCTCAGGCTTACTCCAGATCTAAAAAATGCAGTTTTATAGGTACACAATATTTTAGAAAAACGCAAAAAAATCCACATTACAACTAAAATTACAGAATCTCAATTACAGTCAGTTAAAGATAGGACGTACAGTCAGGGCTACATACGTACATAAATATCTGTGCACGCCTTTATGACACTGACAATAGAGGTCTGTATGTACCTACAGTTCTTTTTTGCTTTTTTTTTCAAAAAGAAGGAACTAAAAATAATACTTTTTAGTTGAATTCAATATCTATAGCCGATGTATAGTTATGACACTAAATCTAGAATTTGAGATTGCTACGTCAGAAATAGTTTACGGGGTAAGATCGAACTTCGTAGGTTTTTTTTAGTTACCTACTGTACGACATTAAATACACACACTTTATGACACAAATCAATATAACCTAACCCTATTCATAAAACTCATCAAGCCTCTGTCAATTATACAGAACAGTTGGTTCCTTGTTGACTATGGAAACCCAAAAATGCTAAAGAAATTTAAATTGAAACTATTGAGATGTTTAGAATTATATTAATGATTATAAAGCTAAACTCAGGGTGACACCAAATCGTGTGTAATGGTAAGGAGTGTTCGTTAAGGGCCACTAGGTTGGTCGAATATACAAACGGAGTTTGCTTCTCATTTTAAAATAGCATTTTAACGTTATGTCGCAGGTTTCTTAAAATCTGAATGTACGGAATTTGCCGAGTTTCTATGGAATGACAGCTGTCCACGCCATATGTGACGTCTATAACGGCATGTACAATCAAGTTCATGTAACCCCACGTGAGTGATGAAAAAAATTTTTTTTAAATAAGGGCATGTATCCGAACTTACCCCCGACTTAAAATAAAAGCTACACAATAATAACACAATAAAATGAGTATTAAGACACATCTTTGTTCTCTTAAGCGATAATCTTATTCATAGATTGGAAGTTGAATTCAGTCTATAGTTTCACAGGGAAATATTGTATAATATTCGTAAATTCAACCCATTCCAAGCCAATGACTCACATAATTATGACTCATGTGTCGAGCTTTGAATGGGTTAATATCAAATGCCGTTGAAATTCACTAACATAACAGCACAGGGGTGTCAATGAAATGGGAAATGAAGAGGGAATGAAACCCACTACGGCGAAGGCTACGCCACGCACTTTGCTGACTATTGATTTGAGGATGCGTTTTGATGCCAGCTAGAGTCAAGAGCAGTTCCTAGCTGACTTTCTAACATCTCCCGCCTTCTCCCTTTGACGAAGCTACAAGGTACAATTTTACAAGTCAGTACCGGCAATACAAAATGCCAGTACACTCAACAGCAGAAGTAACTAAGCAGAATAACATGCGATATGGGGGAGGCCTATGTCCAGCAGTGGACGTCTTTCGGCTGATATGATGCTGATGGTAATTTTCAGCTACTCCTGCTGCTGAGTGTAGTTTCGTTATTTTGGATACCGCAGTAATGCGACGACGTGACCGGCGTGCGACGGCGTGATCAGGCGAGACAGATGAGCTGCTTGCCCTCGTGCAGCTGGAAGTGCACCCGGTCGGAGCTGGCGGCGCGGGCGGCGCCGCGGGACAGCGCGCTCGCCAGGAACACCTGCGCCACGCCCAGCGCCGCCGCGTACAGGGACCAGCCTGGGGGACAATGTACTCATGCTAAATGGACCGTCAAATTATCGTGATAAAATATAAAATACAAAATATAATTAGAGTCATAAAAAGGGGTCTATATCTGTTGGTCTAAAATTTTTTGTCCGATATTTTTTTCGGCACATATTTTTTGGTCTAATACTTAATCTTTGGTCGATTGTTTTTTATGTCGAAAATTGTTTCGCCGAAATTGTTTTGCATATATTTTTTTGGCCGAAAATTGTTTAATCTAACATTTGTATGGAATAATATTGTTTCGTCGAATGTATTTTAGGCATTAAATTGGTATTCCGAATATTGGTGTCACTAATAATCGCATCCAAACTGTCGCATTTATTAAATTAATATTACTTAAATTTCCTTCCTCGCGCTGATAAATCTATCTATCTAAACGAAATACAGCACAAACAAGTTTTGTATGAAAAACTTAAATTCGCTGTATTTTTTTTACTATGGTATCTGAAGCTACATAAACTAATTACAGACATAGATATACCTCATGTCATTGTATATGCAAAGTTTCGTTACAATCCAACAGGTCGTTTCAAAATGAGAGCGTAACTACGTTTGTATAGAGAATCGAGCTTACTGCGGACTCTTACGACATTTTTTTTTTATTACTTGGGTAAATCATCTATTTTTCGGTCGCTAGTTGCGATGGTTAGTCATATTTGTGAACTATGATTTTGTGTGTTTAAATCCACCGTTTACAAAATAAAATATGAAATAGAGATCTAGGTTAAAAAAAAACACGGTTTCTTAACATACTACAACGGTGGGAAACATGCTTACATCTTGCCTGATGGTAAGCAGAGCAGAGAGCGTAATCTATAAACGCTTGTGATTCCAGTACAATCACGAGCGCTTTGCCGACCTTTAAGTGCTTTGAGGATTCGTTTGAAGACCTTATTTTGTTATTTCCTCTATCAAATTACTAGTCTATTTACTTTTTTTTTGAGGTTTTTATTTTTATTTATTCATTTATTATTATTATTTGACATTATTAAATTGTGTAATTATATTGTTATTTAACTTAATTTGCACCTATGGACTCTGTCTGGAATAATTTTTTTTTTTTTTTCAAATTAGATTGTGCAACCTCACAATCGAATGAAACATCTGTTCTTTCTGCAGGGAAGAATACAAAAGCATGTTTACCGATGGAGCAGTCGCCGGGTATATAGGGCTCCGAGTTCTCCCCACAGAGCTGCCGCACGCGCTGCGAGCCCCAGCCCCACGGGTACAGGAGTAGCCCCAGGACCCCGAACAAACCTGAAACATCAGACAAAATAGGTTGGTTATACGTCAGTTAGTCAGAAATGCAGCTTCCCTACAAGCTTCCGTCGCAGACTGTACTTTCTTCCATAGTCATCTCGGGTTCCAATGAGCCCGAACACGCACGCAGCACTTCACACCCGCCAGAACCGTAGAATGTTGCCAGAACCGGCGTGAAATGGGATAATCCTAGTATATCTACTTGGCCAGTGACCCCAATTTCGCGGGTGTGTAATACATACATACATACATATAATCACGCCTCTTTCCCAGAGGGGTAGGCAGAGATCACGGATCTCCATTTGCTACGATCCTGACAAACCACTTTCGCTTCACTCACTTTCATAACATTTCTCATACATGCTCGTCAGTTTAGGGTACTTTTGACCTGGCCTTTTAGTAAGATTTCTCCAATTTGATCGGAGAAAGTTCGCCTAGGTGTGTAATGTTTCATATAAAAAAAAAATGCATATTTTCATTTTGCATTGTGCAATCTGTGGTCCAGTTTTACGCAGCGGGCATACAATGCTCTGCGTGTGCAATACAATAACGCGTTTAGAGTGCTGTTTGGCCTGCCGCGTTACTGCAGCGCCTCGACAATGTTTGCCGAGGCGCGCACCGATAGCTTCGACGCAATAATAAGAAAGCGGTGCGCGTCTCTACAGAACCGTCTTTGCCACAGCTCGAACAGCATTCTGACCGCGCTGGCGCAGCGCCGGGCCCGCCGCTGCGCGCGCGCCGGCCGCGGCTGCACGCGCCTGCAGTTGCCGCGCCACGCCGCTATTAAGCCGCCGCCGTTATTTAGTTTAAGTTTAGTTTTAGTAATTATTTTGATTGTCACTAACATAGCATATTAGTTTCATTGTTACTAACATTTTATATGGATAACTATCCGAAATATTTTTTTTGAATTGAATTGAATAACAACGCATTGCATAATTTCAGGTTGTACATAAGTGGTTAAATTGCATAAAAACAAAATGAATGAAAACTATTTGCATAATTTCATCGATTATAATCATCAATGTTAATAAATTCCATTTATATAATAAACAAACGCTATAATGGTCACTCTGTGTAATATTTCATGCTCATTATGTTTTTTTTTTATAAATAACTTTTTTGGATAGGAACAGGACTCCGCCTTAGCTCCGGCGCTGCGGGGAGAGCAGCCCTTTCGCCCTCGCGTGACAAAGCACGGCCCGTGCTCCGCTCCGCAGCTTCGGCTTGCTGGTCGCCGAAGGCTCATGTCATTGTATATGCAAAGTTTCGTTACAATCCAACACGCAGTTTTAAAATGAGAGCGTAACTACGTTTGTATGGGAAGGTGAAATTCGGCCGAGCTTACTGCGGACTCTAAACTAAACAAGGTACCTATATTACAGGTTTTCTTAACTTATTGTTTAAGAAATTAAGTACATTTGACGTTAGCAATGGGTACCTACCCACCTCAGCATGTGCTGAACGAGTGTCCAGCGCTGATTTTCAGCTTGGCCCCATTTATGGCGGTCTTCAGATGGATTATAGAATGCGCAACTCGTGTGTATCAACGCGATTGAAAAGTAGTTAAAACATTACATAATGGTTAAACATAGGACTAATCAGGTAGCTTCGTGTGTGTGTTGTCTAATTAGTAGTGTGGTGTAGTTTTGTGAAAATATATATCGATCAGGTATTATTATTAGGTATAAATTTTTTTTGTGTATACAGAACATAGGTATATATACAGGATGTACCAAAAATGGGGTATGAACCGATCAAGGGCTCAACAGGTGTCGTGTTCTGATAAGAAAAAAACAGAAAAAAAATGGACACTTTTTTTTTACCTTAGTATGGAGCGTTGGCCGACTGGGGCGTTGTCGCATCCATAGAAGAAAAATCGCGTCAAAAAATTTTTTATTTCTGTTTTTTCTTATCAGAACACGATACCTGTTGAGCCCTTGATCGGTTGACACACCATTTTTGGTACACCCTGTATGTAGTTACCTCCCAAAGCCTGCGTAGCTCCAGCTAGAGATATGACACTCTTCTTGAACACAGATTGCACGCAGCAGGACATCACGCCGGCTAGCACCGTCGAGAATTGGATAGCAGCACCTGAAATGACAGGCATTGACATTTTTTTGCAAGACTTGAAAGGATAACTCTCAGTGATAATTAGGCCTTTCTCACACGGGGCAACCCAAAACAAACTAGTGTTAGGTTTCAGTATTTTACCAATCAATTGCTTACGTTTTTTTGCAGAAAATAGTTTTAATTTATTAAGAAATATTAATCATGTAAGATTTCATTTAGTAAAGTAGTCACTCTTAATTCGCAAAAATGGCAACACAGTTGCTGGGTTGGTTAGTATAATTTGTGGCGCGAAAATAAAGCGGTTCTCTGATTGGTTCACGACACTGATATCGCGTGATGCCGAGAGCCAATCAGAGAGCTGGATATTCCCACCAAAACGGTGAGTTGCTTGGCCAGGGGTGGATGCCTGGAGGGCATCCTGGTGCTGGTCGTCAACGGCGTAATGTTACTGTTACCATTTATAATTGCTGGATCAAGTTTGTAAGTGTAACTATAATTAGTAAAAGTATGTGAATAAAAGAAGTAATGAGATGTTGGAGTTTCCTTCAAATGCTGCAGCCTTACCTGATTGTTGTTTACACCAGTTGTCAACTGTGACGCGACCAATGTTGGCACATGTATCTAAATGGCGGTCTGCACACGAAGCAACTTATCGTAAACTAGTTTGCGACAGCGACGCAACTAGCAGTGCTAATCGCCCGCACGTTTTCGTATAATTTGCGCGAAATTGGCGCGCGTCATGTCGTCGGAGCAGTTAAAAAACATACAATTCGTGCGGGAAGCTGAAAAATATCCTTGACTGTATAATTATACAGTATAGGAGTATGCAAGGAAAGACGTTACAGAAAAAGGCTTGGAATAATATGTATCCAGAATCTTCTCTTGTCACTTGTGCCAGTAAAATAAGTATAATATTATGTCTTCATCATCACTTGACTCTGTAGATGTCACTGCAATAGAGAGATCTCTCAGGGACCGAAGTCCCAATGAGAGTTGTTTGTATTTTGTATATATGCAAAGTGATCTATGAAACTTCTATAGCGCGATGCAGAACACGTCAGATTCGACAGCTGACAGGAGGGACGCCACATCAGCCCCCCTTCGAGACAGAGGGGTCAGCGACGATGTATGAAGAGTAGAGTGCAGCTTGCCTGTTGCTCAGAGCCAGCGTGGCGAGCGAGCGCTCAGAGCCAGGGTGGCGAGCGAGTAAGAAAGAGAGAGAGAGAGAGAGTCTGGCTTGCTGAGAGAGTTGGGCGTCAGTCAGGATCCTCAGAGTTGCGCTTATGTCTGGTGTCAGAAGTGGGATTCTGAGGATCCTGACTGACGCCCAACTCTCTCAGCAAGCCAGACTGTCTCTCTCTCTCTTTCTTACTCGCTCGCCACCCTGGCTCTGAGCGCTCGCTCGCCAGAGGCAAACCGTGTAGGTTGTAAAACCTCCATCCAATAGTTTAGTATGCCGTGTTACCTACAACTCCATTGCTTTGGCCTTGGACGTCTGCCCGGTGAACGCCGCGAGATTGTTCGTCACAAGTTGAGCCGCACCGTGTGAGAGGTTGAGTTGCATCGCAGTTGGCAACACTTATTGCCAACCATTTTATCTTGCGTTGCCGTCGCCCCGTGTGAGAAAGGCCTTATCTTTTATTAAATGGCTGATTAAATTAAAATTAAACCTTTCAATTATTAACTATCCAAGATCAATATGGGTTGCTGTTTCGTTTTATTTTTATGTACCTATTGAACATTTTACAATTACGTAGTCGGTCCCAAAGTTCTGTCACAAATGAAAATAATGATAAAAACAAAAGTAGCAATGAATTTTTAATAAATTATATACTGATTTAAAGTACATTTAATAAATAATTAAAATTACTCAAAATTATTCAAAATGACCTCCTTTGTTTTAAATACAGGCCCTTAATCGGTGCGGCCAGTCGTCTATCGCAGCACGCACCATTTTCATATCTATCTCAGTGACTGCTTTTCTTAAAGATGACTTTAGGCTCTTCAAATTTTTATGTGGTTTAGCACAGACCTTCCCCTCTAAGACCTGCCAAATTTTATAGTCCAAAGGATTAAGGTCCGGACTAGAGGAAGGCCAATCTTCGTGTCTTATAAAGTCGATTTTTTGACGGTCAAACCAGGCTTGAGTGGTCTTGGCTTTGTGTGCTGGCGCAGAATCCTCCTGGAACACAAAATTATGTCCCGAAAATAGCGTGTTGGGCAGATCTTTGACAAGCTTATCCAAAACTGTTTCTTGGTATACTTTCGCACTGATTTTGACACCTTTTTCGCAAAAATGAACCTCAGTTGGCCCGTAATAAGATACACCCAACCAGACCATCACTGATGATGGATGATGCCCATGTTGCACCCGCGGAACTCTTTTTCCTGCTTCTTCAGAGCTCCTAGCGTACACTCTATCATTCTGTTTATTGTACTTCTCTTCAATATCGAAAATCTTTTCGTCTGTAAAGAGGATATCACGGTGTCGATTTTTCGCGTACCGCTTTAACAACTTCCGGGATCTTTTAAGCCTTATTGTTTTTAGACGGGCATTAAGTAAGTGCCCACGATTTTTTTTGTATGCTCGTAGACTAAGATCTTCGTTTAAAACCTTTTTGACGGTTTTTCTACTGACACCCATCTGCAAAGCCATCAATTTCTGTTTTCGGACAGGATTTCTTGCTATCCGCGCCTTGATCGCTTTAATCACTGCTGGTGTTCGTACGGAGCGAGGCCGGCCAATTCTTTTCTTGTCCTCAATACTGGAGACTTCATTGTACCTATCAATAGTACGGTACACAAACCTAAGCGTTATTTTTAAATTTTTGAGCAACTTGAAAATGGTACTTGGCGAGTGCCCACAGCGGTGCAATGCAAACAGCTATTCGGTTTTCTTTCAATGTCCACTCCATCGTGAGAAATTGCAACGAATGACTGTTTTTTGTTTTAAAATAATTGTCAAACATTCAAAAATGGAATGCAATAAAATTTTCTTAAAATCATCTTCTAAATTTAAAAATAATATGCCAGTGACAGAACTTTGGGACCGACTAGGTATATGCAAAAGTTGATAAGAGAAAGTTCAATAACAAATCTCATGTATTTTGTTGTTATATTGTTATCCTGGGGCACTCCATAGGTGCAGAGCACCGGCATACGTTTCCACACCTTCCTGCCCTGAGTGACATCTGACCTCTCTTCAGCTCCGCCAAACTGCTAATCTCATATTTGGAACACTAGGTTCCGACAAGCTGCAATTATGTTAATACTTACACAAAGACAAGAAGAATAAAGCAGCTTTCCATGGGGTCGGGTAGCGGTTAGGATCAGTGGCGAAACCGTAGAAGGAGAATGAACCGCAGTCATTGGTGCTGTCCTTGATACGCAGGCATCTGTAATACATGGCATATATCTTAACCCTTCATAAGGCAACGGAAAATATAATCCCGCCATGATTTTATACGTTGCTAGCAGCTTTGCAAGTTAAGTCCCGCCTATCCACTATATGCATGCAACAACTCCTCCAGTATTTCGGACACGTGGCCAGACGAGGACCTGATAGACTGGAAAAACTCGTCGTTGTGGGACACGTGGAAGGAAAAAGGAGCCGTGGAAGATCACGAACCCATTGGACCGACACAGTAAAGGAAACTTGCAGACGTCTATCTGGCTGGCCGGACACCTATTGGCCTGGAGAGCATTAGTGCGCAAAGCAACAACCTCGTGTAGTCATGACCCTCAGTCATGACGATGCGATGAAGAACGAGAAGCAGCTTTACCCACATATCGCAAAGAACGAAGGCCAACCAGCATAAGTTCTATCCTATAACCATCCAGAAAGTATCCTCTAAAGTATTTCTACATGCAGGTGAAAGAACTTTAGGAATCTGAAGCTGTTCTGGAAATTACCCATTACATACAAACTTACAAAGCTACGATCTCACAGACTTTTCCTCTTTATAATATTAGGCCACTTAATACATTTCCATTTGATATGTATTTATGAAACAATAAGAACATGTATTTAAGGCTGCAGGCTGTTGAAATAGATACAAAGAGAAGTGATGAATAATTGAAATATGTGTAAAATTTTGTCAAAAAAAATATTAAAACATTTTTGTTAGACCTCTGGACTAGATTTTTAGTTTCTACTGATTTTGAAATGCATCAGCATCAAACACCCTGTATAATACTGATGTCATGTTTAAAGTGGGTCATAAAAGCTCAAAAGTGATTGAAAAATTGCCTATAAATCACATGACCACTATTATCCTGCCAGTATTATGATTAAGTGTGATTTATTGAAAGAGTCTACTTAAACTTAAGTAACAAATAAAATCAGAAGTTTAACAGACAATTATTTCAATTTTACATTTTTGCCACACTTCCTGCACCGTTTTACAGACATACTTAACCATTCATAGTACTTTTTGACTTAAACCACCTAAGTTTTAATGAACTTTGGTTATAGACACTTACCTATTGTAGATCCCAACGCTAGGAATATAGAATCCGGTGACATTATCCCTATTTTGCACCATAGGCTGCCCTAACAACCACTTCGGTGTCATTATGCCGGAAAGAATTAACATGAAGGCAACTAAGCTCAACAGGAGCCATGCTAAACTACGACCAGTAATAATCACGTAGCACATTGTGTTACTTGAGATAGAAACTGTAGTTTAAGTTACCGTGGCTAGGGCAATGTAAAGTTAGGAAAACATAAAAAAAAATATGGGTGTGTGAACTGTGTGAATGAGCGAAAAAAGCAAAATGTATCCGATGATTGAATGAGTACAAGTAGAGCACAAAGGACTTTTCTTGAAGTAGAGTAGAGAATTGACACTTGACAGATTATATTTTTAAAATCGGTGACAGATGGTTTGTGTTGTGTTGCTAGTGCACAGATAGGGTTCGCAAATTAGTTTTACACGGCACGGTTTTAGCGCCGTTTTGTTTCCAAATGTCCCAAAATAGAATTTCAAGACAGTGACTTAGTGATAAGTTTGATATCATTCAAAATATTAAGCTCTGTTTATTTCTAACAACTACATTTTTTTGTGAACAATGAAAGAGGTACGCCCTTTCACTTTCTTCAATAGTATTGAACGCATCTTACAGGGCGTCATCTGGCGGAAAATAAAGAAAACCCAAAAATCTGTCTGTTCGTGTTCTTTTTTCTCTACGTGCGTGAAATGGTCAATCGAAAGACCAAACTTTACTTGCAATATTGAATATTAGTATCAATTAGTGCTTAAATATATATAGTTATATAAACCTCGCATTTAATTGTCGTGTGTGCTAGATCTGAAGTGAAGTGAAATGTGGTCGATGACAGTGTAAATCTAATGTAAGTATTACCTGACTAAATTACCTTACACGTCTGCCTATTGCGCACCTCGTTAATAAGATCTGTTAAATTTTGTAGTATAATACCAGTTTGTCATTGTAATGTTCACTTAGTATAAAAAGGAATTAGACGTATTTGTACAGTTATTTTAGTCTAAGTCGTTGTTTTAGTCTAATATTAGTGTATATCAATAGTGCCATGAGATATTTCGATATACAAAGAAGTGTTGTCGAATCGAAAATAGGTAAGGATTCCTTCCTATTTTTACCAATCACTTCTTCGGTTGCTCAATCCTTTGTGAGACGTACTTTTACTTTTTTAACATTTGATTCTACGTTTCTCAAATTAATTTGAAGTTATTAAAAAGTGGGTAGATTAGAAAGTGCTATTTATTACGCATCTCGCATCGAAACCTAACTTTTTTTAAATCAACTGTAAAGCCAAGTCAATATGATAAACAGCCTGATGCATTATGTAGGCTGCATAAAAAATGCTACCTGACTAGATCTTTATCCCGTTTTACTGTTATGTTGTTAGATTGATTTACATTGATTTTTATATAACAGCTGCACTAGTGCACAATAATTGCTTGTTATTTTAAACCTTACTTTTACTTGGATGTAGCTCAGTGGTTCAGATAATTATTTTTATTGACCCCAATATGTTATGACCATAAAAGACCAAGTTTTTGTTATCTCTACATCTTTTTGTTTTTGCGTTGTGTTGCAATATCAATGTTGTAATGTATTGTTTGTTATAAGACAAGATAATGGAACAACTAAGATCCTAATCATAATATGTATTATAAAAGCATATTTAGTTAAAAGTGAATAATTTAAGTAAGCCACCTCTTGTATCTAGTTGTAACTGTTAGAATAGACATTACATACATATATACAACACAAACATAACATAGCTTTAGGCGATTCTTCCACTGCACCGCGTCCCGCCGCGGTGCGCGGAGCGACAGATTTTACCATCATATGCAAGAATCTCAATTTATATAGAAAATACGCCTAGTACTTCACACTGCCGACGCGGCAGTGCGCGTGAATGCGCGTGTAAGAAATCTGCGGGACGCGGTGCAGTGGGAGAATCGCCTTAGGCTTGTGGGCTTCAAGCTCTGAAGCTTGGTGACCCGATTGAGCCATACAAGATACTAACCGGGCACTATGAACTTAAAATAAATTACCAATAACACCTGACTCGCACCACAATCCCCATAGAGACTTGTCGAGCAACAGGGTGGTTAAAGCTTAGAACGAACTGCCAGACAATGTGCAAGCGATGCGTGTGCGTGCATGTCTATGCAGAGTCATCCGGTGTGTCATTTCGTATGAGGATTCATACATTACAACGCAGCGGTGTACATGCTGCACACGCAGGCTGTCTGGCCCGCCCTTCAATGTCAACCAATTCAGGAACAAATTAGACAAGCACACTAGTAACTCAACAATTATAAATTTAAGGTTAATTGGATACGGGCATCGTCAGTTGTTTCAACTGCCTGTCTGATAATTTGATAAATCAAATAAATTAATATCGGAACAGTCCACAACTATGCAAGATGGGCCTTTACTTGTCACCTATAGGCTATAAATACTTCACCACCATCATCATATGAGACAAAAGACGTCCACTGCTTGAGATACTCCTCCCCCCAAGAGTGCTAATTACATACTTATCTCCTCTCAGTTGCTTAATAGGTAGCTGGTAGACATCCTTCAGAGAAGCTTGCCTTTGTACATATTATGTTACCTGTTCTTGTACTTCTTTGTTTTGTTTTTGTTGTACAATTAAAGAATTTATATACACACTAGCTTCCGCCCGCGACTTCGTCTGCGTGGACCCGGGATAAAAACTATCCTATATTTGAATCCAGGTAATAAACTATCTTTGTGCAAAATTTCTTCTAAATCGGTTGAGCCGTTTCAGCGTGATTGAGTAACAAACATCCAAACACCTAAACATCCAAACATTCGCATTTATAATATTAGTAGGATACATACAGATATTCATATAAGAATAGTTGTTTACCATGGTTATAGAATATGTAAAAATTATTCATTGGTGACAATGACTATATGTAAATAACAATGTATAAGGTAGTTACTGCAGTTTTTACAAGCTTTATATTAACTTGACTTGTTCGTATGTAAGTATAAAAGTAAGTATGTATTTAAGTAAGTTGTCCGTCAAATCTTGCAAGTTAAATTTGACCCACTTCCCGGTGACCGATTGAGCTGCAATTTTGGGTATAAGTATATCTGTCTGTCTGTCTGTCTGTCTGTCTGTCTGTCTGTCTGTCTGTCTGTCTGTCTGTCTGTCTGTCTGTCTGTCTGTCTGTCTGTCTGTCTGTCTGTCTGTCTGTCTGTCTGTCTGTCTGTCTGTCTGTCTGTCTGTCTGTCTGTCTGTCTGTCTGTCTGTCTGTCTGTCTGTCTGTCCGTCCGTCCGTCCGTCCGTCCGTCCGTCCGTCCGTCCGTCCGTCCGTCCGTCCGTCTGTCTGTCTGTCTGTCTGTCTGTCTGTCTGCCACTTCACGCTTTTTAAACCGCTGAACCGATTTGGATGAAATTTGCGACATAAAAAAAAACAAAATCTATGGTACTATACTTATGTGCGGTTAAACATGGTGCTCGAACGGCTTATTCCAATTGCATGTTTAAAAAATAAAAAAGGCGGCAAATTACCAATTATTTAATTGATTAGTGATTACCTTGTATTTATTTTAATTTAAATATTTCCTCATATCGTTTGAGAAAAGCACTATACAATCCTCGGCCGGAACAGGGATTGCTGGACTCGTTGTATCCGGCCTCGTCTACGACTCGGCCGTCTACTCCAAACTCGTCCAGCAATCCCTTACTTCACGGCCTCTGCAGTAATGTACTATTTCTCAAACATGCTCGGAAATGTATGAAATGAAGACGTGAAGTTTCTTGTTTAAGGCTCCCTAGATTTCTTCTTGGCCCTACGCCAAGAAGTAATGTATGAAAACCCTAATAGTCCAGTAAATGAACTGACAACTCGTATGGAAAAAATGTCAATTTTGGAAATAATTTATAATAGCTTATTTTTTATGTGTAACGGATATATTATCAATTAAATAGTTACCCAGCGACAAAATCCGACAAAATTTCAGACATCAAAAAAATGATAAGTTAACTAACTTCTGAAAAGTCAGAAAAAATATTAATAAATATTTTTGTCTTTATTTTGTTTCATTTACATTTGCTCTATAATATTCAAGATAAATCGTATAAAAAAGACAATGCATGCTTCATTGACATCTACATAATTACTTCCGGGTGGAAAGTTTGTCGGATTCTTAAATAAATTATCTTAGAATAACATTCTCAAATGCAATCAACAAAAAAAACGCTATTATAAATTAATGTTTTTCAAAATCGTATTTTGCCTGGAGTACTAAGTAAAACCATTATTGTCCGCTACTCTAACTTTTTAAATTTGCTTACTAATATTAAACTGACAAAGGAAAAATTACATACTGCCAACCACCACTAGACTGTAAGCATACTTGCGACATAAAAAAAAACAAAATCTATGGTACTATACTTATGTGCGGTTAAACATGGTGCTCGAACGGCTTGTTCAAATGGCATGTTTAAAAAATAAAAAAGGCGGCAAACTACCTATTATTTAATTGATTACCTTGTATTTATTTTAATTTAAATATTTCCTCACATCATTTGAGAAAAGCACTATACAATTCTCGGCCGGAACAGGGATTGCTTACTTCACGGCCTCTGCAGTAATGTACTATTATTACAACCAATATCAAATCTAGCGTTACACAAAAATCGACCTTATTGCATGTCAATAAAGATCTATGATAAGCTACCTGATCAAAGAACTAGCTTAATAACAATTTATAAATGTATTAATACCCTAAAAAAATTTAGTGACAAATGCTTATTATCATTAGGCAAAAAAATATTTTCTTTTAATCTATTTTATTTTCATACAAACATAGCAATTAATAAATGTAATGAAATCCAACCTTCCCAGAGAGCTCAACACATAGACAAGTGTTTGAAAGAGGAAATCCTTATCTTGATTATATGACGTATATACAGCGAACGAAAAAACCATAGAAGTCTAAGTAGCGCCGCAAAATGGCCCATTACCATTATGCTGGGATGGGGGCGGGGTGTCAAAACGATGCCAGGCAGCAGTTTGGTTCGAACATGAGCATACCGGGTCTTAGGCACGTGTTTGGGTAGAAATTTGTAAGGAGCTCGCATCACTGCGTATATATTTAAATTCAATTCAATTCATATTTGTTTATTAGTTGCGTGAATCAACTTAATTATGCCGCTAGCTGGCATTAGGGAATGCAATTTCAGACTTAGCCGACTTTGTGGTCTTATACGAGAGTTTGGGCGTTTGTTTTCCACTGAAAACGTTTGCAAATGCCATGCATTCTATTCAATTATTATCTTATCAACATGTGAAATAAAAATAAAAACTGCATGCAGTGGTTATACCGTCAGGGTTTAATATTATAAAAAGTTATTTTAATAATGGTGGGTTTTAATTTCTCATTCCCCATCCCCCCCCCCCCCCCTCGTGTGGTGTCGGGTTAGAATAGCACCACCCCCTTTCTTCCTGTGGGGGTCGTAAGGGTCGACAGGGTTAAAGTGTGTTGTGGGCGATGGGCTAGCAACCTGTCACAGCGATATCACATTTTGTCGATCTTTTATACCCACATTTATGCTAAAGTGGTACTGGAATTTCTCAGTCAGATGTAACTTATTTTGTCATGGCGTGTTTTATATGCAAAGTTTACTCTCGCGAAATGTCCGAGAATGATTCTTGCGAGATCGAAATTGCATTCCCTAGTGCTAGCATAAAAGCATGCAATCATAATTAACATGTTTCTTTCCTTGTTTCAGAAAACCCCAGCAACAATCAAATTATGTTATTGTAAATAACGATATATCTGTGATCTCGTTCTTGTGTATAGTTAATCTTATTTTTATAATCTATCAGTGATTCTCGTCTGCTGTTTCGTCAGTTTGTTTATGAAGCGACGATGAGTTCTATCAACTTGAAGCCGCCACCGCCACTTAAGCAGATTGACTTGGATCAGGTGAGAATTCATCATTAATTAATTGTTTTTTTTGAAGAATAGGGGTTTTGCCGTAGTGTTGGGTTACTCACTCGTGAGGCACCTCATTTGTCATGATCATTTCATTAAAAAAAAAAAAACCTCACGAGGCACCGCCTCGTTTCTCACTCGTTCGGTCATCACCTCGCGCTTCATTTATGCCTCCAACCTCAAAGCCTCGCCCCTCGAGCTCCAGACTCGCGCCTCTTTCCCCCATCTACAATACAATATTGTATGTAGTGAAGGAAGGTAAGTAAGAATATTGAACATGAAAGTAATTGGTGTTCAAGTATTAAATGTCACTACATGCTTCGAACTCTATCAGACACTTTGAAGCGACACTGCCGCGAAAACACTCACCCTGAAGAACTCCCGAAGAGCTCGAAACATGTCGCCCGTAATGACATTTAATACGTGAGTTGAACCGTCTAATTAGCATTATTTCAACATGTCTCACGAGAGTTTAAATTAGATAGTAAGCACTTAATCATTTCAATGTTTTGTTTGCTCGTTCTCGCGCACGCGCCGCGCCGCCCAACTCGACGCGCGACGCAAGAGGCCTAAACTGTTCTCATTATTCCAAACTATAATTTGAGCAGCCGTTATTCCGCGGTTGGCACACTTTTCGTATTTCGTCATCGGACAACTGTGTATAGCTAATTTGAGTTTATGTACTGTCCGTGCAATTATTGATTTTTGTCTGGGATTTGTTTGGCTGGGACATTTTTTTTAATACGACGGTGGCAAACAAGTGTACGGTCTGCCTAATGGTATTAAGCGGACTGCAATGAACATGATCGCAATAAATAAATTTGATATATTTAGTATTCCGTGGTTGGGCATTTTCAAGAAATTGTTTACGTACAATATTAGCGTGAGTAAAAATAATAATGAACTCAGTGTCAGTTTTGTGACGACGTGTAAATATATAGTTTGTATAAAAAAGTATACTTTTTCTTTTCAATTTATAAATTACTAGCTTCGCTTAGCTTCGCGACTTCGTCTGCGTGGACCCGGGATAAAAACTATCCTATATTTGAATCCAGGTTATAAACTATGTTCGTGCAAAATTTCATCTAAATCGGTTGAGCCGTTTAAGCGTGATTGAGTAACAAACATCCGTTTGGATGTTTGTTACTCTAAACATCCAAACTTTCGCATTTATAATATTAGTAGGATACTAGATTCGTCTCGGTTTGCGTGGACCTCGTCCAAATTTCATCGAAATCGGTTGTGCCATTCATCCAAAGCGTGATTGAGTAACAAATATCCAAACTTTCGCTATAACAAACATCCAAATATTGATATGTGAAACAAGTAAATTTTCGTCAGAAAACTGACACCGAGTTAATTTTTGTTTAACAACTCACGCTAATTGGTTATACTTTTTTTTTAATGCCCAGTTAGGGATTTAGTGGTTTGTACAGGCTTTCTATGCAAATTGTACCCGTTTTCATTGATCTTGAGTATATTTACTCTGCAATGATACGGAAACAAATAATGACTCATCTATGCACATATATTACCAGTGTGCGATGTCATTTGAAACGGAGATTGATGATTAAAATATTTTTCTCAAACATGCAATGGAATACTGACGTTGTGGTATTCATCGGTAATAGGCTCCGAAGTATTTCGTTTATGGCGCCGCGAGACGAGAGATCCGTAATGGAGTTTCATACAAAATTGGAGGCCTTGGCCTGCAAAGCGACCTTTTGTTTCAGTATGAATTCGTGGCGTTCAGCCATCAAAAAAATATTGGACTTTTCTCTTATAGGAAAAAGACGAAAGATATGTCTATACAGTCGAACTCACCTTGATACCATGTCGCTTTTACCCGTTTGACAACTTCGTACGGCAGTTTAGCGACACGGTACAAAGGTGTTCAGCAGCTTGTGAGTTTGATCGTACAATAGTGTAAAATAAAATACACATGCATACACTGCTTTCGATTATAACTATTAAGAGTCCGCAGTAAGCTCGATTCTCCATACAAACGGGAGTTTCGTGCTCATTTTAAAATTACATGTTGGATGTTACGAAACTTTGCATATACAATGACATGAGGTATATCTATGTCTGTAATTAGTTTATATGGTTCCAGTTTATAAAACAAACAAAATACAGCAAAAACAAGTTATGTTTGAAAAACTTAAATTCGCTGTATTTTTTTACTATATAGTATCTGAAGCTACATAAACTAGTTACAGACCTTGATATACCTCATGTCATTGTAAATCCAGTTTCATTACAATCAAACACGTAGTTTTAAAATGAGAGCGTATCTACTTTTGTATGGAGAATCGAGCTTACCCTATTGCCCCAAAAAATTAAACTGTACTTTTTACTTCTAGCATATTGTTATTCTGTATTTGTCACTGTTTGTATATGTCTGTACTTGTTTTTGGCAATAAATTATTATTCTATTCTATTCTATTCTTCTATTCTATTCTTACCGCGGACTCTTAACTTGAAAATATTTAATATTCCTCCGACCCCAAAAAAGCTAAAAAAAAGTGAATTATTATGTTATGACCCTTTACGTTTTAAACGAGTAAAATATTTTAACCCAACGTCATTGCGTTGGGGGACCGCTAAGTAAATACAATTTTCGTGTTACGCTTTAGATTATTTGAGTTGGCCGAATTCCATCAAAGTAGTCCATTCAAAAAGCAACTCTAACGTCCTAGGTACAAGATTCCAAGTCCAATGACAGTTTCATAAAAAGTCGGCCACATTAAATAATCTCAACTCTATCACGGTTAGTTTTTGCAGCTATACTAACGCACTACTGTCGCGTGTCACTTGCTATAGTTTATCTGTCAAAAGTAACGAGCACGGTTAGCGCGCGAGCTCTCGCACTATCCATCTCTTTCTAAGCCTTTAATGCCGGCTGTAAACACTCGTCGAGACACCCCGAGACAGAACGAGAACGAATGTGTACATGATGCTCTCACCTCGTCTCGCCCGCTCAGGTCTCGTCTCGGTACGCCTCGGGCGCGCGTCGGTTTTTGCGGCCGACTCAAAGGGTTGTTCCGCTGTTCCAATGACGCAACGAGTGTGTACATGGCGTGCTCTCCTCGAGAGCTTCTCGCCCGAGACTCGGCGAGAAGCTCTCGACGGGTGTGTACACAGATAGAAAATATATCTTCAATCAAAGAAACATATTTCAGGCAAGAAATTTCCAGTTTTCCATATCAGGAAAACATTAATTAATATATACTATAATATATATTAACATAATAATATCATATAAATAAATCCGCACAGCGTCTGGTTGGCATAATAATTGTGTAATCTATCATGTTTAGATTATGTAGATATCTTGGCACTGCCGTTCGTCACCCGAGTCATGAACCTGTACAGAAGGCAGTCGTTTTATGTCTGTACAGTTGAGCTTGTGTCGTTCAATATTTAAGTTTGCACCATACTGTATTCGTTTTTAGTTTTCTTCCTGTATCACAAATGTATTTTTAACTTGTTTTCCGTTTCCGTATTTACGTATATTCACCATCAGAAATAAAAGTTGCGTTTCAGTCTGTCAAGTTGACAGTGACAGTGACACTGACACACAGTTTGGCGACGCGTTCACACGCTGCAATCTGCCATGCCACTCTGAGCTATAACCACGAACTTCGAATGTCGAAGTTCGGATATCTCTATCTCTATCGCACTTACATACTGCTTATTTTTACTTAAGATACCTATGTATTCTTTAAAATATGTTTTAGCGTAGGTATTTGTTTTGTGTTGCCTTCCAGGAGGTAACTCATGTAAAGGTTCCGACGGAAGACCAGCGCTGGCCTCCTAGGTTAGCACCATGCTGAGTCGGGGCCTTTTCGTGGACCCTGCTACTTTTAGTTTACTGTGTTTTGTTTTGTATACCCATTGTTTTGTCCACGAATAAATGTTTTCTTTCTTTCTTTTCTTTCTAATTACTTGATATAAAACTCAATATGTTTCGAACTTTATTACTTAAACTAACTATTTCATATCTTTACGTGATTATTAAAACGATCTTTTTTTAAACTAAATTACAGCCAGCATTATAAGAGACAGATGGATAGTGCGAGAGAGCTCGCGCGCCGTCTTGCGCTAGGGTTAAAGCAATGACGCGTAGTGTCCGAGAGGCAATGGGATTGCTCGCAGTATTTGAGCTCCCGAAGCGTTGTGGAACCGCCCTGTGCAACCCGAACTGAGCCAACTTGGACTGGGGCGAAAAACAAATGGCATTTCATTATATAAACAGCGTACACACTTTCAGGCAATCGCTGTTTCAATCGGCTGCCTTTTTTTTTCTATTACCGCCCCAGTCCAAGTTGGCTCAGTTAGGGTTGCACAGGGCGGTTCCACAACACTTCGGGAGCTCAAATACCGCGAGCCATCCGGTTGCCTCTCGGACACGCGTCATTGCTCTGAATATTAGCCGTACAGTATCGATACTGAGGCAGCTATCCACTAGAGGCAGCCTCGGGCCGAGCGGCTGCCTCGCCCCGAGGCAGCGCAAGTTGAAACGCTGCCTCAATCTCATGCTTCAGCTGCTCTAGTGGATACACTTTTGCAGCGCCGCTAATAGTCGCGGCGTGTAACCGCTTTTAGATAGCGACTTCCGAAGCGGGCTCCGTTTTTTCGACTTTAACAAATATAACGTGTGTTTCAGATATGGGGCGACCTCCGCGAGGGCATCGAGCATGTATACAGGAAACAGCATATGGAGAGGAAGAGATACATGGAACTGTATACGTATCCTTTACAACTTTATCTATACTGATCTATCCTCCTGAGTGGGTTGGTTGGTTCCTATAGAAATAACAAAATGCTTCTGTGGCACTTGGCTAGAATTTGAACTGGCCATGGGCCTAATAAAATGGGCGGAAAGGTTCTCGAGTGGCGACCGCGCGCAAGCGCAGCGTTGGTAGGCCCACAAGGTGGACTGATGACCTGGTAAAGGTCGCGGGAGTCCGCTGGGTGCGGGTGGCGCAGGACCGGTCACTGTGGCACTCTTTGGGGGAGGCCTTTGTCCTGCAGTGGACGTCTTTCGGATGAAATAGGCCTATAAGGCCGCGGTCTGGACGCCAGCGGGTAGCGGGGCGGCGAGCGGCTGCCCATGCATTGAAGTCGCTCGAATGTATGGACTGCGCTCGTCGCCCCGCTTCCCCCTGGCGTCTAGTCCGCAGACTGCACGCCAGCGGACAGAGGGGAAAGACCCAGATACAAAGTGCATATACACTCTCAGGGTATTCCACGTGTCGAATTTCTAAATGCAATCTTTGGCCACCAGTGCCTGCACCAAATGTTTCTGTTTTGCCCAATGGTTGCCTGGTAGAGAATGCCTTATGGCATTAAGTCCGCCATTTGTACTTAATCTTGTATTATGCAATAAAGTTTAAATAAATAAATAATAAGAGTAATAAGAGAGAGGATAGAGCAGTGGCGTGTCTAGACACGCCACTGCTCTCTCCTCCACGGTTTCAGAATAGGGCAAGCCGAGACATACGTTTTTGTAATTTCCTCGGATAATTGGCGCGATAAATCTTTATTAAGACATCTGTCTCAAATAGCTGTTTACCAAAATTACTAAAAGAAATCACAGCGTTCATAGTTATGCTTTAATAAATTAAGCTGCGAAGTAGGTACACAAATCAGGCGTAGGTTTTGGCGAAGAAATTAGTTGTTTCTTCTGAGCAAAGTTAAAGTGTTTACCTTTCCTTCGCCAAGCAATACTTGTACACACTTTAAATAATCACAATCCGAAGGCACTACTTCAATCCGATTAAACCACAACACAGCAAACAAAATACTTAATGACCGCACTGACCGGTCTAACAAACAACAAACAAAAGTATTGCAAACGCAGATTACTAATATGTAGCTATTGCAAATTAAAATTGCAACTACGAGGGGTGGCTGGAAAGTAATCTCCTTTGTCTATTACAATTAGAAAGTCACACTGGCCACTATGTTTTCCAAATGTCTGTTTATTCCTTTTTTAAATTTGCCGCTATTCATTTGTTTATTACATTTTGCTTTGAATTGGCAGCATTAATTGGTGAATATGTCGGAAGAAAAAAGTAAAATGGTAAAAATTGAGCAACGTGCGGTTATTAAGTTCCTCACTCGGGAGGGTAATACTCCATCGCACATCCGAGAACGCATGTTGGCGGTGTTCGGTAACTCATGTCCTTCCGAATTTGTCGTAAAGTTTTGGTCGAAAAAATTTAAAAATGGCCGCGAGAGCCTTGAAGACGATCATCGCTGCGGAAGGCCTGTTTCAGCGGTTACTGGTGAAAATGTGGCCGGTGTCAAAAAACTCATTATGGAAGACCGCCGTATTAAGCAGTGGGAGATTGCACGAGATATTGGCATTAGTAAAGAACGGGTGCACCAAATTATTCACGAACATTTGGGAATGTCCAAGGTCAGTGCTCGATGGGTGCCCAGAATGCTGACTCCGTTTGATAAAGTGCGACGTGTCGAATGCTGCAACGCGTTTTTAGAAATGAGCAAAGGTATGGAGGAAGAAATTGTTTCTAAAATAGTGACTTGTGACGAAACCTGGATTCGCCAATGGGATCCTGATAGTAAACAGGAGTCCATGCAATGGATATCTAAGGGTGAGAAGCCTCCTCGCAAGTTTAAGGTCCGTCCGTCAGCAGGCAAACTGATGGCGACCATTTTTTGGGATGCCGAGGGGATTTTATTAATAGATTATCTACCAAAAAATACTACGATGAATGGTACATATTATGCAAACTTATTATATCAGCTCCGAGAAAAAATAAAACAGACACGACGAGGCAAACTTGCCAAAGGAATTCTTATATTGCACGACAACGCCCCCGTGCACACCGCTCAAGTTGTGAAGGCAGCTATGGAAGCAAACGGCTACGACCAGCTGGATCACCCACCTTATAGCCCAGGTTTAGCCCCCTGCGACTACTTTTTGTTCAGGCTTTTAAAAAAAGACCTAAGAGGGCGGCGATTTTTGACCGATGAAGACATGAAGTCTGCAGTAAACGAGCATTTTGACAGCAAAACAAAAGAATATTATTTTAACGGTCTAATGTCACTTTATGACAAATGCAATAAGTGCATTTCTCTTACAGGACTATATAGAAAAATAAAAAAAAACTAGCCACGACAGTTTTTTACTTCATACTTAGGTAGATTACTTTCCAGCCTCCTCTCGTAATAGCAATGAAGTGAAGTCGGCCGTCAACACGCGCACGCGCGAATTTCGCATTTCACTAGACTTGTGTACAACTCCATACGCATGCCCGGCTTAAAATCTCGTACTGTTTGCTATATGAACCTATAATAGTTATATCTCATTATTAGGCAGTCTTGATGGGTAAGAAAGACATAAAGATAGCTAGAATAGAAGCCCGCTTGCAAGCCAACGCGTGCGAGCGAGATGACTAGCTGTGTTTCCAGCGAGGTCGGCTCGTCATCGCAGCGACAGTGCTGCCAGCCAATGGTGGTCGAATTTTGTACTACGATGTTGTTCATTTGAAAAATGTAGTGAGAGCGCGAAGCGCCAATTGTAATAGTTCGTGCTCTCGTTACCTTTGATTTTTGATCGAGAATTAGTTTGGAAGGCAAGCCCGGCTTGTATGGCAGTACCGCCTCTGGTGAAGAGGTTCAAAGGCTTAATTTGAAATGAATGATGTCCCCTTAACCGCACAACAGTCATGTGTACAACTATTGTACTTCGGTGCACCAGAACACATTCACGGGCCCCAGCATGTCGCACAGCAGGCCGCAAGCCAGCTACGTGCGACAGAGCGTCGGCATGGGCGCAGGCAGCAAGAAACAGGTGACCAACTGACCGATACAAATAGTACATTACCACGGAGGCCGGGAAGTAAGGGGTTGAAAATGAAATGAAAAGTTCATTGTATAAGGGCAACTTACAATATAAATCACGACCCTGTATCCTGAGCTAGGAAACCCTGTTTCGCTGCTCCAAATACTTAACCTACGTATCTGTACAAGTGTACAAAGAGAGCAAAATACAAAATAAATATGGCTAGTTTTAGATGGTTAAAATTGCGTGTGTGTGTGTGTGTGTGTGTGTGCGCGCGTGCGCGCGCGTGTGTGCGTGTCCGTGTGTGTGTGTGTGGGTTGCCGGCCGAGTATATATAGACGGCCGAGCGTGGCAAGGGATAGTTATAAAGCTGGCAACCCCTTTTCACGCCGAGGTATAGTTTAAATTATTTGAACTGAGCTCATGAATGGCCATTGTACTGAGCTCCTGAATAGCCTTTGTTTGCCTTTTTCCTTTGGTGTTTTTTTTTTACCGCCACGTAAAATGTTCATTGAATGAACTTTATCTTCTTATACAATAGATTCCAAATTGGCTAACGAGATAAAATACCACACACAGCGCCTTGTACCTGGCTCGCTGGAAGCGGGTTGTTTTATCTTTTAGTTCATTTTGAATCTATTGAATAAGACGATAGGGTTCATTATACATTTAATGTGTCGCTAACCTTTTTCTTGCAAAAAATGGCACGCGTCCGACCACACAGTCGTATTGTTAGTCTTGAATTTTATTGTTAAGAAGATAAGAAGATCAGTCCAGTTCAGAAAATCTCAACTATATGTATAGTGCTTTTCTCAAACATGCAATGTAATAAATAAATGAAAACCCCAAGAAATCAAACTTTAATTTTCATGGCCGAACGCCGTGATTCTGTGCCACGAATTGTGCAGTCGTCGTAAATATACCTATAAATTTTCTTCCTTCAGAGGCTCTAGTATAAGTTTTACCGAAACGAAACGTTACGATCGCGTTTGCGTTTTACCCCCAATTTGTATGCGATTTGACAGCTAAACGCAAACGCGGTCGTAACGTTTTGTTTCTGTAAAACTTATACTAGAGCCTCTGACATAGGGTGAGTTGCACCAAACCGTCTGTAAGTCGTAAGCGGTGTTCGTTATAATCTTGGAAAGTTTGACAAGTTTCTATGGACTGACAGCTTTCGGCCTGTAATCGTGAGTTGGTGCAACCCGCCCATAATCTACTATTGATGTGCATTTTTTTGTGTCTTTTTTAACCCCCGACGCAAAGAGAGGGGTTTTATAAGTTTAACGTGTCTGTCTGTCGTATCTTAGCTCCCAAACGGATGAACCGATTTTTTTTTTTTGGGTCATAGATAATTTTATCGCGAGAATCTCAGTTCAGCCGCTTTTGAGATATTGGACTTTGAAATGGAAATGTTGGGGGTTTTTACTTTTCTAAGTTGTAGTTATTAATTGATGGTTTTTTTTTTGCAGAGTCCGGCTACAACAGGTGGTGCTCAGCTGGTCGGCTTGGAGCTGTACAAGAGGCTGAGAGAGTTCCTGAGGAACTATCTCGTCAACCTTCTTAAGGCATGTATCATTGCACAGTTGTGATGTGTGTTTAGGGCACACACCCAAATCCGCCTGTTAGGGCTTTATGGAGGTTTCCAGACTAACTCAGGGGTACTATGGGGGATCTAAGGGCGAATGTAATATGAACACAGACTAAGTTATAACAAATAAGGGTCTTACGCCCGTTTATTTAACGATAATCAAACACTAGAATCTACGGTACGGATGAACGCGGTCGCGGACTTATCCTTACAAACTACGGGATATTAGTGGGAGCGTTAATTCGGGAAGCCTAAGGCTGACGAGGGCTTGCCAAAACCGCCGCCTTGAAGGCTGTAGGAACCTGGAACCGCGGGCTGATGAGGACTTGCCAAAACCACCGCCTTGAGGACTAGGGTATTCGGGAACGTCTAAGGCTGACGAGGACTGGCTAAAACCGCCGCCTTGAAGACGCAGGGGGAAGGGAGGGGGCAGTGCTATCCGAAGCGGGCTCCGGAGAACACTGCTCGTTGAAGGCGCGCTCCGGCCTTTTAAAGCTGCCCGGTGTGACGTCACCGCCCTGCCCGGTGTGACGTCACCGCCCTGCCCGGTGTGACGTCACCGCCCTGCCCGGTGTGACGTCACCGCCCTGCCCGGTGTGACGTCACCGCCCTGCCCGGTGTGACGTCACCGCCCTGCCCGGTGTGACGTCACCGCCCTGCCCGGTGTGACGTCACCGCCCTGCCCGCGCCCGCGCCCGCGCCGCTCGCCCCGCGCGCGCTGCCGTTGCGCGGCGCAGACGCGTCGTCACACAGTATAAGTGTTCACTTTACCATGTCACTTTGATATCTAAATGAGAACTCATACGGCTCACTTTACCTCGTCACTTTGACACTTAAATGAGATTGCCTCTGTTTCAAATGATTAAGAGTCCCCAGGACGCTCGACACAAGTCGGCTGCCCGTACAAACGTAGTTTTGCTCTCATTTTAAAACGGCGTGCCTGAATAAGATGAAACTTTGTATACCTACACAATGGGATAAAGCAGCAATTACAAAAAATCACGCTTCCTGGCCCGAGAGAGACGTTAAATTTTGTACTCGCCACGGGCGGTATTAAAAGAAAGCACCTGACCCCGTATCATGGTCGGCCTTATCACGCGATAAGTGACAAGATAGAGCGTCCGTCTCGTTCTATTGAACGGTGTCAGACAGTGACGGACGCTCTATCTTGTCACTTATCGTGGCCAGGCCGTCCATACTACGGGTACAAATCGCATTTATTTTGCCAGAAGCAAGGGCGTCAAATACCTGCGATCTGAGACATTCTTTGTTTTACCGCCCTAGGTAAGTAATGTACTATTACTTTATAGAATGGAGCCGATCTTATGGGCGAAGACGTACTCGCCTTCTACACCAATCAATGGGAGGAGTACCAGTTCAGCTCGCGGGTGCTTAATGGGGTCTGCGCTTACCTGAACCGACATTGGGTCAAGCGTGAGTGCGAGGAGGGCAGGAAGGTCGGTATTATTGTTAAAACCTCATTTCTAATTAGTCTTAAAGCGATTTCCATGATTGTAGATAGCTGGGAGGTTATTTTGATGAGTTATATATAGTATTGGAATTAGTATATTGCCTTGTGGAACTCTCAATTCTATTATGAATTCTTTTTAGCTATCGCGAAGAGGAGTAAAATCTTCCTACGACGCTAATATCAGTTAAAACACGAATAAAAAGCGTGATTGTAGAAATTTGAGAAGTCATTTGAGTTGATTAGTAATAATATGGCCCCTAGTATAGTCCCTGTGAAACTCCCAATTTGTTATGACGACTTTTTAATTTAGGCGGTTGTTATAATAAAATTAACCGTCTTATTTATTTAAATTGTTATTTCCCTTTATAATGTTGATATCTTATGTTTTAAGCTTTGCCACGATGTAGGACGAACGTCATATTTGAATAGGATTTTACTATTAAAAGCAATCGAATGTTCTTATATTATGTTTTTGTACGTTTTAGGGAATCTACGAGATCTACCAGCTGGCGTTGGTCACGTGGCGCGACAATTTGTTCAAATGTTTGAACAAACAAGTCACCAATGCTGTGCTGAAGCTGATTGAGAGGGAAAGAAATGGGGAGACTATTAACACCAGATTGGTGTCGGGGGTGAGTTTCTCACTTTGTCAGTATATGTTGTATACTAACCAAGAAGCAAGGTCTCACGAGAGCTCCAAGGGATGCGCTGTGTTGAGAGCGAGGAACCTGGATTTGTCTCTGGCGAAGAGAAAATAGACATAAAGAGAAGCTATAGTGAAAATGCACTTACATCCAATATTTGACAGCTGTCATCCCAGTACAATTTATGTCATCATATGTCATCATTGTCGAATGACGGCTGTCAAATATCGCCTGCAAAAAAATCTAATTATAACATGAACCTAGACAGGCTGAAGGCTGCCTCTGGACAGGCTGTACGTGATGCCACAGTGAGGGACGGAAAGGCTCCTATGCAGCTAAATTAAGAACTGCTCTTAAAATGGCTGATGACTTGCCATAACCTCGTAAGTCCCCGCGTACTTACTTAAGTACAAACTAAGCATAGTAGTTCAGACCTGATAATGAAACTGCATAGCACGAATAACTGCCTAATGTACTTACCCAAGTACAAATTCTTCGTTCCCCATGTACCGGGTAATTTTTATATCTCGGTCTGCAGCACTATTCTTGGTTTGTACTTGTTATAGTACATCCAGCAGATATGAATACTGCTATTGAAAAAACACAGGACTTACGAGGTTAAACTACCTACTCAATCTGGACGGGTAATGGTTTGTGTGCCACAACTTCATACTAAATCAGTTGTGGCAAATAAAAAAAAGTGGAACTATGACAAGGACAATGAATTATATTTCCCTTTCTGTCACACTTTCGAGATTTGTATACTACCAGCTCGCTCGCACGTGGTATTATTATTACCATAACCTGTCCAGAGTATTCTAGGTTCATGAATTATAATTAGTGAATAAATTGCAAAAAGACCACTAGTGATTTCTTACACATAGAAAATGCAAACGTAATATTTTCTAGTAAAGATCAATGTCAAATGACGCCAAATAATAATGGGAAATGCAACAAAAAATATCCGACGGTTTTCGTTGAGATATCTTTGTTTGCCCGTGTGGTGTCGACCCGTGTGGCGTCTTGTTAGAATTTCACCACCCCCTTTCGTCCCGTGGGTGTCGTAAAATTCGGACCAGGGTTGAAGTGTGTTGTGGGCAATGGGCTAGCAACCTATCACTGCAATATCACGTTTTGTCGATCTTTTATACCCACATTTATGCTAAAAGTGGCCCTGGAACCGTTTCATGTGCTTTGCCTACCCCTTTTGGGAATAAAGGCGTGAATGTATGTATGAATGTATCTTTGTTACGAAACGCAAGGTAAATTAACAAGCGTTAGCAACTCCTTTTAGGTTGCAATTCACTCCTCCGTATTGTAACTTATGTCCATTTGAAATTGCAGTTAGTAATAGGGTCCCGTATCCAAAGGGTAAAAACGGGACGCTATCCCTAAGGCTCCGCAGTCCGTTCGTCCGTCTGTCTGTCCGTCTGTCACCAGGCTGTATCTCATGAACCGTGATAGACAGTTGGAATGTTCACAGATGATCTATTTCTGTTGCCGCTATAACAACAAATACTAAAAAACAGAATAATATCAATAAAAAAGGGGGGGTTCCCATATAACAAACGCGTTTTTATAGATAATGGTGCGGAACCCTTCGTGCGCGAGTCCGACTCGTACTGGCCGGTTTTTATTTTATTGCTTAAAGTTATATGGCTCCTCGCTCGTATGTCAGCAGTTAGACTATACGCTCGGCTTTGCCTCACGATCAAAATTTGTGTCTCAATAAAATACCGTCCTCACAAAAATCCTAACACGCACCACGCTTTTCCAGGTGATCAACTGCTACGTAGCTCTCGGCTTGAACGAGGAGGACCCAAGCGCCCGTGGACAGAATCTGGCCGTGTACAAGGACACCTTCGAAGCCGTGTTCTTGGAGGACACTGAGAGGTTCTACACCAGAGAGAGCACGGAGTTCCTCAGGAACAACCCGGTCACTGAGTACATGATCAAGGTAAGGAGCCTATCACGATTATTTCTCTTGAAAAATACGCTACGGCTTTATACTGTGGGGCAAGTTGATTGAGGAAGGCGGCCTTCAAAACGCAGAATACACTTGCAATTCATAGTGCTGAAGATGAGTTGGAAGATGACTGAAACTTACATTAATATCTGACAGGACAAATGCCTAAAAATACCAGACACATCTTAGTTTGCTAATTAGAGGTTTAGGTCTAGCTAGTAACTTCTATCTGAAGCGCCCGTGGACAGAATCTGGCCGTGTACAAGGGCACCTTCGAAGCCGTGCTTTTGGAGAACACTGAGGGGTTTTACACCAAAGTGAGCACTGCTTTTCTGAGGAACACCGCGGTCACTGAGTACATGATCGAGGTAAGCAGCCTGTCACGGTTATTTCTCTTAAAAAATGCGCTACGGCTTTATACCGTGCGGCAATTTTACTGTGGAAAGCGGCCTTCAAAGCACAGAAAATATGTGCATTTATTGTTCCGAAGGGAAATTTAAATGTCACCGAGACCTGCATTCATATCTGATAGGCCAAATTACCCAAAAATACCGGGTGCATCTTTGTCTCGCTCCTATCCGAAATGGTTCTGGGATAACCAGTGATCGGAATTAGGTGAGCCAAAATACCTATTATTCGCAAGAGGACATAATATAAAGTGGTTGCAACCGGGTAGGAAAACAGAATTTTCTCTTAAATACCGGGTATTCGTTATTTTTCCGGGTACCAGTCGTCATGTTCAACATATATGTTTTTACTTATAGAACGGGATGTTTAATGTTAATCTAAAAGTTATAACCATTTCATACTTTTTCCTTCCCTTTTTACTACAAACTAACATAAACAATCCCGTACTATTAGTAAAAATATGTATGTTTAACATTACGACTACCTATAGTACCCGGACAAATATCGATTACCCGGTATTAAAGAAAAAAAATATTTTTCTACCCGGTTGTATCCACTCTACATTATGTCCTGTTGCGAATAATAGGTATTTTGGCTCACCTAATTCCGATCACTGGGGATAACTTCCCGAAAAATATTGTATCTTTTCTTCTGTAGTGCGCGGAGCGAATTAATGTATTTCTTACACGAAAGCGTGATTTACTCGAATCTAGAAACTGCCTTACACTAAAAACAACCATAATTAACTCAATTTTCAATTTATATTTCTACTAGTTTCAATTTTTTAAAGTATAAAAACGAAACTACTTCTGTATTATTATTATTTCTAACCATCACAACATTTGTCAACAGGCCGAGCAACGCCTGCAAGAAGAGCAGAGACGTGTGCAAGTGTACTTGCACGAGACAACTATGGAGCGACTCGCAAAGACTTGCGACCGCGTGCTGATCGAGAAACATCTCGAGATATTCCATGCCGAGTTCCAGGTATACTCATAGACATGATTTAACTACATTTGTTGAGTTACGTTACGTTACGTTTGTTGAAAAACTTGATGCGCCATTGCCGAGGCATTGGAACAAACTTGATGTAGGAGTAACCAGGGATGGTGCATATAATCTTGGTGTATTTTAATTTCTACTTGTTTTTTTAGTTTTAACCACCCTAACCCTAGTTTGTAAATATAAATACTATTAACAAATTATGGATCATATGGTCTGAGAATAAAGATTGATTGATTGGACATAAATCATAGTACACAGGTAAAAATACTGACAAAATAGGTTAAGTTGGTAGAAAACTTAACAAAGTTATGCCTTTAAGAGATCTATTCTCTTGATCTGATTCATTTGTTTTACAATATATTCACCAATCTACATTGTTCCATGACATTCTACAATCATATACGCTAAAGGTATCTGCTTCCAGAAATCCACATGGTTTGCAAAGCTAGAATATTCGTTCAAAGATAATATATGTTTACAAGTCTAGAAGGTTCCGGAACCACACCAGCTCTAAACTAGAATGTTTCAAAACGTTCTAAAGTCGTTCACAAACCGTATTATTACTAGGATTATTATTATTACTAGGACGTCTTGGAACGTTCTGTGTGTGTGTTAAAACGACCGGTTTAATAAAGTGGGTACCCTGCCTATGAAGCTGATGACCCTGGGTTCGAATGCCGAGCATTTATTTAGTAACAATCACGAATATATGTGTAGGGTTTATTTGCGATAGCTCATATATAGATATTTTCCAAAGAAATTACTGCAAATAATCCCCAATATTTATGAGTTATTATTGTTTTCCCAGAAACTTCTCGACGGCGACAAGAACAGCGACCTCGGGCGCATGTACAGCCTGCTGGCGCGCATCCCGGACGGGCTCACGGAGCTGCGCCGCCTGCTGGAGCAGCACATCCACGCGCAGGGGCTCCACGCCATCGACAAGTGCGGGGAGCCCGCGCACACGGTCAGTCTACTCTTCCAAAACGTACTACCGTTCTTCGCATGTACAGCCTGCTGGCGCGCATCCCGGACGGGCTCACGGAGCTGCGCCGCCTGCTGGAGCAGCACATCCACGCGCAGGGGCTCCACGCCATCGACAAGTGCGGGGAGCCCGCGCACACGGTCAGTCTACTCTTCCAAAACGTACTACCGTTCTTCGCATGTACAGCCTGCTGGCGCGCATCCCGGACGGGCTCACGGAGCTGCGCCGCCTGCTGGAGCAGCACATCCACGCGCAGGGGCTCCACGCCATCGACAAGTGCGGGGAGCCCGCGCACACGGTCAGTCTACTCTTCCAAAACGTACTACCGTTCTTCGCATGTACAGCCTGCTGGCGCGCATCCCGGACGGGCTCACGGAGCTGCGCCGCCTGCTGGAGCAGCACATCCACGCGCAGGGGCTCCACGCCATCGACAAGTGCGGGGAGCCCGCGCACACGGTCAGTCTACTCTTCCAAAACGTACTACCGTTCTTCGCATGTACAGCCTGCTGGCGCGCATCCCGGACGGGCTCACGGAGCTGCGCCGCCTGCTGGAGCAGCACATCCACGCGCAGGGGCTCCACGCCATCGACAAGTGCGGGGAGCCCGCGCACACGGTCAGTCTACTCTTCCAAAACGTACTACCGTTCTTCGCATGTACAGCCTGCTGGCGCGCATCCCGGACGGGCTCACGGAGCTGCGCCGCCTGCTGGAGCAGCACATCCACGCGCAGGGGCTCCACGCCATCGACAAGTGCGGGGAGCCCGCGCACACGGTCAGTCTACTCTTCCAAAACGTACTACCGTTCTTCGCATGTACAGCCTGCTGGCGCGCATCCCGGACGGGCTCACGGAGCTGCGCCGCCTGCTGGAGCAGCACATCCACGCGCAGGGGCTCCACGCCATCGACAAGTGCGGGGAGCCCGCGCACACGGTCAGTCTACTCTTCCAAAACGTACTACCGTTCTTCGCATGTACAGCCTGCTGGCGCGCATCCCGGACGGGCTCACGGAGCTGCGCCGCCTGCTGGAGCAGCACATCCACGCGCAGGGGCTCCACGCCATCGACAAGTGCGGGGAGCCCGCGCACACGGTCAGTCTACTCTTCCAAAACGTACTACCGTTCTTCGCATGTACAGCCTGCTGGCGCGCATCCCGGACGGGCTCACGGAGCTGCGCCGCCTGCTGGAGCAGCACATCCACGCGCAGGGGCTCCACGCCATCGACAAGTGCGGGGAGCCCGCGCACACGGTCAGTCTACTCTTCCAAAACGTACTACCGTTCTTCGCATGTACAGCCTGCTGGCGCGCATCCCGGACGGGCTCACGGAGCTGCGCCGCCTGCTGGAGCAGCACATCCACGCGCAGGGGCTCCACGCCATCGACAAGTGCGGGGAGCCCGCGCACACGGTCAGTCTACTCTTCCAAAACGTACTACCGTTCTTCGCATGTACAGCCTGCTGGCGCGCATCCCGGACGGGCTCACGGAGCTGCGCCGCCTGCTGGAGCAGCACATCCACGCGCAGGGGCTCCACGCCATCGACAAGTGCGGGGAGCCCGCGCACACGGTCAGTCTACTCTTCCAAAACGTACTACCGTTCTTCGCATGTACAGCCTGCTGGCGCGCATCCCGGACGGGCTCACGGAGCTGCGCCGCCTGCTGGAGCAGCACATCCACGCGCAGGGGCTCCACGCCATCGACAAGTGCGGGGAGCCCGCGCACACGGTCAGTCTACTCTTCCAAAACGTACTACCGTTCTTCGCATGTACAGCCTGCTGGCGCGCATCCCGGACGGGCTCACGGAGCTGCGCCGCCTGCTGGAGCAGCACATCCACGCGCAGGGGCTCCACGCCATCGACAAGTGCGGGGAGCCCGCGCACACGGTCAGTCTACTCTTCCAAAACGTACTACCGTTCTTCGCATGTACAGCCTGCTGGCGCGCATCCCGGACGGGCTCACGGAGCTGCGCCGCCTGCTGGAGCAGCACATCCACGCGCAGGGGCTCCACGCCATCGACAAGTGCGGGGAGCCCGCGCACACGGTCAGTCTACTCTTCCAAAACGTACTACCGTTCTTCGCATGTACAGCCTGCTGGCGCGCATCCCGGACGGGCTCACGGAGCTGCGCCGCCTGCTGGAGCAGCACATCCACGCGCAGGGGCTCCACGCCATCGACAAGTGCGGGGAGCCCGCGCACACGGTCAGTCTACTCTTCCAAAACGTACTACCGTTCTTCGCATGTACAGCCTGCTGGCGCGCATCCCGGACGGGCTCACGGAGCTGCGCCGCCTGCTGGAGCAGCACATCCACGCGCAGGGGCTCCACGCCATCGACAAGTGCGGGGAGCCCGCGCACACGGTCAGTCTACTCTTCCAAAACGTACTACCGTTCTTCGCATGTACAGCCTGCTGGCGCGCATCCCGGACGGGCTCACGGAGCTGCGCCGCCTGCTGGAGCAGCACATCCACGCGCAGGGGCTCCACGCCATCGACAAGTGCGGGGAGCCCGCGCACACGGTCAGTCTACTCTTCCAAAACGTACTACCGTTCTTCGCATGTACAGCCTGCTGGCGCGCATCCCGGACGGGCTCACGGAGCTGCGCCGCCTGCTGGAGCAGCACATCCACGCGCAGGGGCTCCACGCCATCGACAAGTGCGGGGAGCCCGCGCACACGGTCAGTCTACTCTTCCAAAACGTACTACCGTTCTTCGCATGTACAGCCTGCTGGCGCGCATCCCGGACGGGCTCACGGAGCTGCGCCGCCTGCTGGAGCAGCACATCCACGCGCAGGGGCTCCACGCCATCGACAAGTGCGGGGAGCCCGCGCACACGGTCAGTCTACTCTTCCAAAACGTACTACCGTTCTTCGCATGTACAGCCTGCTGGCGCGCATCCCGGACGGGCTCACGGAGCTGCGCCGCCTGCTGGAGCAGCACATCCACGCGCAGGGGCTCCACGCCATCGACAAGTGCGGGGAGCCCGCGCACACGGTCAGTCTACTCTTCCAAAACGTACTACCGTTCTTCGCATGTACAGCCTGCTGGCGCGCATCCCGGACGGGCTCACGGAGCTGCGCCGCCTGCTGGAGCAGCACATCCACGCGCAGGGGCTCCACGCCATCGACAAGTGCGGGGAGCCCGCGCACACGGTCAGTCTACTCTTCCAAAACGTACTACCGTTCTTCGCATGTACAGCCTGCTGGCGCGCATCCCGGACGGGCTCACGGAGCTGCGCCGCCTGCTGGAGCAGCACATCCACGCGCAGGGGCTCCACGCCATCGACAAGTGCGGGGAGCCCGCGCACACGGTCAGTCTACTCTTCCAAAACGTACTACCGTTCTTCGCATGTACAGCCTGCTGGCGCGCATCCCGGACGGGCTCACGGAGCTGCGCCGCCTGCTGGAGCAGCACATCCACGCGCAGGGGCTCCACGCCATCGACAAGTGCGGGGAGCCCGCGCACACGGTCAGTCTACTCTTCCAAAACGTACTACCGTTCTTCGCATGTACAGCCTGCTGGCGCGCATCCCGGACGGGCTCACGGAGCTGCGCCGCCTGCTGGAGCAGCACATCCACGCGCAGGGGCTCCACGCCATCGACAAGTGCGGGGAGCCCGCGCACACGGTCAGTCTACTCTTCCAAAACGTACTACCGTTCTTCGCATGTACAGCCTGCTGGCGCGCATCCCGGACGGGCTCACGGAGCTGCGCCGCCTGCTGGAGCAGCACATCCACGCGCAGGGGCTCCACGCCATCGACAAGTGCGGGGAGCCCGCGCACACGGTCAGTCTACTCTTCCAAAACGTACTACCGTTCTTCGCATGTACAGCCTGCTGGCGCGCATCCCGGACGGGCTCACGGAGCTGCGCCGCCTGCTGGAGCAGCACATCCACGCGCAGGGGCTCCACGCCATCGACAAGTGCGGGGAGCCCGCGCACACGGTCAGTCTACTCTTCCAAAACGTACTACCGTTCTTCGTCCTGTCGTGTGGCCCATAGCGCCCAGCCATGGGTAGTTAAGACAGGCAAGGCCTGAAAAAAAGCCAAATTGAACCCGATCTAAAAAAAAAACTACAATCTTCCTTTTAAATCATTCACGTTCACTAGTTACTAACTTACAAAGGCGGCTAGCCAGCCGGCTCACACGGTTAGTAGTGTTCCAAAACGTTCTACAGTCAAGTCAAGTCAAACGTTCTACGTTCAAAGTTGTACTTTGCATCTTCGCTAGTACATCCTCGCTCGTCAGTTCCAGTCTTAAATCCTAAAAAGCGAATACCTAAATCAGGTTTTTATGGCATAAAAAAATCTGCTACGTAAATATTATTTTTGTAAATGATTTCTTTTAATTTTAAAGATCAAACATATTATTTTTAAACTGTTTTACTTCAAAATTTGTAGGTTCGGGTTGATTTCGTGAAAATCGCTGGTATAATAACACAAATTTGAAATACAGTTATATTTGTAGGTCAACAAGACATTAAAACTACCTAAAAAAAGGCAAAAATATGTGTGATTTAACGGCCTTTCAATTACAGAGGCCTTGGGTGCCTCGTGTAACAATTACAGAGGTCATTTCATTTTAAAAATAAAAAAGAGCTTTAAAGGCTTTTCAATTATTGAGGTATTCGGTGATTCGTGTGCCAATTACAGAGGTAATTTATTTGATAAAATACAAGTGATTTAACAGCGTTCAGTAATAGAGGTCTTCGGTCCCTCGTGTGTCAATTACAGAGGTAATATTAAGAAAAAAGTTTTAAAATCCAAATGGATCCCGAAAGTTCAATTGCAGAGGTATTTTGTTGCCAGGACCAGCGCTTTGGTTGCTTTCTCAATTATCCAGGTCCCATTTAACCAGGTTTCATTGTATCGCCTTTATTCCCAGGACCCGAAGGTTTACGTGTCCACGATATTGGAGGTGCACAAGAAATACAACGCGCTCGTGTTGGTCGCCTTCAACAACGACTCGGGCTTCGTCGCCGCCCTCGATAAGGCCTGCGGGAGATTCATTAACAGTCAGTATATTTTTTACATTAACGGGTGTCACCCAATAGAAACATTCTGCCGAATATTCGGCCCAGCTGTTGCCGAGCATAATATACGGCCGAATTATTCGGTTCAACGCAATCCCTTTATAGGCCGTTCCAAAACCAAACACGTGTTCAACTTGGTAAAAATCTAGTATATAGCAGCAGAACAAAGGTAACCGATATAGCCCTCCGAATCGCTAAACTTAGTGGCAGTGGGCGGGGCACATAGCACGTAGAACCGATGGCCGTTGGGGCGGAAAGGTTCTCGAGTGGCGACCACGAACCGGAAGGCGCGGCGTGGGTAGGCCCCCCGCAAGGTGGACTGATGACCTGGTAAAGGTTGTTGGAGTCCGCTGGATGCGGGTGGCGCAGGACCGGTCACTTTGGCACTCTTTGGGGGAGGCCTATGTCCAGCAGTGGACGTCTTTCGGCTGATATGATGATGATGATGATATTCTGCAGTTGAACCGAATAATACGGAACAAACCGAACAACCAAATAACGTCTACCAGGGTTATAATTACAATAATAATAATATTCTTTACGTCACACCTGGGCATAATACGAGTTTTACTGCACGCTGCGCGTACGGTAAAACTCGCATTGTGGCCAGGTGAATACGTAAAATTGTGTACTCACCACGGGCGGTAATTCGTAAAGCCCCAGATCGCATATTTATGGCCCTCCCCTTCGGTTCGGGCCACAAACACCTGCGATCTGGGTCATTCACGAATTCACCGCCCTAGGTACGTAATGTACTATTATTGCACCACAACATAAGAAAAACATGTTATAAGAGTAAATTCAATAATTAAGGTAACAACAGGCGTTCTTATCGCTATAGAGCTATCTCTTCCAGACAACCTTTGTTAATGAGTCTTTTGAATATATATTCGAAACGCAACATTTTAGAACTATTACAACCCTCGATGTTCAAAGTATGGTTACCAATATTTCAATTTAGACGATTTTAATCGTTCTAAAAGGTTCAGTATCAGATATATCATTAAGAGACGCATTTACCCCGGTTGACCTTATAATAATACTAGCTGACGCCCGCGGCTTCGCCCGCGTGGTTATAGGAAAATGTAACATATAGAATTTTCCCCTGGGAATTAGATGTTGTCCCGCTGGAAAAAGTTGCCTATATCACTCTCCAGCTTCTAATCTATCTGCATACAAAAAATCACATCAATACGACGCTCCGTTGCGACGTGAAAGAAGGACAAACAAACACGCACACTTTCGCATTTATAATATTAGTAAGGATTCATTCGGCATTCAGCATATATTTGATCGGCGCATCCCAACAAATAACGGTATTTTAGGAGAAACAATGCATTTGACTTGCCTTCCGATTATTGTGCATCAACTACTTTTTTAACCCCCAACGCAAAGAGAGGGGTGGTTATAAGTTTAACGTGTCCGTCCGTGTATCTATCTGTGGTATCGTAGCTCCCAAACTGATGAACCGATTTTCGTTTAGTTTTTTTTGTGTCACAGATAATCCTATCCCGAGTGTTCTTAGTTCTGTAGTAGTGGTTCATGAAAATCTTTTCAGCCGTTATTGAGATATTGGACCTTGAATTGAACATGTCGGGGGTTTCTCAACTTTTCTAAGTTGTAGTTATTTCTACAGGCAACGCGGTGACCCGCGCGGCCAACTCCTCCTCGAAGAGTCCAGAGCTGCTGGCCAAGTACTGCGACATCCTGCTGAAGAAGTCCAGCAAGAACCCCGAGGAGGCCGAACTGGAGGACACACTCAACCAAGTGGTGAGCTCGTAGAGATTACCACGAACACATCAGAGCCTTCTGAGGAAAAAGAGAAAACTTTTTCCACTTCTAAATATGTTCCAATCTCAATGATTTTTAGTGCGGTATTGACGCAATAAAATAAGAGGTTTATGGGAGTTCCTATTTTAAAAATTTGCAATAAATTAAAATTATTAGGCACCTAAAATTTTAAAAGCAAACCCTATAAACCTAGACATTTCTGCTGAAGCGGTCGACATCAAAATCAAAGTGATTTGTTAAGATTAAATTAGTGGAAAACGTTTTCTCCGGAAATGGAAATTTCGTATAAAAAATACCTATTGTCAGTCGCGAGCTGCCAGCCATACTTCCCTCTTGAGAGTCCGCAGTAAGCTCGGCCGAATTTCACCTTCCCATACAAACGTAGTTACGCTCCCATTTTAAAACTACGTTTTGGATTGTGAGAAAACTTTGCATATGCCATGAGGTATATCTATGTCTGTAATCAGTTTATATGGTTCCAGTTTATAAAACAAACGAAATACAGCAAAAACAAGTTTTGTATGAAAAACTTAAGTTCGCTGTATTTTTTTTACTATGGTATCTGAAGCTACATAAACTAATTACAGACATAGATATACCTCATGTCATTTGTACATGCAAAGTTTCGTTACAATCCAACACGTAGTTTTAAAATGAGAGCGTAACTACGTTTGTATGGAGAATCGAGCTTACTGCGGACTCTTAAGAAACAGCCGAACAAGTCATCCTGACATGTCCTGAGGTCGCAGCATACCAGCCGAAACAAGGTTGGCAAGGTACGCTTCGAGGTATAATATGTGTCAAAAATAAGTTCATAAGTATTAGATTCCCGTCACTTTCAGTGCAGCTCTCGTAAAAATAATTTATTTTTAATAGTAATAATACTTTATTTTCAGACCAAGAGTCATATAATTAAAATTACACATAATTGCAGCAAAACTTAAACAAATAACTCGTAAAAATAATTTATTTTTACTATTAATACTTTATTTTCAGACCAAGAGCCATAGAATTAAAATTACACATCTAAAACAAATAACTGAAATGTAATATTTTTAACGTCACACCTGGCCATAATGCGAGTTTTACTGCACGCTGTGCATACGGTAAAACTCGCATTGTGGCCAGATGAAGACGTAAAATAGGGTATTATATTCATGCATTTTTTTAATTTTTTTAAACTATTCTATAAGTAACTATATAACCGGAAAAAAATATAACACTTTCACAATATTATTGAATGAGCTAAAAAATAATAATTAAAACTACTATAATTTTCGGACGATTAAAACGCCGCCATTTTGGCGCGCTCATTTTGTGACGTCACCGTGCACTTAGAATAAATAAAGAACGAAGTGTTGAATTCATAGTTTTAGTAAAAGTGAGTTATTAAAGCTTGTAAGATCAACTTATTGTAACGGAAGAGCACACAAAAGCTTATTATAAATATTGTATTGCCCCTATTTGTGAAAATAACACTAAAAACTGCACCTGACATGATATATTTTCATATGCCCAATGGGCAATGATGCAAAATATAAGGAAAAAGGGGTGTAAGGCAATGAGGAGATAAAATGTATCGTGTTTGAGTAGTTTATATTGTTATGAACATCCTTTCGAAGTGATTATTAAATATGATTGTACGTAAAATCTTTTTTATTAGGACTCCCGAACAATATAAACAATAAGTATAAAAAATTATATACTTATTCATAAAACTATTCTGATTCCCATTTTTTTAGTTATTAATGTTACAAAATATTATGATTTTTGTTGATCAACAGCTAACTACGAGTGTTGATTTTGATCGCGAAACGTTTTAGCTAAGTTTCTATGTTTGCACTGTTGATCGAAGTTGAAAGAATTTAATCCTTTCTACTGAGTGTCCTACACAAATTTGTTTTATTTATAAAGATGTTCTCACCATGTAACATTCCTAATACCAACATATCTTTGATTAGGTATATAATGAAGATATGTACTAGATTTTTATTCCACTTATTTAAGAAAGACACCTACGAGGTACGTACTTAGTCATCATGAACACATCAATTTCAGGCAGATTATCCGACTTTGCCTTGACAAAACCGCTTCCAGTCATTGTGGCGAGTCTTTTTTCACAAGGAGTCACTGCTTTCAGTTAATAATCCCCAAAAAACACTGATTGTTTTTCATAAACAGCGGCAAAACAATGCGAATAACCTTCAATAATCATACAAACGACCTGTTAACAGTAAACACCGAGTGCACGGTGACATCACGATTCGCTCGGCCAATAGCGTTGCGTTTTGAAAATTTGAGAGGGAATTTGAAAAATACTACTTTTAAATAATTAAGTTTGCTAATAGAAACATGATCATTTGTAAAAAATATCATGTGAGTATATTTTTTAAGCAATAAAGATTACTCATGATTTTTTTATGCCATATCTGAATCACATGAATCACCACCGGCCTTGGTACGTAATGTACTATTGGTGTTGTCAAATACCGTATTCTAAAGTTAAGTTCATCGTTCTAATGTATTTATGTTGTTCCAGATGGTTGTGTTTAAATACATCGAGGACAAGGACGTGTTCCAGAAGTTCTACAGTAAAATGCTTGCCAAGCGGCTCGTTCAGCATATGTCGGCGAGCGACGATGCCGAAGTAAGTAACAGGTTTTGTAATAATGTTCCTTACTTTTTAATCCCCGGCGCAAAGAGAGGGGTGTTATAAGTTTAAGGCGATGCCTTGATTTAAGTCGAACACGCCGCCTAGACAGAGACACGCTGATGCCTTCCGCGCACGAGGAAAACAGATGTAACACTCTTCGGGAATGGCTTTTTTTGGACAAATTTCGATAAATACCTAACTTAGAGCCGTTTTATTTAAAATTTCATAAAGTGAGATTTTAGATGAGATAAAATACTATAGTATTAACTTGATTGTGTCGTAAAAGGAAAATACAGACCCAACTTTGGTTTTTTTTTTCTATCGAGGAAATTTTAAGCAATCATGTATCGATAAAATCAGATAAATAATCATATAGTCAAGAATCATATATCTGAAAATCAGACCTTATTGTTTCTTAATCTAGTCAGAACGGCGTTTCAAAGCACGCGATAATTTCCAACTGTATGAAATTGTATGCAATTTAAATAATACTCCTCTAAGTTAGGTATTTATCGAAATTTGTCCAAAAAAGCCATTCCCGAAGAGTGTTTACATCTCTTTTCCGCAAGTCATCAGCGTGTCTCTGTCTAGGGGGCGTGTTCGACTCAAATCAAGGCATCGCCTTAAAATGAATACCCAAGTGGAATACTCGGAGATGAGTCAGATGAGACACCTACTTGCTTTGAGACATCTAATAAGTGACATCGAACTAATCGCTTGAATTTTAACAGTAACGTTTCCTCACATTTTAAATGATGTTCTGTTATTTCCAGGCATCAATGATCTCAAAACTGAAGCAGGCCTGTGGATTTGAGTACACGAGCAAGCTGCAGAGGATGTTCCAGGTATGACATCGTAAACTATTTATGTGAAACTAGCTGATGCCCGCGGCTTCGCCCGCGTGGTTATAGGAAAATGTAACATATTGAAATTTTCCCGTGGGAATTAGATGTTTTCCCGCTGGAAAAAGTAGCCTATGTCACTCTCCAGCCTCTAAACTATCTCCATTCAAAAAATCACATTAATACGACGCTCCGTTGCGAAGTGAAAGACGGACAAACAAACACACACACACACACACACACACTTTCGCGATTTTGAGTCACTTGTCCGACAGCATGTTTTTTCCGAATTTCTAAATTCCGAAAACCATGTGCAGCTGAAGGATTTTGTTATTTCAGGGTATAATACTAACGTAACCTATTTATATCCTATACTATTAAACGAGCAATATTCGACTCGACAACGGCTCTAACGGTTTCGATGAAATTTGGAATATAGCTGTTTGTGCGGGCGAAAAATTGATCTAGCTAGGTCATGTCTGAGAAAATTCGTTTTCTTCGTATTTTCCCTGTTTTCAACTCAGCCGAGCTCGGTCGCCCATTGACTATTCCATTAAACTATCCACTTTCAAATTATCGTTTAGCGGGAAAAGGCGTTCGGGGATTTTCAAATTTCGGAATAATAATGCATTCGGGCGAATAAATAATAAAATAAATAAATACTAGGACACAATCTTACACAAACTGTGTCACTTATGGGTACTAGACGACGATATACCGGGTGTACAATCCAAATGGGTCAGTATGGAAAAGTCGGAAACTATGAGAGATAGCGAGATCTGTTCTTAGGAACCATGACGTCAATTTTAGATTTAATAATAATTACATTCAAACTTTTTTATTAAGTCTCATTATTTAAACAAGATTCCATTAGTGTTGTGCTTCTTGCGACTTGCAGAATTTATACACATTGATTTTGACCAGGTTCGATTTCCGGTTATGTATGAGAGTTAATAAAAAAGTTTGAATGTAATTATTATTAAATCTAAAATTGACGTCATGGTTCCTAAGAACAGATCTCGCTATCTCTCATAGTTTCCGACTTCTCCATACTGACCCGTTTGGATTGTACACCCGGTATACAGTGTGGAAACGATAAGTGATCTTACTCGTTTATTTTTAAACTATACAAGATATCGAAAAACTGATTACTGATTCTGAAAGTGCTTCACGAGCCGTATCAAACGGTTTCAATAACAGGTTACGGAATAAACTGGATCTAACCGGAAATTCAACGTTACCAGCTCCCATACATTTATGTGCTGACTACAACATAGAGTACCTTATATTTTACTAGCTTCCGCCCGCGACTTCGTCTGCGTGGACCCGGGATAAAAACTATCCTATATTTGAATTCAGGTTATAAACTATCTTCGTGCAAAATTTCATCTAAATCGGTTGAGCGTGATTGAGTAACAAACATCCAAACATCTAACCATCCAAACTTTCGCATTTATTATATTAGTAGGATTAAAAACAAATTTATATTTACGACCGCTTTAGCCTAGTTGATAGTGACCCTGCCTACGAAGTAAGAGGTCCTGGGTTCGAATCCCTGGGCATTTGTTTGTGTGATGAGCACGAATATATGTACCTGAGTCATGGATGTTTGTTAGGAACCACTTCTAGATAACTGTGCTTCCAGCAGCTTTATATCCCTAACTCTTTATATCCGTGTTTACGTTGCTATGATTTTGGTTGTTATAATTTTACTAGACTTGACAATTATAGTTTTATAAAGAAACATTTCGGTTTTAATAATGCTTTCTGTGTATTTAAGTATTTATTTATCTATATGTTAATCGTCGTCTAGTACCCATAGTACAAGCTTTGCTTAGTTTGGGACTAGGTCGATTTGTGTAAGATTGTCCACTAATACAGGGTGTACCAAAAATGGTGTGTGAACCGATCAAGGGCTCAACAGGTATCGTGTTCTGATAAGAAAAAAACAGAAAAATAATAATTTTGACGCGTTTTTTTTTACTTTAGTATGGAGCGTTGGCCGACTGGGGCAACAAGCTCCATAGAAATTAGAAAAAAAAATCGCGTCAAAATATTTTTTTCTTTATCAGAACACGATACCTGTTAAGCCCTTGATCGATTCATACCCCATTTTTGTTACACCTTGTATTTATCTATCAGTGTTGGGCGTAATTAATTACTTTTTGTAATTTAATTACAAATTACACAATTATTAATTCAATTACGTTAATTAAATTGAATGTAATTAAAATTTCATGTAATTAAAATTTCATGTAATTGAAATTACTTTGTAATTTGTAAATGTAATTACATTTATTTGTAAATTAAATTACTAAATTACTTTAAGTCAAATTTTTTTATAAACAATGAGAAGCATACGTGTTTACTTGGTCTGATTGCAATGATGTAATAATCAAAACAATAAATGTGTGTACCTATATTTATATTTATCCGTGTAAACCGTATTCTTAGCACCGCCGGGCTTAAGAACACGTGCATACGTTTCGGCGTTTAACACGGATACCGGGAGCTCTAATTTGTATTGGTGCCACAAAACTAATACTGTTGTTAGGTTAGACCGGACAGATATAAAAATGTAAAATTAGTTGCATACAACACGTATCATTTTTTTTTTCATTTCAAGCTAAACCTTGCAAACCTTTCACTCAAGCATGCCATGCCCCATACCTATCCGGCTTTCATTTCACCGATCGTTTATTTTATTCAAAAAAGAAATGATCAAAAATATTCTATAAAACAAAAGTAATTTGTAATTTAATAAGTAATTAATTGCAAAATGTAATTAATAATTACATTTTGTAATTGTAATTGAAACTTATAATTACAATTTCATTTTCCCTGTAATTGTAATTTGTAATTGCAATTACTTTTTGTAATTGTAATTATTAATTAGTAATTCGATTACGTTTTGCCCAACACTGTTATATATTATATTGTCATTTGAACAGGATATTGGAGTATCGAAGGACTTGAACGAGAACTTCAGAAAGCACATGTCGAACAGCTCGGAGCCGTCGCTGCACATCGACTTCAGCATCCAAGTACTCTCCTCGGGCTCGTGGCCGTTCCAGCAGTCCTCGTCCTTCCAGCTGCCCACCGAGGTAAGTATATACGTACACACTCGCGCTCACGCCCACACAGACACACGTACAGCACTACGCAGTAGTTTTTTTTTTTTGAACCTGACTGTTGCTATAATAGGACGCATCCAATATAGCGGTCGAATTGCGTGGTTAGAGGGTAGCCTGGGGAAAATCCAGGGGGAGCCTCCGACACGACCGCGCGGGAAAGTTTATATACTGGAATACTCTACGAGTTTGCGCTCCAGTGAGATTGGTTGAACGGTATCCACCGAATCTGGTCAGTCATTAAAATAAACGCGCAAATATAGCTAGTCTCACCAGCGAGGCGTGTCACATGAACGTAATAGGTACTATCGACAACCCAGCTAAGTGACCATCGGTGTCACCTTAAATGCGTTGTAATAAGGTTCTATATAAACACAGGATGGTCAGTTAACAGTGTTGTTTGTACTACTAACTGACGGTTTTGTTCATAGATAAAACTGTTGCAATATAAAGAATAAAAAAAGACAGAGTTGCACTCCGGGAGTGCCGGCAGAAATGAAAACTTGAATATTTTGATATTTCGAATCAACACATGCCGTACCGACAAAAGTAAACTTTTTTACGTGCAATTTACCCCAGAAAGACGATCGTCTTATTTTTGTTTATTAGTATTTATTTGTATACTAGCTTCTGCCCGCGACTCCGTCCGCGTGGAACTCGTTTATATCGTAGCTCGATACAAACTGTCATCCCCCATTTCACCCCCTCAGGGGATGATTTCCGGGATAAAAACTATCCTATGTCCTTCCCCGGCATTCCAACTATCTCCATACCAAATTTCATCTCAATCGGTTCAGCGGTGTAAGCGTGAAGAGGTAACAGACAGACAGACACACTTTCGCATTAATATTAGTATGGATGCGTATGTTTATTGATTATTATTATTCATTTATTTTTCGGTTTGCCACCTGCTGAAATTGAAGAACATGTTGCTTTATATCCGCTACCCAGAGTTTGTCTGGAAGAGATCGCTCCTTAGCGATATGACCGCCTGTTGTCTACCTCTATTGTACCTTTATGTTATGTACCGTGTTCTTTTTTGAATCGGGATCAGAATCAGAAAAGTATTTATTGCCACAAAAAGAAAAATATATAGGTAGTTGACGTATGTATATATAATAAATAACAATTTTCTGTCAATCTTACACAAATCGGCCTAATCCCAAACTTGTACCTAGGGTACTAGACGACGATAAACATACTTGTATAGATAAATACATATTTAAATTCATAGAAATAATCCATCAGTCAGGAAAGTAAATATTCGTGCTCATCAGTCATCACGCAAATAAATGCCCTTACCGGTATTCGAACCCAGGACCTCTTGCTTCGTAGGCAGGGTCAATAGCCTCACCAACTAGGCTAAAGCGGTCGTCAATGTGTATTGGACCCGATTCTACAGTGGCCTCTATACTTCCTAATTTTATTTAGGTGTCGCTAAAACACTTTGCTATTCTATGAGCAGCTGTCACAATCAAATGACAGCGCTAATTTGAATCTGACGTTTCTTATTCTAGGCGGTCTATACAACTTACTCAGCTGTCTAAATGCTATTCTAAATATGTCGTTTTTAATCTGCCGCCTAACCTGCCTAAATCTAAATTAGACAATTTAGTTTTAGGCTAGTTAAGCCATGTGCACGTAGAATCGGGTCCTATATGTACCTAACCTACTTACTAAAGACTTAGTTTAGATGTACCTAAAGTAATATTTAAGAAGTATATATGACACGTTGCGTTGTAGTCTTTGATTTGACACAGGAAGTAAAAAGTAAATGCAGCAACAATACCTATGTTTTATATAATTGTAATAAATTGTTAGTACTACACCTAAATAAAATTAGGAAGTTTAGAAGCCACTGTAGAATCGGGTCCACTGTCTAAGTAATATTGGATTTATATAATTACTTAGTGCCCATGGTGGATTAGTGCATTTAAACCAACGCCAACTTTCGACATCAAATTCCGCAATGTTGTGTCTAATAAATTAAACCAAAAATAATCTGGTCTGGGATAAAGAAGTGGCGAATAAAAACAGAGATTGAGAATGTTCTACATTATATCATTCCGTTTTTAGCGTGGACTCGGTATAAACTTCATTTTGTAGCGGTATTTTCGGTTTTCATGGTTGTATTCTAAGGATCCGTAATATCTGAAAAATCCGGATCCAGGAGCCTGTCAGATCCGGATCTGAAATTTGGCGGACATCTGGATATTTCGGATATCCGGATTGCAATCCCTAATTGTGACCAGTTACGATAGCAGTCAGCAACCTCATGTTGTTCTTACCCAGTTTTAACAGATGCCTGGTTCTTCTATGATCCATACCTCCTATCATCATCTTTGTCTGTCTACATCCAGATGCCTCCCTCCATTCTCTCTCTCCCCTTCTTGTTCTTTTAGCCTTTCTATGACCCCATTTGTGACCTGAGCCGAGAAAGGAAGGACCGGTTCTGGGCCAATAAATTCCCTGCCCGAGCCAGTTCATCCGCGCTCTCGTTACCAGCTATCCCCTGATGTCCCGGCACCCATGCCACCGTGACACCGTGTCTCCCACCCTTAAATTGCTTGATTCTAATTAGTATGTTTGTCCACCAGTTGGAGCGCTCCGTGAGCCGCTTCACCACGTTCTACTCCTCGCAGCACTCCGGCCGCAAACTCAACTGGCTCTACAACATGAGCAAGGGCGAGCTGGTCACCAACTGCTTCAAGAACAGGTCTGTACCAGGGTTGTTGCAGACATTCGCATCCGCAACCGCGGCAGTTCCGATCGTCGATCTTAAATTTTTTTTTTTTTATTTTTTTTTTGAATCGATGCCGAGTTTTTGCGGATGCGGATGTAGTGCAAATCACGACAAGGAAGGAGCCGCGGCGCGCGCTTACTGTACGCGATTTAGTTAGTTACGCCGTTATTTAAAAAAAACTTCTTTTCAACACAATTGCTCGTAACGTACCTATTATTGTGTCGCTTTTAGGCTCATAATCCTGGATATTAAACACGCGTGTTTAATAACATTACGATACTTGTGTGTTATGGTTACATCCCGATTAAGTCACGTTGGCACCTTGCAGCAAGATGTATGCATGCACACGGTGCATTCTTAAACTAACCGGGTTGTACAGAATGTACAGCCTTTTTTTACTCGACTAAACAAATTAAATACTTTTTGTTAATTAATTGACTATTTCTTTTTGGATATGATATAGAAACGGTTAATTTAGTAAAACTATTCACTTTTGATAACATTTTACATGAATTAATAAAGATAACGTTTTAAAACGAAATTATTTATTTTATTTTGTATTGGCTGTTTAGAGATTTCATCTAATGCGCGCGCACAGCGCAAACTTCACAAAAAAAAAGGATGCGCGCCATTATAGGTTATTTCACAGACATTTGTAAACATTGTTAATGCGTGTTGGGTTGTTAACAAAATTTTTGATTCGTGGTGACTAGAAAAGTGATAAAAAGAATGGACGCCATTAGAAATTCTTGACGATGTATACAACATGTGAGTAAAAACCTGTTGACATCAATAAGTAAAGAAAATAACTTGGCAGGCCTATCAAATTTTCATCTTATGAAAAGGATTTTTTCCTCGCAAAATGTGTTGAAAAACGTCGTATGAAACGCGTGAGCTTTGATAATTACAATCCTCGGCTCTCTTATCACGCTTACCTGCGGCTCGCGTGATAATTCCGCCTCTGATGTAATTATCAACATACCTCACTTGTATCACAATGTACTATTGTCTACGCAAATATCATTAGTGCTCTTAAATGCGTTCAGAAACCGTAGGAAATAACCAGCATTATTACAACCAATTTTACTATGAGAACTTTCTTGTCTGTGGTAGTGGGTAAAATCTGTACTGTAATGTTATTACAGTACAGATTTTTGTAAGGTTATGAGTTTAAATTTGGAACAGCTGTCAAAACTCATATGGGTCTCTATTCTAGGTATTCACAGATATTAAAACAGTTATCGATGCAAAACGTCAATTCAGTATGCTTTTTTAAATATAAACCTCACGATATTTGATCTCTAGTAACATGAGAATAGGGACTTCATTCGCTTGTCTATGAAAAAAAAACATTCCTCTTGACGTATGATCCAATTGGCCGCCATTACTGTTGTCATTTCTTTGTTGGTTTTTTACTGTTACGAAAGTAGAATTGTGAAAAGTTGTTTGTAACTCACATTAGTTGAAAATATGAGTAGTAGCGACTCCGAGAACGATATGCACACCCCGCCGGATATCGTAAATGAAGCCACGATTGCAAAAAAGTAGTATTAAGATATGAACACATTAATAGTACATTACTGCAGAGGCCGTGAAGTAAGGGATTGCCAGACGAGCTTGGAGTAGAAGGCCGAGTCGTAGACGAGGCCGGATACGAGTCCAGCAATCCCTGTTCCGGCCGAGGATTGTATAGTGCTTTTCTCAAACAATGTGAGGAAATATTTAAATTAAAATAAATACAAGGTAATCAATTAAATAATAGATAATTTGCCGCCTTTTTTATTTTTTAAACATGCCATTTGAACAAGCCGTTCGAGCACCATGTTTAACCGCACATAAGTATAGTACCATAGATTTTGTTTTTTTTTATGTTACAAGTATGCTTACAGAGCCTAGTGGTGGTTGGCAGTATGTAATTTTTCCTTTGTCAGTTTAATATTAGTAAGCAAATTTAAAAAGTAAGAGTAGCGGACAATAATGTTTTTACTTAGGGTTTTCATACATAACTTCTTGGCGTAAGGCCAAGAAGTAATGTAGGGAGCCATAAACAAGAAACTTCATGTCTTCATTTCGTGATATTAACGCGTACATTTCCGAGCATGTTTGAGATAAATGATATTGTGAAAGAGCGGGTACAGGTATATGGTTACTTAAAAGGAGGTCCCAACCTTACGCGTCAACCTGTGTTGTTAAACCTAATAAAATATTTTCATTTTCATTTGTGGTTGCAGATACACGCTGCAAGCCAGCACCTTCCAGATGGCGGTGCTGCTTCAGTACAACGAGAACACGGCGTGGAGCGTGCGCCAGTTGGAACAACACACCGGGATCAAGGGGGACTTCCTGGTTCAGGTGGGTTCAGGTCACTTATCCAAGGGTCTAGGCACCGGAAAGGTGGAGGAACAGCAGACTGTCACCGCTCTAATATGGAGTAGCCCGCCTGGGGAACATCCAGCTTTCAGAAGACCGTTGCCATAGCAACACCCGTAGTCCATAGGTTGCGGCGTCTGCTTACCCTCGGTGGCCCGTTTCGCGAAGCTTCAAGCAATCTTGAACTGTGTGAAAGGCAGGAAGGCACGCCAAGAAACGAAAATATGCTTGTTCGTCTTCATACGTTTGAATTATGAACCTAAGTTGAAAGCATAAAGGTAACTTTGACGGCTTACGCCGTATTACCTATAGTTGTTTTGCGTCCAAAATAAAATAAATAAATAAACAAACAACAGAATACCTTAATGTCAATTTAACCATGTTTAAAAATACCTTATTTGAAAGTGTCTAACACTTATTTAACCCACTTTTATAATACCTAATCAACGAAATACCTAATACCTATGTTAGAATGACATATGGTCAATATTCCAACAGACAATATACCAAATTGTGACTTAACCTAAACTGGAAATACTTATCATAATTATACTCATACTCATTTAATCATAATGATATGTATAGTACGACTCTTCTCAGGTGAATTTTTCTCTTCGAGCCCTAACCTTTCAAACAAAGGACGATAGACCGCCCCGAAGCAGTACGGCATCGTCCTACACTACCATAACGTAATATCTAGAATATCAGTGACATTAAATTTGAACCTTAATACTATGACGATACCGTTTGTTTTTGAATATGAATGTTGTTGTGGCACGTGCTTATTCGGTAGCTAGCGGCTATGCGATAATAGAGACAATGGCCTTTGTTTGAAAGATTAGGGCTCGAAGCGAAAAATTCACCTGAGAAGAGTCGTACCATACATATTATTAATCACAATTGCATATTATTTTCATGTAATTGATAGTGTATTTTTGAGACATTCTCTTTTCTAAAAACGTATAATTTAGGCACAGTCAAGGGCACCAATATGTATTCACTCAAAGTTTCATAAATATGTATACTACAACCTTATTGTTGCAGAAATTAGGTCTGCCTAAATATTTTTGAGACTGTGGTGTATACATATTTGTGTTCTGTGCTACATTTTTTCTTACCAGCATTGGTTACGTCACAGTTCTAACCTAACCAAACCAGTAGCAATTAGGTTTGTTGGGGTATTCATGGAGATTGTATCTTGTCCTCAGGTGCTGCAAATCCTGCTGAAGGCCAAACTGCTGGTGTGCCAGGAAGACGAGTCAGAACTGACGGAATCCTCCATGGTGGAGCTCTATGTAGGATATAAGAAGTAAGTCCCTGTCCTGTATATTTGAGGTTATTCGAGTTGGCCGAATCGTATCGAAGGACGGTAGAGTTGCTTTTTGAGTGGACTACCACTCAAAAAGCAACTCTACCCTCCTAGGTACAAGATTCCAAGTCCAATGTCAGCTTTATAAAAAATTCGGCCACATTCAATAATCTCGAACAGTATATCAGAGGCTCTAGTATAAGTTTTACCGAAACAAAACGTTACGATCGCGTTTGCGTTTTAGCCTCAATTTGTATAGGATTTGACAGCTAAACGCAAACGCGGTCGAAAAGTTTTGTTTCGATAAAATTTATACTAGAGCCTCTGTTTTCTTTTGTAACCGCTTTATCTGTGTGAGCAGCTAAATGGCATCATTTCAGGAATGTGGCTTGCCGCAATCAAACAACTGTATGGTCTATCGGGACAAGATGGCTTCGCTTTTTGTATAATAAAATTCGGAATAATGATGCAGTTGGTAAAAAAATATATATAAATATTCGACACAAGTCGGGAGAAATAATCAAAGTTACCTAACCTTCTCATAGATGTTATTATACCATTAATCCTTACTAATGTTAGAAATGCGAAAGTGTGTGTGTGTTTGTTTGTCCTTCTTTCACATCGTAACGGAGCGTCGTATTAATGTGTTTTTTTTTAATGGAGATATTTTAGAGGCTGGAGAGTGACATAGGCTACTTTTTCCAGCGGGAAAACGTCTAATTCCCACGGGAAAAATTCAATGTTACATTTTCCTATAACCACGCGGGCGAAGCGGCGGGCATCAGCTAGTGAATATATAAATGATAGTGACTTTGACATGCATACTCAAAAATTTGTAAGCCGTTAAGGCGCCACATAGTGAAACTGACCATAATTCTTGAACATCCTGTAACCTATGTTAGACAAATAAACGATTTTATCTTTATCTTTACCTTCGATCGCAGTAAGAAGCTGAGGGTGAACATCAACATTCCGCTGAAGACGGAGCTGAAGGTAGAACAGGAGGCCACGCACAAACACATCGAGGAAGACAGGAAAATGCTCATACAGGTAATAGGCTTTGTGACCTAAGAGTGCTTTATAAGACGCCATTCGAACGAGTTTTTGGAGAGGAACAGATGTTTGTATGGGACCAACTACAATTGAAGAACTTGAATACCGAAAATTTTGAGTTTCGGACCTCGCTGGCGGCAGCCGGAACGTTTCATGAAACAAAATTCAAACCGACGGCCGTTAGGGCGGAAAGGTGCTCGAGCGGCGACCACGTACCGGAAGGCGCGGCGCGGGTCCCCATCAAGGTAGACTGATCTGACTGGCGCAGGTCCGGTCGTTGTGGCACTCTTTGGGGGAGGCCTATGGCCAACAGTGGACGTCTTTCGGCTGATGATCATATGATGACATTGACAGACATACATACATATATTCGCACCTTTATTCCCAAAAGGGGTAGACAGACCACATGAAACATATTCCAGTGCCACTTTTAGCATGTGGGCATAAAAGATCGTCAAAAATGTGATATCACAGTGATAGGTCGCTAGCCCATCGTCCAGAACACTGTTCAACCTCTCCTCCCCTGACCTCAGTGTGCAATAAAGATTATTTGTGTTTAATGTAATTCCCAACGCAAGTTTCTAATTGAAATCTTAATTTTCTCCTCAGGCGGCGATCGTGCGAATAATGAAGACCAGGAAAACGCTGAAACACCAGCATTTGGTGGTCGAGGTGCTGAACCAGCTTTCCTCGCGGTTCAAGCCGCGCGTGCCCGTCATCAAGGTAACATAACATACTCATTAAATTCACATACTCATCAAGGTAACATACTCATCAGTAACATACTCATCGGTAACATACTCATCGGTAACATACTCATCAAGGTAACATACTCATCGGTAACATACTCATCAAGGTAACATACTCATCAGTAACATACTCATCGGTAACATACTCATCGGTAACATACTCATCAAGGTAACATACTCATCGGTAACATACTCATCAAGGTAACATACTCATCGGTAACATACTCATCAAGGTAACATACTCATCAGTAACATACTCATCGGTAACATACTCATCGGTAACATACTCATCAAGGTAACATACTCATCGGTAACATACTCATCGGTAACATACTCATCGGTAACATACTCATCGGTAACATACTCATCAAGGTAACATACTCATCGGTAACATACTCATCAAGGTAACATACTCATCAGTAACATACTCATCGGTAACATACTCATCGGTAACATACTCATCAAGGTAACATACTCATCGGTAACATACTCATCAAGGTAACATACTCATCAGTAACATACTCATCGGTAACATACTCATCGGTAACATACTCATCAGTAACATACTCATCGGTAACATACTCATCGGTAACATACTCATCAAGGTAACATACTCATCAGTAACATACTCATCGGTAACATACTCATCAAGGTAACATACTCATCAGTAACATACTCATCGGTAACATACTCATCGGTAACATACTCATCAAGGTAACATACTCATCGGTAACATACTCATCAAGGTAACAAACTCATCAGTAACATACTCATCGGTAACATACTCATCGGTAACATACTCATCAAGGTAACATACTCATCGGTAACATACTCATCAAGGTAACATACTCATCAGTAACATACTCATCGGTAACATACTCATCAAGGTAACATACTCATCAGTAACATACTCATCGGTAACATACTCATCGGTAACATACTCATCAGTAACATACTCATCAAGGTAACATACTCATCAGTAACATACTCATCAAGGTAACATACTCATCAGTAACATACTCATCAAGGTAACAAACTCATCAGTAACATACTCATCAGTAACATACTCATCGGTAACATACTCATCAGTAACATACTCATCAAGGTAACATACTCATCAGTAACATACTCATCAAGGTAACATACTCATCAGTAACATACTCATCAAGGTAACAAACTCATCAGTAACATACTCATCGGTAACATACTCATCGGTAACATACTCATCAAGGTAACATACTCATCGGTAACATACTCATCAAGGTAACATACTCATCAGTAACATACTCATCAAGGTAACATACTCATCAGTAACATACTCATCAAGGTAACATACTCATCAGTAACATACTCATCAAGGTAACATACTCATCAGTAACATACTCATCAAGGTAACATACTCATCAGTAACATACTCATCAAGGTAACATACTCATCGGTAACATACTCATCAAGGTAACATACTCATCGGTAACATACTCATCAAGGTAACATACTCATCGGTAACATACTCATCAAGGTAACATACTCATCAGTAACATACTCATCAAGGTAACATACTCATCAGTAACATACTCATCAAGGTAACATACTCATCAGTAACATACTCATCAAGGTAACATACTCATCGGTAACATACTCATCAAGGTAACATACTCATCGGTAACATACTCATCAAGGTAACATACTCATCAGTAACATACTCATCAAGGTAACATACTCATCAGTAACATACTCATCAAGGTAACATACTCATCAGTAACATACTCATCAAGGTAACATACTCATCAGTAACATACTCATCAAGGTAACATACTCATCAGTAACATACTCATCAAGGTAACATACTCATCGGTAACATACTCATCAAGGTAACATACTCATCGGTAACATACTCATCAAGGTAACATACTCATCGGTAACATACTCATCAAGGTAACATACTCATCAGTAACATACTCATCAAGGTAACATACTCATCAGTAACATACTCATCAAGGTAACATACTCATCAGTAACATACTCATCAAGGTAACATACTCATCAGTAACATACTCATCAAGGTAACATACTCATCAGTAACATACTCATCAAGGTAACATACTCATCAGTAACATACTCATCAAGGTAACATACTCATCAGTAACATACTCATCAAGGTAACATACTCATCAGTAACATACTCATCAAGGTAACATACTCATCGGTAACATACTCATCAAGGTAACATACTCATCGGTAACATACTCATCAAGGTAACATACTCATCAGTAACATACTCATCGGTAACATACTCATCAAGGTAACATACTCATCGGTAACATACTCATCAAGGTAACATACTTATCAAGGTAACATACTCATCAGTAACATACTCATCAAGGTAACATACTCATCAGTAACATACTCATCAAGGTAACATACTCATCAGTAACATACTCATCAAGGTAACATACTCATCAGTAACATACTCATCAAGGTAACATACTCATCAGTAACATACTCATCAAGGTAACATACTCATCAGTAACATACTCATCAAGGTAACATACTCATCAGTAACATACTCATCAAGGTAACATACTCATCGGTAACATACTCATCAAGGTAACATACTCATCGGTAACATACTCATCAAGGTAACATACTCATCAGTAACATACTCATCAAGGTAACATACTCATCAGTAACATACTCATCAAGGTAACATACTCATCAGTAACATACTCATCAAGGTAACATACTCATCAGTAACATACTCATCAAGGTAACATACTCATCAGTAACATACTCATCAAGGTAACATACTCATCAGTAACATACTCATCAAGGTAACATACTCATCGGTAACATACTCATCAAGGTAACATACTCATCGGTAACATACTCATCAAGGTAACATACTCATCGGTAACATACTCATCAAGGTAACATACTCATCAGTAACATACTCATCAAGGTAACATACTCATCAGTAACATACTCATCAAGGTAACATACTCATCAGTAACATACTCATCAAGGTAACATACTCATCAGTAACATACTCATCAAGGTAACATACTCATCAGTAACATACTCATCAAGGTAACATACTCATCAGTAACATACTCATCAAGGTAACATACTCATCGGTAACATACTCATCAAGGTAACATACTCATCGGTAACATACTCATCAAGGTAACATACTCATCAGTAACATACTCATCAAGGTAACATACTCATCAAGGTAACATACTCATCGGTAACATACTCATCAAGGTAACATACTCATCGGTAACATACTCATCAAGGTAACATACTCATCAGTAACATACTCATCGGTAACATACTCATCAAGGTAACATACTCATCGGTAACATACTCATCAAGGTAACATACTTATCAAGGTAACATACTCATCAGTAACATACTCATCAAGGTAACATACTCATCAGTAACATACTCATCAAGGTAACATACTCATCAGTAACATACTCATCAAGGTAACATACTCATCAGTAACATACTCATCAAGGTAACATACTCATCAGTAACATACTCATCAAGGTAACATACTCATCAGTAACATACTCATCAAGGTAACATACTCATCAGTAACATACTCATCAAGGTAACATACTCATCGGTAACATACTCATCAAGGTAACATACTCATCGGTAACATACTCATCAAGGTAACATACTCATCAGTAACATACTCATCAAGGTAACATACTCATCAGTAACATACTCATCAAGGTAACATACTCATCAGTAACATACTCATCAAGGTAACATACTCATCAGTAACATACTCATCAAGGTAACATACTCATCAGTAACATACTCATCAAGGTAACATACTCATCAGTAACATACTCATCAAGGTAACATACTCATCGGTAACATACTCATCAAGGTAACATACTCATCGGTAACATACTCATCAAGGTAACATACTCATCGGTAACATACTCATCAAGGTAACATACTCATCAGTAACATACTCATCAAGGTAACATACTCATCAGTAACATACTCATCAAGGTAACATACTCATCAGTAACATACTCATCAAGGTAACATACTCATCAGTAACATACTCATCAAGGTAACATACTCATCAGTAACATACTCATCAAGGTAACATACTCATCAGTAACATACTCATCAAGGTAACATACTCATCGGTAACATACTCATCAAGGTAACATACTCATCGGTAACATACTCATCAAGGTAACATACTCATCAGTAACATACTCATCAAGGTAACATACTCATCAGTAACATACTCATCAAGGTAACATACTCATCAGTAACATACTCATCAAGGTAACAAACTCATCGGAGGACTCCAGGATCTCATGCTGAACGCATTGGAGCCGTCTCGCGCCACACATGGCTCGTCCCGGGGCAAAAAGATGTTTAGAATAGAATAGAATAGTCGTTTATTGCCACACCACACTGCTACTTATGTAGCTGGTATGTTATTGTGTGGCAATAAACTGCGACTTAATCGCGTGTAGATAAGTTTAGTTCCTTTTGAGGTCATCGACGTTTCGGATGTGTCGCAACATCATTTGGCAAGTTTAGACAAAAAATGTGTGAAAGATTAATTGTTATGTTATGGTCATTTTATTTTTATTTTTTTAGCCTTTATGCTGATATTATATAACTTTTTGAATTAATTTTTCATTCTTCATTTGTTTCTGTATCACCGTGTCCAGCAGACACATAGGCCTCCTCTAACATTTTCAATTTTTGTCTGTCTTTGGCCAATCTTGTCCATGATGGCCCATCAATTTTTTTTAATGACATCTGACCATCTACAGTTTGGTTTTCCACTTAGTGTCTGTGTGTCTGTGTATCTGTCTGTGGTATCGTAGCTCCCAAACGGATGCCCTTGCCAGACAAAGAATGAATTACTTTGGTAACGGCTATCCGCAACCAAAGGAATTCAAGGTGCTCCCGCTGAGGCAAATGCACAAAAAATCCCACTGGGTCGAAGTGCATCCGAAAGGGCCCTCATCCAGATAAGATAAGGTATCGTAGCTCCCAAACGGATGGACCGATATGAATGTGGTTTTTTTTATTCGAAAGCTGATGTGATCCCGAGTGTTCTTAGCTATGTTTCATGAAAATCTGTTTAGCCGTTTTTGAGATATTGGACTTTGAAATGAAAATGTCGGGGGTTTTCAACTTTTCCAAGTTGTAGTTATTTCTCTTAATATGAGCCCCTTATGGTCATTAAAATAATAAAATAACTTTGTCCACAGAAATGTATCGATATACTGATAGAGAAGGAATATCTGGAACGCGCCGAGGGTGAGAAGGACACATATAGCTACTTGGCGTGATTATTCACTCCAGCCAATGTATATGAATTAATGAATATAACAATATTAATGTATTTTGCAGTTTTATTTTTACTGTACAATATTATATTCGGTCGTAGTTACCCCCTTATTCATAAAACTTAAAATGCCTCTGCTATATAAAAAAACGTTTTTGGGACAGGCTTTTATTGGCAACTACCGTTACCATTGATACTGACTAGTTTTAAGTACCGAATTCCCATGACCACCTGTCTACATCATCAGTACAGATCGATAGTATATATATATATATCCTACTAATATTATGAATGCGAAAGTTTAGATGTTTGGATGTTTGAATGTTAAGATGTTTAGATGTTTGTTACTCAATCACGCTTAAACGGTTGAACCAATTTGGATAAAACTTTGCATGAAGATTGTTTATAGCCTAGATTAAAATATAAGATAGTTTTTATCCCGGGTCCACGCAGACGAAGTCGCGGGCGGAAGCTAGTATATATATATACTATCGAATTGGATATTGAATTGTCATCCAAATTATACTTACATTTTTCCAAAATTTCAGTTCGAATCGGGAGAGGTTAAGAGTCCGCAGTAAGCTCGATTCTCCATACAAACGTAGTTACGCTCTCATTTTAAAACTACGTGTTGGATTGTAACGAAACTTTGCATATACAATGACATGAGGTATATCTATGTCTGTAGTTAGTTTATGTAGCTTCAGATACCATAGTAAAAAAAATGCAGCGAATTTTAGTTTTTCATACAAAACTTGTTTTGGCTGTATTTCGTTTGTTTTATAAACTGGAACCATATAAACTAATTACAGACATAGTTATACCTCATGTCAATGTATATGCCAAGTTTCGTCACAATCCAACACGTAGTTTTAAAATGAGAGCGTAACCACGTTTGTATGAGAAGGTTGAATTCGGCCATAAATAAAATTTGTGCAAGATTGTCCGAAAATATTTATAAACAAATCAAAATCAAGAGGTATAGAATCTCCTAACCTACACCACCTACCCCGTATCATGGTCGGCCTTATCACATGGTAAGTGACAAGATAGAGCGTCCGTCACTGGCCGACACTGTTCGATAGAAGTAAAGGGTCGAACACACAGCACCGTCGCGGGCGCGCGGCGCGCCCGTCGCGGGCGCGTAGCGCGATATTTCCCTACAAACCGCTAGCGTGGTCAAACAGGCTGCGCCCCGTCGGCAACGCGCCCCGCTTCTGTCGCGCCCCGCCAGCCTCCCGCCGCGCGCCCGCGACGGGTGCGCGGCGCGTCAGTGTGACGCCAGACAGCGGAGCGTGCGGTGCGTATGTAATGTAATGCTGGCTGGTTGATGGCGCGATACGCGCGTGGTCTGTGTGACCGGCCGTCCCGCGCGCATCACGCGCTCGTCAAGCCCCGCTACCGTCCCGCTGGCAGTCTGTTCGACCCTTTAGGAAGGGGGAGTGGTGAATTTTAAACAGTACACCTTGATGTATCACGCCCACGCAGGTTTGATAACTATATTAATTTGTTTCATTTTCCCATACATTGATTACAGAATTACTTTACTAGTGTTTGGGCTCATGGGAACCCTCTGAACAAGTTGGACCGCAACAGTAAAAGTTATGAAAGTTTAAGCCTATAATAGGGGTAATTTTAGGCAAGCCGACGAGAATCGGCTTGTATGGGCGCTCCGCCACGCACCTCAATAAAAGTTCGTACAGTCGAACAACCTTTCAATAATATCTAAGTACAGAGACCTTATTGTTACTGTCAGAAGACACATGTGTAGATATTTTTGAAAGGTTTTGAAACATTGGAGAACTCGACTCGTTTTCTATGAACTCGTATAGACGTGACCGTAGCTGCCGCGATTGGTGTCCGAAGGTTTAGTAATCTGAAAATATGAAACGAGAATTTAACTCATTCATCTCCAACTAACTTTAGTACAGTGAAACAGCGAACGGAAAACCATACAAGTCTAAGTAGCGCCGCAAAATGGCCCCACAGAATGGGTGCCATTGCCATTATGCGGGGTTGGGGGCGGCGTGTCAAAACGATGCCAGGCAGCCGTTTAGTTCGAACATGCGTATACCGGGTTTTAGGCACTTATTTGGGTAGAAACTTGCAAGGAGCTCGCATGTGGCTTTTTCGTTCGCTGCAGTAAAAGCTTTTCGGTGAAGGAAAACATGTGACGAAACCTGGCCCCGTATCGTGGTCGGCCTTATCATACCACAAGTGACATGATAGAGCGTCCGTCACTGGCTGACACCGTTCGATAGAACGACACGACGCTCCTATCTTGTCACTTATCGCGTGATAAGGCCGACCATGATACGGGGTCAGGTCTAGTTTTCCCTATGGGTTGGAAGGTCAGATCGCTTTCGCAAAACTAGATAACGCCAAATCTTGGGATTAGGTGCCAAAGCGGACCGCGGACACTGGGGCACAACCGTCCGTCTACTCTTGGTATTAGTTAAAGTAATAACGCGTAGTTGCAGTATCCAAGAGGCAACCGGAGGGCACGCGGTCCCGAAGTGTTGTAGAACCGCCCTGTGCAACCCGAACTAAGCCAACTTGGCCTGGGGCGGCAATAGGAGGGGGTGGGTGAAAAAAATATTGTCGCGAGGCAGGCGATTAGAACAGTTCGAGAGTATGTCGCGGCCGTCTCATGATAGACTGAAAGTGTGTTTGATGTTTATATAATGAAATGTTGTTTCAATCGGCTGCCTCACTAATTTTTGAAGTGACAACTTCTTCAGCGGCGCAGTGCACTTTATGTGAGAGGGAAAAATTGTTAAACTCGCCACAGGTCACGTGACCGTAAGACGTGAGATTGGAGACAGATCACGTGACCGTAAGACGGACACGTGGCCTGATCTGCCTGGCCGTGGCCTGTTTTCACTTCTGCCGACACTTCCGGAGTGGAACCCGGTCTTTTTTTTATTTTACCGCTCTTTTCTAGGCTCGTCTTTCCCTGGCCAGACTATACGTAGATAGCTAAGGGCCCGGCCACATGTCCACGGCACAGCGCTGTCGCCGTGAAACGGCGCAGCACACGGTGGTAAAACCCACGGTGCGCTATAGGTTTTTACGCCGGGTGGGACGATAAGGTGGATGTCACACTGCGCCGCAGTCACAGTTTGTATATAAATTCCGTGTGGTACGACACACTGCACCGCACCTCCGTCCGGCGAAATTAGTATGCAGCTCCGTACCTCCGTCCGGAGATGCGGCGCAGTGTGACATTCGCCTAGCGGGGCTTCGCCTCCCGCGCGTCGCCCGCGCCCCGTTGTCGTCCTGCCCCCGCTCCCCCAAACTTACCTCCAGGGTTATAGTGGTATGGGTACTGTTGGTGTCTCTGAAGCAAAGTTGCAACTTTGTCTCTTATATTCCAGTCATCGGTGTATCGACGCCAGTAATCGTATCTTTCTCTATACAAATCTACAAGACTCAGTAATTGCATGTAGTCACTGACTGAAATCAGAAAGATTATTTGTTGATATCATTGAATTACATATAGGTATGTAGATATTCTACGTGCAATGTGCACCGATGGCCGTTGGGGAAAGTTTCTCGAGTGGCGACCAAGTACCGGAAGGCGCAGCGTGGGTAGGCCCCCAAGGTGGACTGATGACCTGGTAAAGGGTCGAACACACAGCACCGTCGCGGGCGCGCAGCGCGATATTTCCCTACACACCGCTAGCGTGGTCGAACAGGCTGCGCCCCGTCGGCAACGCGCCCCGCTTCTGTCGCGCCCCGCCAGCCTCCCGCCGCGCGCCCGCGACGGGTGCGCGGCGCGTCAGTGTGACGCCAGACAGCGGAGCGCGCGGTGCGTACGTGATGCTCGCTGGTTGATGGCGCGATGCGCGCGTGGTCTGTGTGACCGGCCGTCCCGCGCGCATCACACGCTCGTCAAGCCCCGCTACCGTCCCGCTGGCAGTCTGTTCAAAAATTTTTTTCCTACATTTCATTTTTCTGTTTGTATCATTGTATCATATAGTATATAAAGTATCATATATCCACATTCCCCGTGTGATGTCGGGATAGAATTTCACCACCCCCTTTCTTCCCGTGGGTGTCGTAAAAGTCGACTAAGGGAGCAGGGTTGAAGTGTGTTGTGGGCGATGGGCTAGCAACCTATCACTGCGATATCACATTTTTTCGATCTTTCATGCTAAAATTGGCACTGGAACATAAGTTTCATGTGCTCTCCCTATCCCTTTTGGGAATAAAGGCGTGAATCTATGAATAAATGAATCCACATCCAGATTGCACAGCCAATCCACAGCTTCTGGTGTAAAATCCTCAAACATATCAAAGGTCGGCAACGCCCATGTTACTCCTTTGGAGTTGCATCCGTTTGTAGGCTGCGGTGTCTGCTTACCATCAGGCGGGCCGTACGCTTGTTTGCCACCGTCGTTGTAAAAACTTATAGAAGTCACCTGCTCGCCTTGCTGCTGTCGACTTGCAACTCTCTCTATCGCACGATACGGGTCGGGGGCAGAGCGGTGTGGAACAGATAGATTTTTTTGAAGTGAAAACTTTTTTAGCGGCGCTGTGCACTTTATGGGATGGGGAAAAATTGTTAAACTCGGCACAGATTTTTGTGACTGACGTCACAAAAATCTGTGCGTAAGGTGAGGTCTCAGGAGGTCACGTGACCGTAGGATGGTGCGAGAGTCCGCAGTAAGCTCGACTCTCCATACAAACGTAGTTACGCTCTCATTTTAAGACTACCTGTTGGATTGTAACGAAACTGCATGTACAATGACATGAGGTATATCCAGGTCTGTAATTAGTTTATGTAGCTTCAGATCCCATGGTAAAAAAAAATACAGCGAATTTTAGTTTTTCATACAAAACTTGTTTTTGCTGTATTTCGTTTATTTTATAAACTGGAACCATATAAACTAATTACAGACATAGATACACCTCATGTCATTGTATATGCAAAGTGTCGTCACAATCCAACACGTAGTTTTAAAATGAGAACGAAACTCCCTTTGTATGGGAGGGTGTAATTCGGCCGAGCTTACTGCGGACTCTTAATTAAGACTCACGCATAAACTGAAGCGCGGCCACAACATCCGCCCTCAAGGAAATTCCTTCGGTGGCCATAATATAGCTAATGGCTGACGTGTTCTTGTACAGAATGATCATATGATCAAACGTGTGTTCAATGGCAGCGAAAATCCTTCCAGACCCGAAGTCCTCCGTTCTGACGTATTTTTTCTCAACTCTCTTTACGTCTCTCATCTTCATGTCCATATCTGAAAAAATCATTATCAATATTATCATCAGCTTAAAGACCACTGCTGGGCATAGGGCTCCCCGAAAGAGTGCCACAAAGACCGGTCCTGCGCCACGCGGGAGAATTTAAAAACAAGTTTCCGTGGCTTAGTTTCTGATGATTTTCTCACAAATTGTTTCACTAGCACTAGGCAATCCGACTCTCCTCGTAAAACACGGTAGTTTTGCTATGGTATCTGAAGCTACATAAACTAATTACAGATATAGATATACCACATGTCATTGTATATGCAAAGTTTCGTCACAATCCAACACGTAGTTTTAAAATGAGAGCGTAACTACGTTTGTATGGGAAAGTGAAATTCGGCCGAGCAAGCTTACTGCGGACTCTAAATTGAAATGATTACTATAGTACTATCCTCAGTTATTTGCCTAAATAATGTATTTAATTTTATGTTGCGTTATGAACACACATGCACAATCATACGCGTACACAATTCACACTCACACACACATACACACACACGCACACAATTCGTTATTTGCCGCTACGTGTCGCTAGAATGCTCGCTAGAACGCATGCTAAAACACTCCTCTTTATTACTTAAGCTTGCAAAGTAGGCATGTTTGTTAGGGTGGAATGTTGCAACCCAAAATAATTTTGAAGCAGATACAGTCCGTCAAGAAAGAGAAGAAATTAAATGAGGGCGCCACTTTCTACGTAACTGTCACATTATTCGACGTAATGGCAACAATTTAGTATGATATTTTTTTAGTTCCTATTTATTTAGATTTCTACTCTTTCTTGACGGACTGTATGTTTAAACGATTGAGCTCAAATTTTGGGTTTAAGTTTAGTTTGGTTGACAATTCAATATTTGGTACAACTTACCATCGAGCTGATCTGATGATGGAGACAGAACGTGGCCATGGGAATTCTGGACTATTACGTAACCCCTTTAGTTTGGGCTCGTTAGAATCGTCACAACGATGTTGATGGCGGTATATAGAAAAGTACAGTTGGCAATAAAAGCTTATTGTACCGAAAATGTTATTTTTTTACAGTAACTTATTAACTGTAATGTAACATTCGCTGGAAGCTCATTACAATTGAATGCTCTTAGTCTATCAGCACCTTCATTTTTTTTTAAAGCCTATACAAGGTGTAACAAAAATGGGGTATGAAACGATCAAGGGCTTAAAAGGTATCGTGTTCTAAGAAAAATTAGAAAAAAATTTTTTTTGACCCTATTTTTTTTACATTTCTATGGAGCTGGTCGCCCCAGTCGGCCAACGCTCCATACTAAGGTAAAAAAAGAGCATCAAAAATTTTTTTTTCTGTTTTTTCTTTACTGGATGCGATACCTGTTAAGCCCTTGATCGGTTCACACCCCATTTTTGGTACACCCTGTATTAGTGTCCCACTGCAATATTTAGTTACCTTTCAAGAATTCCAGGGTCATATGTATGATAGCACTAACTTCTCTTTCCAAAAAATCATTAGGACTCAATTTCGGGTACCAGTATTGATCATAAAGGATCCATTCCTGTGTCGGTCCAAGGTTGTTTATCACTGTGGCAGATTGTAATACAACATTTCAATAATGTACCTATCTATTTAGGGGCCATTCATAAATCTGCCGTAATTCTTAAAAAAAGGCAGTCATCTACAAGCAAATTGTATGAAGAAGACTCCCTTGTAAAAAAGTACGGCAGTAATTACGTCATTTCAAAATGGGGGGGGGGAGTCTGGCCATTGGATGACGATAGTCATTTTATTAGGCGGGGAGGGTCCACTTCAAGGAGTAACAGGATGATGATAGGAGGGGGGGGGGGGGGGATCGTCAAAAAAAACGATGACAATTTAATTTATGAATGGCCCCTTATATAATCCTACTAATATTATAAATGCGAAAGTTTGGATGTACTTATAAGTGGATGTTTGGATGGGGTGTGTAATCTATGTAGGGTTTTGGGAAAACCCTCCCTTGAGCGGGTTAAATAGTCGTGCAAAGTTTGGACGGGTGAAATTTTGTATAAGTAGTTGGAGTCCCGGGGAAGGCCATAGAATAGAAGAAAGAGAGAGAAAGAGAGAAAGATATTTTTTTCATGACAAAACATAAGACAATTTACAGACAATGACAATTAAATTTCGCAATTTGGCACGAAATGGTTACAATACCCAGCATAAAGCTGATTTCCCACCGGAGGGGCGAGACGAGACGAGGCGAGGCGAGAATTGAAATTCGTATGGCAAATTTTCAATTATCTCCTCGCGCATCTTCGGTGGAAATAGTAAGTGCCATACAAATTTCAATTCTCGCCCCGCCTCGTCTCGTCTCGCCCCTCCGGTGGAAAATCAGCTTTATGCTGGCAGAGCCAGCGCTGGTCTTCCGTTGCGGCCAGTTGGTGATACCACGACGGCAAAGTGACGTAACGCACACATATAAAATCACAAGTTTTTTTTTTTAAACACAAAATTACACAAGCAAAAAACATAAATAACATAAAACCAAGAAAAACGCCCCATGGATGGCTAAAAAAAACGCGTTTCAGGCCGCACAAACATCACAAGCAAGACAGTGTTGTCACGGTACATCTACCAATTTTTGCGATATATAAGCGATTAGAGACGTATGAAAAACGTTCTACCCGCTCGTATTTTTTTCTGTCATAATTTATAGCAACAAATACTAGTTTTCGACCTAGATATGGCGGATGCTATTGTGTTTACACAGTTTCGTGTTATTCGATCGCATGTCGTTTAAAAATGACGAGAACCAAACAGACTAATACAAACCCGCAGTATAAAGCAAGACGATGTTTCATATAGTTGTCTCTGTCACTTCTTATGAGCAGCTAAGCTGAGTTAGAATGAGACGAATAGTACGGTATTTTGAGTCTATTAACGACTGTCTCCATCTAGTACTGCTCACCACACTCAGTGTTAAAATAGTAAACAAATACTGCCGAGACGTCAACGTCAAGTTGACACTTATATAATTATTTTAAAGTTTATATTCATCGACATTCTATCGGCGTGAATTTTATGCAATCGAGGCGTTTGGTAAAGGCCTCCACAGACCGGTCGCGGTTGCGGGTCGGGCGCGGGCCCGCGCAAGTTGTAAAACATTGAAACTACACATCGAACGCGGTCCGAACGTGGGCCCGGGCTAAATTACAACTCGGGCAGCGCGGCCGCGGGACGTGCGCGGCGCGGGTCGGGCGCGGCGCGGCGGGTGGGAAGTGAAGCGGTTCAAGCGCGGTGCTTGAGCTGTGATAGTTCCGTAAGTAAAATGAATGCACCCTCGATAACTTCCAAGATCGCGATTTTTTCTTGACATTTATAATATAACGAGTACTACTAGAAGTCAAAAAGATACCGAGTGAATTTTGAAGTTTAATTTAGGTATTACACAGCGTTTTCTCAGCGACCCTTGTAAATCCAAGGAAAGATTATACTTACAAGTGATATTTTTTCTTCAATTGAGTATCGCATTTAACTACTATAATCTTCCCTTTAGTTTGCTAAAACTATTATCAAGTGATAACGTTAGTATAAATAATCTAAAACAAATAAAAAAGATATACCTATTTCCTATAAAACATTAAACAAAGTTAGTTTTGCTCGGTGGCGTCTGAGTATATTTACGCTGGGTATATATTCAAACAGTATTTGTATTCTCTTTGCCGTCCCTTTGGGACCAACGCGTGTCTAGCGCGGTAGCAACGCGGGGCCGCCGCGGGCCCGCGTTGCTACCGCGCTGGACCCGCGTTGCTACCGCGGCGGGCCCACATTACTACACGCCGCCCGCCTGCGGTGTGAATATACCGCTTCAACCGCACCCGACCCCTTCCCACGTTTGATGTGTGGAGGCCTTTAAGACAACAATAATCTAAAGCGAGGGATACACAGTGCAATGATTATTGCAATGCAACACTGTGACTGCGATGGAAATTAAAGCCATTGACTATTGATTAGGTATTATTATTATTACTTAAGTACTTACATCCAATTTCTTGAATACGTACCTAAAACCAGTTGTAGAATCAAAGCAAGTGCATTCATTTTCTATTGCTTTTTTTCTTAAAAAAATATTCAAGATCCTTTATATATCCAAGACCTACATCTGCTTTTGGATTAAAATATAACCATTATTTTACATACTTAAACTATAGAACAAAATCCTAAAAAACAATTAGTTAAAAAGTTAGCCGAAAGTGAGTACTTTTTGGTTCTTGACAGAAAAAGAAAATAAAACAATTTCCCACGCAATCCACGCCAACGTTAATTAAAGAAACTATAAATATTTACGTACTTACCTAAGTAATAAACCTTCGGAATAAAGTACCAAATAACAGCTTGGTTTATCACATTATTAAATAGTTAATTTTACGGTAACCACCATTTTGAATGTCATGCATAGTTTTAATAAAATTATCAACTCATAAATCCAGATAAAGCTGGGTAGGCATACTTGGAATTCTTTTTCCTGGCTGATATTTCATAAAAACTGTCATTAGATTTCGAATCTTCTAGCTGCACGGTTAGCACAAGACGGCGCGCGAGCTCTCCCGAACTATCCGTCTCTTTCTAAGTTTTCTAATAAGAGAGAGACGAATAGTGCGAGAAAGCTCGCGCGCCGTTTTCTGCTAATCGTGCTGCACGGCTATCACACACAATACCTACCCTACACATGTCCCTTGGGTGGTGCTAAAGAGCAATCAACTTTGCACCTCTCACGAGAGCCTCGCAGCTATTAAGAGTACGCAGTAAACTCGATTCTCCATACAAACGTAGTTACGCTCTCATTTTAAAACAACGTGTTGGATTGTAACGAAACTTTGCATATACAATGACATGAGGTATTTATACGATAAAGCAAAAAAAAATATCATCGTGCCATATAAAAATATGAGATTCGTGTTTTTCCGAAAAAAGCGGGCAAAGTAGGCATGTTTCACGGTATCCAAATGTATGAACCGAAGATATAGGATTAAATAGATGCCATCCTAGCGTGTGCCCGAAATGGACGATGGTAAATTAACCTTAACGCCTTGGCCACGACTTTGGTCTTAAGCGTCCTGCGGCAGCGGTTTTTCTAATTCATTGTGCGTGATCCCAACTAACCACCAGTGCGTTGCGCTAGATAAAACGCTGCCGCAGATCGCTTAAGACCAAAGTCGTGGCCAAGGCGTACAAAATGAGAAGTATCCTACTTAAGACTAACACATTCGTGACGCCTAATGTCGTTTATAATTTAGTCGTGTTGAATTGGTGACGTCAGCAAGGCTATCACGAGACGGCGCGCGAGCGCTCTCGATTTTACTCGTACTATCCGTCTCTATTTATTTATAGACACACACATATAAGCTCACAGTATTGCACTGCACTGAAAACGCTTACACGGTAACATATTAGGTAACAATATACAAAAAGAAAAAAAAAAACATTCTCATAAACATATAGAATGCTTAGAACAAGGGGCGTAAGAGGCATAATTACTTTTGTGTTTCGCTGACGTCACGTACAACATGGCCATAAAACCTATCATGCTAGCTGCCTATCTGAAAGGAGGAAAGGTCTGAACTACCACTCACGCGAACATAAACGCGGTCATCGCATCAATCAACGCAACATAACAACATAACTCGTTTAGTGTTACTTCAACCTTGCTATAACAACGTCGCGTTTCGCGTTTGCAAAATGATTCGTAATCCGAAATACAGATACGGTCCTACGGATCTAGAGGTCCCCGCTAGCTTACATTTAGGGGACTATATGTTGAGAAGATTGCTTGATTTTAAGGATGCTAGAATCGTAAGTATAAAAATATTAGAGGTTAACTTGAGGAAAACCCCTTTTTTCACATATTTTAAATATTCTCTTGACGATTAGACTCGTGTAAAGGAATAATTTAAATATGTGTACCTATCTATAGAATAGAGATCGTTGTGTACAGTTTACAAAAATGTAGGATGTATATTATTCAATATTCATTCTTGACATTTATTTATGGTTAGAGGTATCTTATAACATGACAATTAGAGTCAGTCCGAGTTACTGGTGAAAAGATCTTCCATGGCTATCCAATGTGGAAATATCGCAAGAATAGGGATGACGGCTAAGATTTTTTATGATGTCATTCGAACCAGTTTTTGGAGAGGAACAAATGTTTGTATGGGAGTAACTATAATTAAAGAACATTAATACCCAAAAAAAATTAGACAAAGATTAACCCCGCTGGCGGTAGCGAAAAACGCTCCATACTAATAGACAGCTAATTGTGACGTCACAATATTGTTAGTACAAAGTATCGTAGTATGGAAAATCAGGTAAATTGTTGTTTCGGTCGCGAAATACTGCGTTTAAGTACATAGTTGTCATATATCGTTTTGTTTCTATAAAAGCGTAACGAATTGGTAAGTTTAAAATTACTCTTGGACAATAAAAAAAAATGCATATTTTTCTTAACTTTCAAGGTTCATATCTTATTACGATTTTAATTATATTTTATAATGTATACTTTATTACGATAATTTGATGATTTACTATCCACTTAGCATCAATACGTTATCAATTTGAACATGAGTCGTCATGCCTATTATGGCATAGGATAAAGTGAATAATACCTACAGTTTAAACGTCCCAGTTCTCGACGTTGCACTATTCTATGACAATGGACCCTTTATTTCAAAGTTAAATTCGAACTAAGAGGATTTTTCTTGATTCAAATATGCCATATCACTGTGACTGCACATGCCGTACCTAGTGCAATGTTGTAGACTAGCACGTTTACATCACTTATTAACAGAAATGTGTTATTATAATTTACTTTAAAAACAAAGTTTTAACCGACTTCAATTTAGTACTCCGCCAAGCCACGAGAACATTTCCGCATTTATTTTCCAATTTACCACATGAACTGATTTCCGAGAGCAAATGCGTTGATTATTAGGGAAAAAAAACCCAATCGCTGTATGTGACCCGATAATATTCGAGGACTTCCGTCGATTCCACAAGGATCACCTTTGGCACTTCATTAGCTGATATTTCAACGGAATGTTATCAGAATCTGTGATATACTTTTGTACTTTAAAGTACATAATTGAGGAATTCCATAAGTCATCTGTGGTCTTCGTCATCAATTCCACTCCACCAAATTTATGATTTCCGGGTGTAAATACACGAGTTATAATAGAAAATACCAAAATCACTACACGCGTGCCTAATATAATTGAGGACTTCTCTCAATTCCTCATGGATGCCGTCATCCAATAGAATTTTTGAAAAAAATGGGACCCACCTGGAAGCTTATACTTACAAACAAAAAATAAATTTTACGAATCGGCTCATCAATGACAGAGTTCTGAGGTAACAAACATTGAAAAAAAATTATTACATAAATACAACCGAATTGAGAACCTCCTCCTTTTTTTTGAAGTCGGTTAAAAATGTGCCGGTTTGCGACCTCATAGTAGTGTAAATTCCTATATTTAACTAACTTCATGAAACTCATTGTCTGACCTATCCTAAGGTCTGTTGGAATGTTATCTTCTTTAATTAATGAAACTTTATCCTGGCGGGACATTCCCTAAGCAGAGATTGTGCAAGATTGGGCTAGGTGCGTGAGCCATTGTAGTTCGTTTTCTTTAGGTGGTCGCTAACTGAGGCTGGTCGCGAAACCGGCGGAATTATATTTAAAAGTATCTTCTTGTCATAATCATTTCATGAATTCAATATTGACTACCGGTTCACCTAGTGGGTAGTGATGCTGCCAATTAAGCTGAAGGTCCTGGTAATCCCGGTAAGGGCAAATATTTGTGTGATGAAAATTCGATGAAACGAACATTCAGTGAAACCATGCATTCGATGTAACGTTTTTCGGTGAAAGAATAGGACATAGCTTTTTTTTAAACAAATTATTTTGAAGCATTTAGTACTTGCCAAGGGCTACACGAATAATTAACGTGTTTGCGTGCAGAAATCTCGTGCAAGATCTCAATTGTTTCAGTCGAAATCCCGACCGAGATTTCAACACACGAGATTTCCCCCCACCGAGATTAGATCTCGAAAATTCGTTCGTGATCTCGTGAATTCGAATTGCAGTGCCTAGGCAGACCGTGTGCTTGTTTTCCACCGTCGTAGCATAAGAACAAGATTAATAACATATTAGAATAAATGATCACTAGATTTATTTAACACTAAAAAAACCGGTTCAGTAAATTACGCTATGAATAGTTTTTAACCTTTTGTTATCGCCATACTATAAAAGGAGCCTACAACAAAAGCAATATCCTACGGATATCCTTTTCGAATTAAGACGAGTGGAATGGTGGCCCATTCATCGGAAAACATAATTGATAATTCGCAGGCATGGACCTATAATACTCAGGACAAGCTATACAGGTTGCCATAAGGAAAGCACTGATCTTAAAATGGCTGATGGCTTACCATAAACAACCTACTTAAATTTGGGCGGGTTCAGGGTATATTAAATCAGTTGCGACAAACAAAAAAAAGTGTCATGGACATCGAATGATATTTTCCCTTTCCGTCACAGTTATTGAGATTTGTATGCTACCATCTCGCTCGGTCGTGGTATTATTATTACCATAGCTTGCCCTGAGTATTATAGCTCCATGTTCGCAGTTGATATCGTCATATCACGGCCTGACGTTAACACAAGTCGAATTTCGTAAAACAGCACTTGAAGATACAAAGTGCAAAGATCTTTGTTATCTGTATGTACTTAGTATGACTATATCTATATGAGTGATCTAGAGATGCTCCTTATTTCAATGCAATAAGGTTCGTAATCGCACTTCATTGCTGTTATCATTATGTTATCAAACTTATCAATTATCATGAGTAGTATTGTGTTAACATATACAATACTGGGCTGTTATTCGATAAGCGCTAATGCGGCTCACCCCGCCGCTCACCCGTCACGAAACTAGACCTCTACCTGCGCTTAGTTACTTCGCATCGCGGTGTCAAGATATATTTGTGGCTGAGCGTTGAGGTGAGCTTAAAACAAGTTACAGAATAGGGGGGCTGATAAGCGATAAACTGGATTAAAATCAGCTGCTAAGTATGAATTGTTATAAAGGCAGTCCCTAGCTGTGCTATTTATGCACGAGCGAGCAAGTCGAACGACGTTCCCAGTTTCCACTTGGTCGAAAATGCGTCCGTATGTCCGGCTGTTCTCCTTACGGGTTGCATTTCTCAACCGATTCTCATGAAATTATGTGAGCGGTTTCGATGATTAGGTAGGTATATAGTTTGCTAGTGTAGTTTTTTTGTCGATTCAGTTTTTGTAAATTTGAAAAAGTTAGACTTCAGAAAGAAGAAAGAAAGAAAGAAAACATTTTAACAACAAAAAAAAAGACACTGTGGAGTGGACACGTACGCACATACACTTCAGGTCTACAGCCAACTAGTTAAGTATGTTTACTAACATTGTAACGAGCTGCGACACACGCAGCTGGACGCGGGGGACGTCCGGGACGCTGAACCGAACCACTCACTAACTTCTTGGAGGAGCTGGGGTGGTTAGAGTAGCGCTACCCCACCGATTCACGCAAAATTACAAGGGAATGCTGCCCCCCTATTCTGTAACTTGTTTTAAGCTCACCTCAACGCTCACCCACAACTATATCTTGACACAGCGATGCGTAGTAACCAAGCGTAGGTAGAGGTCTAGTTTCGTGACGGGTGAACGGCGGGGTGAGCCGCATTAACGCTTAGCGAATAACAGCCCTGAAGTCTATCAGCACGGCTGGCACGCGACGGCACGCGAGCTCTCTCGATTTTTCTCGCACTATCCGTCTCTCTCTTATTAGAACAGTTAGAAGAAGAGGTATAGAGCGATAAAAATCGAGAGTATGTCGCAGCCGTCGTGTGCTAGAACGTGCAGCTAACATTGTGAATTTATTCATGTATTTATATAGCAGTACATTCCGTAATTATGTCTAACAATCTAATTTAAACTTCCGTGAGACATGTTGATATAATGCTAATAATTACACGATTCAATTCACGTATTAAATGTAACTACGGGCGACATGTTTCGAGCTCTTCGGGAGTTCTTCTCCAGGATGTGTTTTCGCGGTGGTGTCGCTTGAATCACTGCCCGCGCCCGCTCCGAACGCCGCGCGGCCTGTGACGCACGCGCCGACAGGAAGGGGGGAGGGGGGCAGTCTTGCGCTGGAGTTGTTGTGTGAGGCTGCGGCAGGAGATCTCCTCCAAGACACGATACCCACATTGAACTCCACTATGTCTAAGAACATAATACTGAAGTACATGAGCCCTGATAGTGCGAAGCAATTTAAATAACCCAATAAGTATATAGTTGCGCAAAGCAAGTGTGTACACTGTTTTGACATGAATCAGCCTATATACATATCTCCCACTGCTGGGCACAGGCCTCGTCTCATGGATGAGAGGGAACGGGCAGTAGTCCCCACGCTGGCCCAGGGCCGGTTGGGGACTTCACATACACCTTTGAATTTCTTCGTGGATGTGTATACATATCCTGTATAGGTTCCCTCACGATATTTTTCCTTCACCGAAAAGCTAATGGTGAATATCAAATGATATTCCGTACATAAGTTCCGGAAAACTCATTGGTACGATCCGGGATTCGAACCCACGACCGCCGCTTGACTGAACCGCTAGGCTACCCTAGCTTGAAACACGGCATTAATCTAACACCGTTTGCTTGCAGATCAATGGACAGACACACGATACATTAACTCTCGAGCAGGTGGCCCAGCACTCGATGAATCTCGCCGTCTCCCTCACTCGCCTTGGGGTTAGAAAGGGAGACGTGGTGGGCCTGTGCTCGGAAAACCGTTTAGAGTTTTGGAGCTCTGTCATTGGGACTGTACTTTCTGGTGCTGTGATGACTACCTTCAATATGACATACAGAAAAGGTCCTTCATATCCACTATATATTTATATATATATATAATATTACAAGCTTTAGCTTTATATTAACTAGACCTGTTCGTATGTAAGTAGGTATATATATAAGTATGTAACTTGTCCGTCAAAATTTGCAATCCATTTTTCAGTTACCTGCCGTTATCCGATTGAGCTGAAATTTTGGGTACTAGTATAGTTTGGATGACAATTCAATATTATGGTACTATCGAGCTGATCTGATGATGGAGACAGAAGGTGGCCATGGAAATTCAGTATTTAACCGACGTAACCCCATAGAGTTTGGGCTCGTTTGAATCGTCTCAATGAGTAGTTGATGATGGTATACAGAAAAAACAGTCGGCAATAAAAGCTTGTACCAAAAATAATTTTTTTGACAGAAACTTATTATACAAGATGTAACAAAAATGTGGTATGAACCGATCAAGGGCTTAACAGGTATCGTGTTCTGATAAGATAAAACAGAAAAAAAAAACACGCAATTTTTTTTTTGACATTTCTATGGAGCTTGCGTCCTCAGTCGGCCAACGCTCTATACTAAGGTGAAAAAAGCGTCAAAAAAAAATATCAGAACATAATACCTGTTAAGCCCTTGATCGGTTCATACCACATTTTTGTTACACCCTGTATAGAGCATGACGTGTCCCACTGCTGGTCAAATACCTTCCCCTTCTTCTTCCACTGCCCGCTGTCCTTTAAATAGCCGACGAGATCTGCCGCGTCTCCTTTTCGAGTTTGGAGGTTTCCACTTCGTGGCCCAATATAAGTACATATTTTTTGCTAATAATATTACAAAGTGTCTAAGCTTGTAGATTTATAGCAATAGCTAGTAACAAACGCGAAAGGGCGTTTTCAAAAAACGGTTACTACGTGTTATCAAGAAAACTTTGTATTTTTCTACTTAAAAACACACACCAAGGATTCTAATAAAAAAATCCATACACTTTTTGTTTTGATTTTGCAGCGGCCCATACAGGGTGTATGAAAAACTCACATACACTCATGTACCTACACTGTTCATCGTGACTACGAGTAGAAAAAATCTGCATTTTATTTCACTACAATATGGTCGTCCCTGTCGCTGCTTAAAGATCAGTGACCCCTAATTCGCCGACAAACGGTTCACCTAATGCATGGTTTGTTTCGCTGAATTTTCATTTCATCGAAAACAAACGGCGAGGACTAAGTTAAGAGTCCGCAGTAAGGTCGATTCTGCATACAAACGAAGTTACGCTCTCATTTTAAAACTGCGTATTGGATTGTAACGAAACTTTGCATGTACAATGACATGAGAGATATCTATGTCTGTAATTAGTTTATGTAGCTTCAGATACCGTAGTAAAAAAATACAGCGAATTTAAGATTTTCATACAAAACTTTCGTTTGTTTTGTAAACTGGAACCATATAATTATAAACTAATTACAGACATAGATATACCTCATGTCATTATATATGCAAAGTTTCGTCACAATCCAACAGGTAGTTTTCAAATGAAAGCGTAACTACGTTTGTATGGGAAGGCGAAATTCGGCCGAGCTTACTGCGGACTCTTAAGCTGTATACCTTTAGATCGAGGACTACATTCAACACAAACACATTCAGACCTAGCCATCATACCTGATGACCTCCCCACTATTTACCCTTGGACCCCACTAGCCTACGGCTCAGCCCTAGTAACCCAAAATTGCTCAATTGTAATATAGATTTCCCTTGCAGGTGAAATGACACACGTATTAGGAATTTCAAAGCCAAAAATCATGATCTGCTCAGAACTTGCCTTCAAAACGCACGAAAAAACCTTCAGATCACTTAGGCACATTCGGAAAATCATCGTGTACGGAGACAGAACTTCAGACGTCGCCTACAATGACTTGGTGCTGAAAAACAATGTGAAATATGAGGATTTCCAAGCCACTGAAGTGAGGGGACAAGAAGATTTGGCGTTCATTTTGTATTCCTCCGGAACGACTGGCCTCCCGAAAGGAGCTATGTTGACGCATCTCAATTGCCTGAATACGTTCTGCCAGTGAGTAGCTATCTCTTTTTAACCACAATGGTAGCTACCATACATGCCCACAAATATTTATAACAGCGTTTTTTTTGTTGATTTCATTTTAAAACGTTATTCTAAGATGCTTTATTCAAGAATCCGACAAACTTTCCACCCGGAAGTAATAATAAAAATAAAAATCATTTATTTCAGAATTTGTATTCTGAAACAGTTGTCTGTTCCATACTTTTGTTAATAACAATTGCCTTAAAAAACTATGTTAGACACACAGAATAAATAAAATTAAACAATAATAAAACTAACTGGCTCCTAGCGCGCCTCATGTATCCCTATTGACGTGCAGGTCTATGAAGCGCGCCTGGGTGCCCGAGTCTAGCCTATCGCGACCATTTGCGGGATACTGTATTGCAGGGTACTGTTGCCGCTCCCCCGCACACGACGAATAATGGACGCCGACTTCTTGCGTATCATTGCGTAGAAATCGTCCACGGCTGCGTCGGCGAACATTCCCGACGCGCTGCAGGAGCCGCAACAGGGCCCTGAGACATTATTGTATTGCACTCTCAGTGCATTGTACGCTCGTTGCGTAAAACTGACCCATAGATTGCTCGTGTAGAAACTTTGACAGTATGCTCTAAAAAGAGTTTATTTTATTTTGCATGCATTGTCTTTTTTCGTATGATTTATCTTAAACAAAGACAAAAATATTTTATATTTTTTCTGACTTCTCAGAAGCTAGTTAATTTATCATTTTTTTGATGTCTGAAATTTTGTCGAATTCTGTCGCTGGGGAACTATTTAAGTAATTGATAATATATATCAGTTACACATAAAAAATAAGCTATTACAAATTATTTCCAAAATTGTATTTTGTTTTCATACAAGGTTTCAGTCCATTGGACTATATGGCGTAATGAATGGTACACCGAAGGAAATCTCTGCCTACTCCAGGAGATTCACAATTCCTTTACTGAAAAGATGTTTTGAATGATTTTTTAGAAAAAAAATTTGGTCCATCACTGTCACCAATACGCGGCCTCGGGAACTCTGGTGGCCAGGTAGCACCAGAGGGATAATCACGTAACTTTTCAAACGTACGTTAAGACAACTCAACTTTCATGTCCCATACGAAGTGACATTTAGCTCTGACGCACGTGCAATGCGTTCGTAATCGACCAGCAGGGACAACACTTACCGAAGGTGCAGTGGCGTTATTATGGTTGCGGTCTTCTCTCTCTGTAATACGGATATACAGGGTGTATCAAAAATGGGGTGTGAACCGAGCAAGGGCATATCCAGTATAGCGCATTGCTGTTCCAAATATGCATTTGTTTTGTTTCTGTTTACCTTACAGTCTTTGTTTTTGTTGACATTGCCTGTGTATGACATATTCCCCGCCTGAGCACAGCTGTGTTGTGAAAAGCAAATGTTTTGTGTGTGTCTTTTTGACACGCAGATGTCAGGTTTTACGTTTTTGATGTCATACACAAGCAATGTCATTAAGTCCGCCTTTTGTACGATAAGTTTTCTTTTGTGCAATAAAGTTTAAATAAATAAATGTCAACAAAGTAGACTGTAATGTAAATTTAAACAAACATTTCAATTTAAACAAATAACAAAAAAAAACATGCATTTTTGTAATCGCAATACACTACCGAACATGCCCTTGAGCGATTCAGACCCCTTTTTTGATACACCCTGTATGTTAACTAGTCAACACATGTTTAGGCGCATCACTCACTGCCACCGCATTCCGCTGCGGCGCGCCGGACGGATGTGTGGTGCAGTGTGAAGTATCTATCGTGCGGAATTTATATACAAACTGAGGTACTGGCATACAACGTTGCGAGCTGGCGCTCCGCATGCCGTAGCGGGATGCGGCGGTACTATGATGGATGACCGCCCTTTATCATCATATTTGCACTTAAGGGGCTCCCATACGCCAATGACTTTCGATCTGAATCCCTTAGTTTTCTAATATTTTTTGTAGCTTATTATATTAACAACAACGGCTTTAAGCAATATAGTATCCCATATTCACTTCAAAGTTCATTGTTTTCGAGATATTTGGCATCAACGTTGAACAATTTTAGGCCAAAAAACTTGTTTTTTGGCCATAACTTTTTTGTTGATTAGTTTAAAATGAAAACCCTGGACCAGTTTTTAGAGACGTCACAGACGAACCCAAATATGTAGATTTTGTATATGTTAGATCTTTCATGTCAATGGAGATACGAAATAAGTGTTTTTTTAGACAATGTTTAAAAAATCATACAAAATTAAGTACTTATTCATTTGTTTCAAAATCCGGTGGACCAAAATGGAGACGAAAGATTGAAGAACCGATAGCCGTTTGATTTATAATTCTGTCTGTAGTGAAAAAAAAGGAGATACGATTCAAAACTTGTCAAAAACCGATGAAAACCTCGGGTAGCCCCTTAATGGAAAATAATATGTTATGAGTTATAATAATAATAATAAAAACATTTATTTCAGGCAGAGCCCATAAAAGTGTTAGTAGGTACAATAGACATCACTTTCAAACCTATTGTTAATAACAGCCAGAGATCACAAACACAGCATACGAGATATAATATACCTACTTATAATTATAACCGGATAAGCATAAAGGATTCAGAAAAGTTTGATTTAAAATATAAAATCACCAATTGAATAACCTAACGCGAATTAAATAAAATGATTATAATTTGCTACAATACATTACGTCCAAGAATTTATTAAAAATATAATTAATTTTATCACAGAATATGGAATATGGAAATGCCAATATTATTTAATTAAGTAGGAATGTCAAACACATTAAATTAAAAAAATATAAATTATAAATTAAAAAATTAAGAAGTTAACATTCAGGATAATTATAATTAATTACAGTAACATTATGTCCAAAAAATGGTTGAGAAAACACAAACAATTATATCCCAAATATATGGAAAGTCAATATAAGTTATGAATGGGCTACGTCGGGCTGGTAGTACAGTGTAATTTCTATGTATACCTACTTTTGTCTGCTCCGCAGTTTGGTGAAATGATGTTTTTACACATATTTTATATTTCCATGTAAAAAAAAAACTATTAAATCTCGCTTGGCACCCCAGATCACAATCATAAGTTGTATGACTTATGAGATCTAACGTCTTTGGAAGGACGTTCTAACTCTTGTCTAATTTAATATTTCATCCCTTTTCACATTTCACAAAGTGGCTTGTCTCTCTATCATATAGTGACACGGAGGCCCTACTTCTTAATTGCACTCCAGGGTCCCAAGATGCAGGCTCAGCCTAGTTTGAGGTGCGCCTGGCATCTTATTTTATATGTAAACATGTGTATTATTAAGAAAATAAATAAAGTACTGGGTCAAAGTGGCCATCGGTAGGGCCAAATAGGATGTGGCCACGACCAATCGCGGGTCGCTCTTGACGTCTTTGTTTGTGTCATGTTTTCTCTTGTTTTATTTATTTTTTGTACCTACTAACATACCTAGTCATTAAGTCGTCAAAATTTGTTACTAACATCCTATGGATCATTGGTCTGCAATAAACGATTTTTTTTCAGTCCCAGGGTGGAACCTCCTTTCGATCCGATAGTGTTGAACGTGAACCCGTGGTTCCATACCATGGGCCTGATGGCAGGACTTCTAGCCTTGGCTGGGGGCCGGACTTTGGTATACCTACCAAGATTCGAGTTGGACCTGTATTTGAGAACAATTGAGAAGTATAAGGTATATTCACAATCTTCTTCGGTTATATGCCTTTGTGCATAAAAAAACTTCTTTTCTTGCAAATTACAGACAGATCGCCGGTTTCTGATCATTATTAAACTAATAACTAAAGCATAGCTACGAGTCAGTAGTTACTCGTAGCTATGCTTTAGTTATTTGAAATTTAGTATGATTTATTTGTAAAAAAACAAAACAGCCTATATACTTCCCACTGCTGGGCACAGCCCTCCTCTCAAGGATGAGAGGGAACGGGCTGTAGTCCCCACGCTGGCCCAATACGGGTTGGGGACTTCACATACACCTTCAAATTTATTTGCAGATGTATGCAGGTTTCCTCACGATATTTTCCTTCATCGAAAGGCTAACGGTAAATATCAAATGATATTCCGTACGTAAGTTCCGAAAAACTCATTGGTACGAGCCGGGATTCGAACCCACGACCGCCGTTTGACAGCCGCATGCCTGAACGACTGCCTAGTAGCCTACCGTAGCTTCGATTTGATTGTATTGCTGAAATATTTTTTAAGAAGATTCTGGGACCTATAAAATGGGGAGAAGGTAGATGGAGGCTTTGGCCTTGTATCATTGGTTGGAGGAAACCTGCTCGACTGGGCTGGCACGGCCACTGAAAGATTAGAGGAGGATCGCATCCCCAAAAGGGTGTACCTGGGCATCTAAATGGTCGATCAAGGTATCGCTGGATAAGCAGACTAACTTCAAACCTTTTCATAATCACAGTCATAATGCCAGCTTCAAACGCCTGATATTGATTTGCGGCAAGCTGCTCTGGATAGAGTACAATGGTGTGTCGGAGGCCAAGATTAAATTCGAGCCGAGTAGTAGTGCTTTTATCATCATCATCTCATACGTAAAACTGCTGGGCACAGGCCTATCCACGCGGATGAGAAAGAATGACGAGATAGACTGTATTCCCCGTGGTGACACAGTGCAGGTTAGAGACTTCACAAATACCATTGGATTCCTTGATATAGCCCTCCGAATCGCTAAACTTAAGTGGCAGTAGGCGGAGCAAATTGCACGAAGAACCGATGGCAATTGGGGTGATGTGGTCGAGTGGCGACCACGTACCGGCAGGTGCAGCGTTTTTAGACCCCCTACAAGGTGGACTGATGACCTGGTGAAGGCCGCGGGCACTCTCTGAGCAAAGCGTATGTCCAGCGGTGGGAGTCTTTCGGCTGATATGATGGTGATAAGTATGATTGGTCGATTATTGGCATTTTTTTTATTGCAGGTGACAGTAGCGCAGGTGGTGCCCCCAATACTAGTAGCGTTAACGAAAACGGAAATTAAATACGATGTCAGCTCAGTCATGCTCGTATATTGTGGCGCTGCCCCGCTGAGTAGTGAAGTCAGCAACGCTGTGCAGAAAATGTAAGTTCATTTTATTCCCCATAGATGCCGTGGTTTAGGGATCCAATCCAGTAAGACGTAGCTCAGTCATGATCGTGTATTGTGGCACTGCCCCGGTGAGTAGCGAAATCAGCAACGCTGTGCAGAAAATGTAAGCTGATATTCCCCATAGATGGCGTGGTTTGAGGATCCAATGATCCAATCCAATCAAATGTAGCTCAGTCATGATCGTATATTGTGGCGCTGCCCCGCTGAGTAGCGAAGTCAGCAACGCTGTGCAGAAAATATAAGTCCATTTCATCCCACATAAATGGTGTGGTTTAGGGATCCAATAAACTAATCCAGTAAGACGCCAGGTAAGTTTCTAGTCGGTTCATAGTTTATTCTGCAAGTAGATCTCAAGGGATCTGTCACATATCTGTACCTTAAAGTACATTTACAATGGGATGACAGTGACGTGATAGTAAATAACAGCATTGATATAACAGCCAAAATCCTAGGTACTATCGAACCAACTGAATCATGACCCACCATAGAACCTTGTTACAATTAACGATCATACGTACGATCATATGACGTTAATATGTCAGTTAATTGTAACAAGGTTCCATTATGGGTCAGGATTCAATTTTGTCGATAGTACATATTCAATTGCCCATTCCTGGTCTATAACATTACAATTACCTTAACATACAGCTTGAAAAAGTAGTTTTCTTCGTCAGCGTTCCACATAGATGACGTAGCTTCAGACAGAAATTTCAATTTAAAAAAAATCTTCGCTTTTTATTTTGAGAAACAAGAACTGCTGATAAAAGAAAACTAAAGTACTAATTCAGCACTAGTCAAGATACGCACCATAATATTATGTCAAGGTTATTAATGATTAACATGTTTTTTTTTCTAATTTACAAATACGTCATTTTTATTGCAGCTTCCCAAACGCATTGCCAGTGCTTCAGGCTTACGGCATGACGGAGTGCACCCTGGCCGCCACCATGAATACCAACATTTTGCAAGCCATGCCGGGGTGTGTTGGGGAAGCGACATACAGTGTTATTATTAAGGCAGGTATTTTCATTGACTTAATCAGGAGTACCTTTGTAGAAACGGCCCGTCCTCTTATCCCCAATCTGCAGTTTATCCAATTACATATTAAAGGAACCCGCCGTCCAAAAAAGGTCTTGCGTAAGACACCATCTGATATTCGGCTTTAACGACATACCTGCCATCAGCTGGCTTCTATAAGGACTATGTAGTGTATGTACTTAGTACTGAAGAGCCTTTATAATCGCGTGACTTTTCTGATTAGAGTAGTAATCGATCATATATCCTACGGCTCGGCTACATAGCGACCCTGCCAGGATGCAAGAATGCTTTAAATCATTATCATCATCATCATATCAGCCGAAAGACGTCCACTGCTGGACATAGGCCCCCCCAAAGAGTGCCAAAGTGACCGGTCCTGCGCCACCCACATCCAGCGGACTCCCGCGACTTGTGAGGGGCCTACCCACGCTGCGCCTTCTGGTACGTGGTCGCCACTCGAGAACCGTCCCACCCCAACGGCCATCGGTTCTACGTGTTATGTGCCCCGCCCACTGCCACTTAAGTTAGCGATCCAGAGGGCTGTATCGGTTAAGTACCTTGGTTTTGCTGCTAATACATTATTTATACTAAACGTGACTTAATCGCGTATAATTAAATTATTTATTTACCTCACTGAGGTCTCCCGACGTTTCGGATGTGTTGCAACATCCATGGTCACGGGACAACTAAGAATGAGTTTAGTATAAATAATCTGCTGCTAATAGCCTCATTTCTGATGCGATCACGCAGAGAAACTCCCAACATAGCCCTCCGAAACAAAACAGCCACAACACGTTTCAGTGCCATAATTGTTATCACTGGCAACACACAGTAGTCAAAGACTATCGTCTTGAGACACTGCGGAATATTGGACGAAAAGATGTGCCGTAGCTTCCCGAACGCTGCCCAGCCCAGCTGTACTTATAAGGATATAAGGATATATAAGGATATATAAGGGGACAATCTTACACAAATCTACCTAGTCCCATAGTAAGCTCAGTGCACTTATGCTTTAAATAATGAGCAGAAATAATGAGAAGATAAGTGAAAGTGAAGAAGCAATAATAAACACAATCTTTTGATATTTTCAGGTTATCGACCTTGAGACTAAAGAACCCTTAGGCCCTAACAAGGCAGGCGAGGTCTGCATCAAAGGCGGTGTGGTTATGAAAGGCTACGTTGGCAAGGACCGGAAGGTCGACTTCGATGATGAAGGGTTCTTCAGAACGGGAGACGTGGCGTATTATGATGAACAGGGGAACTTTTATATTGTTGATCGGTTGAAGGAGCTCATCAAGTATAAAGGGTTCCAGGTCAGTATCATGATCACCATACAGTCTTATTAATAACATGATGGTCGCCAAACAGTTATTTGGCCTCGCTGATGATGAACAGACACCGGAGCCTATGCACGCTTGCAACTTAAGAGGAGTGCCATGCGCGTTGACGTCCCTTTATTGTTTGGGGATTCGTTGTATTGACAGCTAGAGACATAAGCAGGTCCCTCGCTCTCAAAACAGCGTACCATCGGTATCGGTAGCTGTGGTCCTCACCACAAATCAATAGATAAGCCAATGATAGGAAAGTCATAGAGATTAATCTCCCCAACCTTTTTCTTGATTTTCTAGTGGTAAGAGAGGTCTTACCACTAGAAAATCAAGAAAAAGGTTGGGGAGATTAATCTCTATGACTTTCCTATCATTGGCTTATCTATTGATTTGAACGTCCAAGCGTGATGATCCAACCTGACTTAATCAACTCTCAACTCTTATCTTGTCCTTATGTTCTTTTCTAAACTTCTATATGCCGCAGGTTGCTCCAGCGGAGATCGAGGCGGTGCTGCTGCAGCACGCGGCGGTGCGCGACGCGGGCGTGGTGGGCGTGCCCGAGGCGCGCGCCGGGGAGCTGCCGCGCGCGTTCGTCGCGCTGCAGCCGGGGGCGAGCGCTACTGCTGAGGAGCTGCAGGCGTTCGTGGCTGAGCGGGTGGGTTACAGTACTGTACCAACGTAGTGAACGATTACTGCTCACTTAACAGTATCGTATCGCTGCAATATTAAAAAGTTTCTGGCAAAAATTTCAGTTTTGGTACAAGCTTTTATTGCCGACTGCACTTTTCTGTATACCATCATCAACTATTCATTGAGACGATTCTAACGAGCCCAAACTCAACGGGGTTACGTCGGTTAAGTACTGAATTCCCATGGCTACCTTCCGTCTCCATCATCAGATCAGCTTGATGGTACCATAATATTGAATTGTCACCTAAACTATACTTATACCCAAAATTTCAGCTCAATCGGTTACCGGGAAGTGGGTCAAATTTAACTCGCAAGATTTGATTACAGACAGAGACAGACAACGGGACAGTTGAAAGTAAATAAAAGCCTGTAAAATCGGTCACCGGGAAGTGGGTCAAATTTAACTTGCAAGATTTGATTACAGACAGACAGACAGACAGACAACGGGACAGGTAAAAGTAAATAAAAGCTTGTAAAATAAATAAGATTAAGCTGGGTGCAGTTTTTAGCTCAAAAGGTATTCAGTCAAATCCACTTCATCCGCACTAAGTCTTAAAGTGTGCTCTTCCTTACGTGCCACTGTTCTTTCAGACCTATGGCCGGTTTTATAAAGCTACGAGTTATTGTTTCATAAATAAATAGCAAACTACTATTTTTCAACACAATACCGGTTCAATGGCCAGTCATTATCCAAGTCAAGCGCCTCAGTGGTCGCAATTTAGACTTATGAAATTGTATTTTTTTCGTGAAATCGGTCACTTGGACAATGTCTACATGATTTACATATTTCTTTGTCCGCAGCTCTCGAAGCCGAAACATCTACGCGGTGGCGTGCGATTCGTGAAGGAAATCCCTAAGAATCCCAGCGGAAAAATTCTACGACGGGAGTTACGAGCAATGTCACAGGAAAAGAGCAAGCTGTAGAGTCTAGTCTAGACAAACCATTGAAGTAGTGATATAATTATGCAACTCGACCATAATGGCGTTATTGCCATGGGTATTGGGGGCACGGAGCTACGGATTATAGAGAAAATACACACACACACACATACATACATTGTATCATTTGTCTTTTTTATTTATATGTATTAAAGTATTTATTTATCTATATAAGTATGTTTATCGTCGTCCAGTACCCAAAGTACAAGCTTTGCTTAGTTTGGGACTAGGTCGATTTGTGTAAGATTGTCCCCTAATAAGTACTGTGAATTGATCAGAATTGTCGCAGATAGACCTGGGTCATGGTTAATTGGTCAATTAAACATATATAGCTGTTAAGAACTGCATGATGGTTGGTGTTACGGAAAATGGATGCAATGGAGCAAGCTGATTTGAATGATGGTAAAGTCAAAATACTGTTAAGTGATCTGTACTACAAGTTATAATTTATTTAAAAAAAAACCGACTTTAATAGGGGTGTAGACACTAAATAAACTTATCAATAATGTCATATTGGATATTGGATTGGAAAATGGAGAAAAAATCAACGCAAAAGGTTAAATAATCACGAAGTTATATGTGTCCAAAGTTTTAAGAAGGGGTATGTTCTGTCCCTATTTTGCAAAACGCAACTTCATATGAAACGTGAAGCTTGTAGACTGTGACGTCACTATAGACGGCAACGTGCCGCGCCCCATCGTGTGCGGCGCCGCCGTCGACGCCGCCCCCGGCAGCCTCGTGTAATGTGACGTCACACACTGTGCGTTTTCTCTCTCTAACAAGCAATATGAAAACGGTTGTAGCACTTGTAGCTTCGTTATTCTTTGAGATGATGATCTGAATGGGATTTTCTTCACTAGGCATATTTTTTTGCCTTCTTTAATTTGGAGTAATAATAATTTTCGTGTCTACACCCCTATTCAGTACTCCGCCAAGCCACATGAACATATTTCCACATTTCCTTTCCACTTTACCACATGAACATTGATTTTTCCAGAAGAAAACCAAATCGCTGTATGTGGGCCAATAATATTTGAGGAGTTCCATCGATTCACCAAGAGAGATGATTGAAGAAGGTTGAAGTTATTGCAAGCAGGCCATTTTAGCTAAAATGCCGTTCAAATGCGTCTTTATCTATCATTTTAACATGTCTGCACATGAGAAAAAAACAACACACGTTTTATTATAGTGAAGGGAGGTATGTTAAGTTTTTTAAATAAGGGGGTACATGTCTCACCATGTACAAACTCTGACTTTACAACGATCGTTTACTGTAAGGTCTTTATTTCTACATTTTCTACAACAATATTTTATTTCGACTGGCAAATGATTTATTTTGCAAATAATATATTTATGTTTTTGAGAATTTGTAAGTTTTATTTTATTATTATTACCCGGGTGCACCCTTGATTGATGACGATATGGGCTGAGATTGAGCCTACCGAACCTGGGACCCTGTTGTTACATTTGTTACTAATCCTCTCACACTAAATAACTGCACAACTAAGAATAGAATAGAATAGAATAGAAAAATTTATTCAAGTTACGTGGGAACCTTAAAAGTAGAATTAACATATAAAACATTATGTGATGTTAAAAACGGGCTTGCCTCAGCATAATGTTACAGTAGTAAGGCCACTGCAACGCTGGTTTTCAGGCAGACCCTGGTAACTGTATTAATCCATTTTACATTGCTCGCTGTTTGTCGGGAACGAAATGTCTCAGTTTGTGTGTGCGCGTGTGTGTGAGTGTGAATGTGAGAAAGAATAAGAATAAAATTGAAGAATTGTGTTATCTCTTGTACGTGACCTGTAGAAAAACCTTATTCATATACTTACTAATGTACCGTCACGCCTCCCAAATAGATTAAGACCTGTGGATGCACATAAGTACAGCACGTCATAAACAACCATCGCCCGAGCTGTGTAAGCATATGAGCACACGTGTAAATAAACCAAATCACTACAATATCATAGGATGCAATATCAAGTGATTATGGAAAGAGCTCACCTTGGTTTTCCCCCAAATCTAACACTAGAAATTCAAACATTCAAGTTATTATGAAATATCTAACATTAGGTGACAATGTCCCCATGCTCCTTAAGGCCACAACCGGGAATGTCGCTAGGAGGACGATGAACAAACAAAAAAAAATATTTTTCCCAGATTGACTCGCCACACATTTCGCGTATCACAAATCTTCTGGCGCAGCCAATCGACTTAATTTATTTTTCGAAATCGCCTGATAGATCCAATTGACAAATTAAAAATAGCAATTTAAATTAGGTACGTCCCAAATCGGTTAACAACTGTGCTCTATAGCAATCATTGTCAATATAACATTACATTCAACGAAACGCGACATAAGAACTTACTTTCAAGAAGAGCCATGGAAAAGTTACTTGTAATTTTCACGCTATTGTCTGTCGTTATGTGTGAACATGAATATGAAGACCCAGGATCAAAGGAAACTAATAGTACGGCTGAGATTTTTTAATGTGGCTGACTTTTTATAAAACTGTCATTGGAATCTTCTGCCTTGGACGGTAGATCAGCGAACGAAAAAACCATAGAAGTATAAGTAGCTCCGCAAAATGACCCCACAGAAGGGGATGGGTGCCAATAGGGGTGTAGAGACAAAATAAAATAATCAATAATGTCATATTTTCTCAAAAAAGGTTTAAAAATGAAGTCAAATGGAGAAAAAATCAACGCAAGAGGTTAATCACGAAGTTATTAAGTGTGCAAAGTTTTAAGAAGGGGTATGTTCTGTCCCTTTTTCGTATGAAACGATGACGCTTGTAGTCAACGTCACTAATAGACGGCAACGTGCCGCGCCCCGTCGTGTTGCCTCGCGTATCGTGACGTCACACACTGTTTGCGTTTTCTCTCTCTAACAAGCAGTATTAAAACGGTTGTAGCTTCGTGATTCTTTGAGATATCTGAATGGGATTTTCTTCACTAGGCATATTTTTTTGCCATCTTTCTTCTGGAGTAATAATAATTATCGAGTCTACACCCCTATTGCCATTATGCGGGTTGGGGCGGGGTGTCGAAACGCGCATACCGGGCATTAGGCACGTGTTCGAGTAGTTTGTAAGGAGCTCGCGCATTCTATGCTTTTTCCGTTCGCCGCGGTAGAGTTGCTTCTTGAATTGCCTTTGATGCAATTCGTGCCACTTAAATGTAAGTTTTTAGGGTTCCGTACCCAAAGGGTAAAAAGGCTCCGCTGTCTGTCTGTCTGTCTGTCCGTCTATCACCAAACTGTATCTCATGAACCGTGATGTTTAGACGGTTGAAATTTTCACAGATGAAGTGTGGGGGAGCGGACATTTAGATACAACAGACATGATATTTTGCCGCTTTTGTAGGTAACTAGCTGATGCCCGCGGCTTCGCCCGCGTGGTTATAGGAAAATGTAACATATTGAAATTTTCCCGTGGGAATTAGATGTTTTCCCGCTGGAAAAAGTAGCCTATGTCACTCTCCAGCCTCTAAACTTAATCTCCATACAAAAAATCACATTAATACGACGCTCCGTTGCGACGTCAAAGAAGGACAAACAAACACACACACCCACTTTCGCATGTATAATATTAGTAAGGAAGTAAGGATGGTACGGAACCCTTCATGCGGGAGTCCGACTCGCACTTGGCCGGTTTTTTTTACCGTGTTCGGGCACAGCCAGCTAGGGCCTGATTAACCTGCAGGCTAATAAGGCTAGAGCCTAGGGCGCAAGAAACAAGCGGGGGGCGGCGGGGGGCGCGGCACTGAGCTGAGACTAACTTACATTTCATAGTTACCCTAGGGCGTTCAGAACTCTAAATCAGGCACTGGGCTCAGCAGTCATCTCGCTTATATCTCGACCAGCCAAACTGGGGAAGTGCCTCAAGCACCTTACAGAATACCGCAACCATAATGCCGCTACCACTTTCTTGTGATGAATAAGGTCGCTAGAGCTCCAGAAGATGTGTTATGTTGAGAGACACCCGCATTCTCTAGCTGCTAACACAGCGAATCCTTAAATCAATAAAGGATTGGCCGCACGCTGGTGATTCTTGTGAAATCACAAGCGTCCATAGGCTACGCTGTATGCTTACCATCAGGCAGAACGAATGCAATATTGCCTCCGTCGCAGTGCAAATAACTACAACTTAGAAAAGTTGTAAAACCCGCGACATTTTCATTTCCAAGTCCAATATCTCAAAAACGGCTAAAGAGATTTTCATAAAACATAGCTAAGAACATTCGGGATCACATCAGCTTTCGAATAAAAAAAACCGCATTCAAATCGGTCCGTCCGTTTGGGAGCTACGATACCACAGACAGATACACAGACACACAGACACGTTAAATATAACACCCCTCTCTTTGCGTCGGGGGTTAAAAAAAGTCTTTTTACCCGAATGGCGAAGGAGAGGAGGGTGGTGTATGTATGTGTGTATGTGTGTGTCTTATTTTTTGGCCCGCCCTGCAGCCTTAATCTTTTGACGGATTTCGACATATGAGGTGTCGTTGGATTCCTCTTAATCATAGGAGTGACATAGGTTAATATATTTTTGTAAAAAAAACTGGGGAATTACCTCCGCCTTGCAGAAGACCACAGCCATCATAACACTACTGCTTGCTCTGTAGTAGTGTTGTGCTCCTGGTGGTGAGCAAGGTCGCCAGAGCTCCCGAGGATGCGTTGTGTTGAGAGCGAGGGAATTTGTTCCCTCAGCAGTCAACACGGCGAATCCTCAAACATATCAAGGGTCGGCAACGCCCATGTTACTCCTTTGGAGTTGCATGCGTGTATAGGCTGCGCTTACCATCAGGCGGGCCTGAAGGTACGCTTGTTCGCCACCGTTGTTTTATTAATAATAATAAAAAAGCGATCGGGTTTCTCAAAAAATCTTTCGATTTCACTTGATTGACAGATACTTTTGGAGATCCGACTTTGAAGTTCAAATTCGACCCAGTAGAGTTCGACAGCAATAAGTGCACCGAGAAGGAGTGCGTCCCAGCCTGCTGGACCATCCTCGAGAGGACGACGGGGTACTGCTATAATGATGACATATGTGTTTGTTACAACAAACCCTAGAAAAGAAAAGAAGATCTAATAGTATTTTATACAATCGTTACGCAATGAGGGCTCTTAAGAGTTCACAGTAAGCTCGATTCTCCATACGAACGTAGTTACGCTCTCATTTTAAAACTACCTGTTGGATTGTAACGAACGAACAATCACATGAGGTATATCCAGGTCTGTAATTAGTTTGTGTAGCTTAAGATACCGTAGTAAAAAAATACAGCGAATTTAAGTATTTCATACAAACTTGTTCTTGCTGTATTTCGTTTGTTTTATAAACTGGAACCATATAAACTAATTACAGAGATAGATATACCTCATGTCATTGTATATGCAAAGTTTCGTCACAATCGAAAACGTAGTTTTAAAATGAGAACGAAACTCCGTTTGTATGGGAAGGTGAGATTCGGCCGAGCTTACTGCGGACTCTTAAAGTCGTGTTTAGGCCGCGGACGAGGCTTGCCGAGTGGCCTAAGTAAGGTGCGAGAATTTAAGAGCTAATTGTGTAGCTATTGTATACAATACTTTTTCTACGACTCAACTTAAATAATTAAACAAACGTGGTATCTATTGAAAGTCTAAGCCGTGCTGAAACAAAGGGCAGCCCACCGGCTCAGCGTTTCGTTGATGTCTTTTCTTAACCAAGACTACGTTCTATTGGTAAAATTTATTATAGTTCAGTAAATGCGCCACGTGACTGGTCAAATTCATTACAGTTGTCTAAACAGTTGTATAATTATTTATTTCAGTTGAGTTGGGAACTCTATAGAAAAAATGATGTGATTTTAGATAGGTTGCTGTACGAAGTCTTAATTCAAAGAGTCGACGAGTATAAAATATGTTTTTTAACACTTCACCTTTTTCGAATTTAAACTTTCGCGAGACATGTTTAAAAAAATACTTAGTTCGAAACAGGTCACCCGTAGTGACATTCAATACGCGTGTTTAACCGTGTAATTATTAATATCACCGAAAAGGCAAAAACGGAACCCCTGTGGCGAGTGTCCGTCTGTCTGTCTGTATGTCTTCAAAGTTTGAAGTTTACGGCGAAAACAAACGTCGCATTATACTGGTATAGTCGACATCATATAGTTAGAAGCAGCCAAAGTAGTCAAATATATCGAAACACATCCTTACTCCTACACTAACAAAGACTTGTTGCGATATATTTGGCTACTTTGGTTGCTACCAACTATATGACGCTGCAGTCAGCGTCATATAGTTGGTAGCGTCATCATGGTACAGTTACCATGATAAGTATTTTACGCTGCGAGATCAATTTGTCGTGATTTTATACTGCGACGGTGGCAAATAAGCATACGGCATGTCTGATGGTAAACAGACAAACAGACAGAGCAAAAACAAACGATTGATTTGGGGATTCCTTGTGTTGATTGCAAGAGACGTCTGCGGGTCCTTCACTCTCAACCGTCTCAACACAGCACTAACTCGGGATGATAACTTGGTTTCTAAGCGGTGTCAACCCTAGCGTCGGATTTTGTAGGCACGCAAAGCGGTAGGTATGTGCTTTTTTATTCAGACGACTCATCTGTTCGCATAACTATTATATGATGTTATGCCATTTCTATCTGTGAGTTCCTTTAATTGGCTTTGTATTACTATGTAAGACATATAATTTTTTTGCAGCTGTTGGTACTCCTTAAGTATAAATAAATAAGTAAATAAATAAATAATCTGTGGCTCTGGCTCCATTTTCCATAATTAAACTCCATCAAAACTACCACGGTGTTGCCATTGAAATTAAACATTCCACCAATAGTAAACAAACTCTTGTCGAAAAAATGCACGTAAGTTACTAAGTTATTAGTAGTTTTTCGTTTAAGTCCCGGGGCCATGTCTATGAACTCTGTACAAAAGTACACGCCATGGTCTCCCTGGCAAACCGGGCATTGGGGTTTATACTCGTTGTAGACTGTACTTGAAGTAGCCTTGTTGCTTGTAAAGTACTGTTTGAAACGGCTTGGTTTATGTTGACTGTTTAATGTGGACGGCGTGTTTAAGCTTGCTTTGTGCACGGCGGCTTCTTGTTTACGCCGTGATGACATAGCTGTAAATTTACTTTCCAAAAATGATAGGAATTCCTTTAAGGATGGCAATTCTCGTGGCTGTTTCAGTGACGCCATATATTCATTGTGGGTTTCCGAATCCGACTTATGCGTCAATAAATGGACTAATATAGGGTCCCAAGTATCTATGTTGACACTTAAATTCTTGATGCCATTTAGACTTTCTATAGTTACATCATGTAGTCGCTTGATATGACTTGATGTAGCTTGTTGTAACACAGGCAGGCTCATGACATTGTTGATGTGGGTTCTAAATATTAATAAATATTAGTGTAAATATTAGTAATTATAAAGATAGAACCTAAATACTCTGTGTTGATAAACATACTTGTATAACCAATCGTATGGATTTAATATTTAATTAGAACTGATTTGTGGCAGAAACATTCTTATTACAATGGTCAACCTTCGGGTGTCAAGAACATTTGGTAACAGTATTGACCCAAAAAAAATATTGTTTGAAGATGTGCGTATTACTACTCGTATTATACCTAAGGTGAGTGTTCTTTTAAAAGCTTCAATGTTTGTATGATATCAGGATCGGGTTCAAGGAACTATGCTTTTGGAAAAGTAGAGATATCATTTTATGCTTAAATAAATAGTATTGAAGAAGTTGTAATAAAAATACACATATAACAAAAAAACATGGGGCAAGATGAAAGGGTAACGGGGTAAGATGGATATAGTTTTTAAAATTATGTACAGGTGTCGTAGGTATATTTGACACATATATTGAACGGTCTAGCAAAACCAGTAGTTTAAAACTTTATTTCACATTAAAATAAAACCGTTATTATCGCCAAAAATGTTACCTGCTGTAAAATAATCTTTCAATCTTACCCCACTTTAAGGCCTAGTAGACAAGGGTTCTCAAACTCTCTTTATAAAAACGACTATAGCTGCGGGTAAAATTCAAGATAAATTAAATATCGCTTTTTTATAATTCAATAGAAACACATGTAGCCTTTATGGAATATATTTATTTATTCAAATACAATGTTAGTTTACAGTTAAAACCAAAGCACTTACTTACATGATAATTATTATACACAATTATTACATTCAATCACTTAATATTAGTACAAATTTAGGTACACGTCAATAAGAATAGGTATCAAATTTTACAAATTAAGTTTATTATCCCGTAAGAGCAATACATTACTCTATATGACTATACACATTGACGCGACAGTATTTCCCTTGCCACAGTACTGTTTGTGCGTGTCAATAGTTAATAATAAATAACCGTGCATATAAGCTGCATTTAATTGAACGTCCTTGTCAGAGACCATCTACAGCCGGTACTGTATTTTATTATGACGATAAATTATTATACATTGAAACAGTTATTTCACTATCAATTTCCCCCAATCTGAGTTGCAACAGTCCAACGAAGTTGGTATGTCTGTTTATTAGTTAAAAAAAAACTTGTAAACAGTGACCTATAACAAAAAATTATCTTAATAAGCACCATTCGCTACAACTACGCCAAAACCGCTTATATAACAATTTTTTCCCCTATTTTCCCTTTAGTTTGGCGAGTTAATAGCATGACAGTAGTTACGAGTATACCTCTACATTTTGAGAACCACTTTCTGTTACTATGAATAGTGAAAGTGCTGTAGGATGAAAACAAAAATATTACCGTCTTACCCCAGTAAAATCAGTGGTGCAAGATTGAAAGGAATAAAAACTCGAAAAGTAAGAAAGATATTGGATGTCCACGTTAATTGGTTATCAAAATAACAATAACAAGCATATGTATCTCCACAATATGTTTCTAGCTTAATTGTTAAAGAAGTTACAATGCATGGGGTAAGATTAAAAATGTAGATTTAACATCGAAAAACTCACCTTGTCGAAAAGTGCCAACCACACACGTGCACGCTCACTGAGCAAACGGCGATGACTGAGGGGTGGGGGACAATAAAATGGCGTCTTCGTGAAAGTTGCCAGGATAAAAAAATATGGACGGCTTTTTATCTTAAACTACACCGTTTTTCAACTTACCCCAACGCACCTTATATCTTTTTGGTATTTCTATTAAATAATACAACAACTAGTTCAGCTCATTTTCGGTATTATACGTACCTACGTCTGGAGCGGACGAATGGTCTCTTATTTTATTTTATTTTTATTAATTTATTTAATTAGGCTCACAAAACAAGTTAGTCTATAGAATAATACAAACTATGCAATATGTTCGGATCTGCAGGTCGATCACGTAACGCATGGCAGGTAGTAATGGCAGTTTTACAAGTCAAAATTCTATCAGTGGTTCTGAAACAGAAGGCCACTGTTAAGAAGAAACGCCGAAACAAACTCAACAGTCAGTAATTTTATGGCAAAAAAAACTTACTGTAATAATGAAATAAATGTTTTTTATTCTGCAAGTAGGCCGTAATGGGACTTTTACAAGTCAAAACTAAATGACAGATATTACAATGATAGTGTTTAAGCATATTTTACATACAGTGTACAAATTAGACTTAAAACCTATACAGTACCGTACGATACGAGGCATAACCTGTGATTCTAAAAAGGGGCTAGACTCAGCATAATGGTCCAGTGTTGTTATTGCAATATTCCATACGTTCATCCAAATAGACTCCAAGGGTCTCAAAGCTTGCTCTTGCGCTGCGCCAAGGCACGTAGTTCGCGACGCAGGATCTTCCCCGTGGGGTTCTTCGGGATTTCGGCCACAAAGCAGACACCGCCGCGTAACCATTTTGGATTGGATAGCTGTGAAAACACAAGTTGAATTAGTGATTTTTATTTTCCTGTCATTTTACACAAAATCGTCAGAAATTTGCTGAAAATCGGCTGTCGTGTAGAACTTAGGCTCAACTCAATTCAAAACCAACTCAAACTCAATTCGAATTCAATGAAAGACTGACTCAACTGAACTCAATTCAAGACACTCAGTTCAAACTCAATTCAAGACCGACTCAACTGAAAATCATGTAAGGCCGACATAAACACGACTTAATTTTGAAAGTGGGTTTCAACTAATCTTTTCATTAATGAGTATACCGGGTGTACAATCCAAATGGGTCAGTATGGAGAAGTCGGAAACTATGAGAGATAGCGAGATCTGTTCTTAGGAACCATGACGTCGATTTTAGATTTAATAATAATTACATTCAAACTTTTTTATTAACTCTCATACATAACCGGGAATCGAACCTGGTCAAAATCAATGTATATAAATTCTGCAAGTCGCAAGAAGCACAACACTAATGGAATCTTGTTTAAATAATTGAAAAAGTAAAAATGTTAATAAAAAAGTTTGAATGTAATTATTATTAAATCTAAATTGACGTCATGGTTCCTAAGAACAGATCTCGCTATCTCTCATAGTTTCCGACTTCTCCATACTGACCCATTTGGATTGTACACCCGGTATACTTAGGAACTAGAAGACTAAAATATTACATGATCACATACCTACTTCAAATAGCACACTCATAATCATAATCCAAAAGGTTAATTGGTATCAAATACCATGACCGGCACAAGCCTTTTCTAATTATAACTTGTTTTTAATGATATTGTACTAATGACACAAAAGAATTAGGGCAATTGTAGGTGTCTCTCGCATAGTCCAAATTGGAAAGGAAAAGGCAGATTTTCTCGCGGCGACTGTTGTACCGGTAGTTTCACCGTACGTATAAAGTATTAATACTAACTGTCACACATATTGAAACGTTCAGCGACGAATTGTGGCAATCTTTGGGGAGGCCTATATCCAGAAGTAAACGTTTTAAGGCTGACATGATGTTGACTAACCCGTTCCGCAACGAACGCCTGCAGCTCCTCAGCAGTAGCGCTCGCCCCCGGCTGCAGCGCGACGAACGCGCGCGGCAGCTCCCCGGCGCGCGCCTCGGGCACGCCCACCACGCCCGCGTCGCGCACCGCCGCGTGCTGCAGCAGCACCGCCTCGATCTCCGCTGGAGCCACCTGCGACATGAGTAGATCATAATCGATTGGGGTTCAAATGAGGAAATCTGCAGATCTTAAATACGTCCAAAATAGCAAACAATTTTCAGATGTAGTTGAATATGCAACGGGCTGGGCACATGGTTTGGAGAACCAGATGACTTATGAATCATAAAGAAGTGTAAAGATTCTTGATTGACGAGAGAGCAGTCAGACGTTGAGAACAGACAGTCTTGCCAAGATTGCATGCAATCGGAAGGCGTGTTGCGTGTCCGATGACATGTACCTGTTTATTGTCGTATTTGGCGGACTTCTTTGAACGTCTCCAATAAATTTCTCTAATAAAGATGATCGCTTTTTTACTAGATTTGTCCCATTTTTGAAATGTTGTGCGTGTACCACTTAAGGTTGTTGATCGCTTCAAGTATCTGGGGCATATGCTCACAGAGAACTTGAATAGGACCTGACCTGGACTTGGAGAGGGAGAGAAGGACATAGGGCCATAAGGGGTAATATGCTCACCCGCAGGTTTGCACGTTGTAGCGAATCAGTTAAAGTGACGCTCTTCAGAGCCTACTGTCAGACATTCTACACGTGCAGCCTGTGGGTAAGGTTTACGCAGAGGGCATATAATGCGTTACGCGTGCAGTACAACAACATCCTGAAGATGCTGTCGGGGCTGCCAAAGTGCTGCAGTGCTTCTAGAATGTTCGCGGAAGCGCGGCTGGATGACTTTTATGCCATAAGGCGAAAAAGAGTCGCTTTCTTGCTGAGGCGAGTGCGCGGCAGTACCAACGGTCTTCTCAGGGAGGTGGCCGAGAGGTTGGAATGCCCTATTACAAAGCCTTGGGTTGAGCTGGCTATTGGGAGAGCGAAATAGACAGGACCAACTTTCTTCGCTTTCTCAATAGCACACATTTTACACTATTTTATACGTGCGTCATTTAATTTTATACATATTTCTTTTTCTTATTTTACCTAACATAGTTCATAAGATTTAAACTAACAAAAATGTATGGATCAAATAAGGTCTGAAATAAACGATCTTTATTTTATTTTAGCGATTAGATGCTACTATGTGGTTTTCCAACTAAGACCTGTAACTTGCTTAACGACAGCTGTTCTAGACAAGTGATGCTATCACTGACCTGGAATCCCTTATACTTGATCAGCTCCTTCAGCCGATCCACGATGAAGAAGTATCCATCGTCATCGTAATACCCAATGTCTCCAGTTCTGAAGAACCCCTCATCATCAAAGTCATCCTTCCTGTCCTTGCCGACGTAGCCCTTCATGACCAAACCGCCTTTGACACAGATTTCACCAGGCTGATTAGCTCCTAGGGGTTTCTGGGTTTTTAGATCTATGACCTGGAGAAAAAAAATAGGTACAGTATAGAATAGAATAGAATAGAATAACTTTATTGCTTTCATGTTGGCATACAGGTGGTCTTACAAAATTAACAGTACAACATGATGAAGGTGAAAAGTTGGAAATGCATGCTGGATTGATTATTCATAACTCTTTAAGATTAACTAAAGTAGACGTCCTAGTGAGACATTGATTCAATATTTAATACTTTCAATCGTAATAGATGAACTATGAAGGTGGACTACAGGGTGACACCTATTGCAATAAAGGCGTCAACCATTGGGACGTTTACGCTGAAGTTTACAATACGATAGCGTTGCATTGGGTTGTCTGGAAAATTTTACCATCAACAACGTCGAATTCGCCTGACTTAGTAATCTAACAAGTGATAAACGTCTATTTAATGATGAAAAATGAGGCTAGAGATGGATCTGCATTGATGAACTTGGAGTCGATTCAAGAGAATTTATTTATACAGAGGTCCAGTATTTGAAAGAAGAGGCCTTTTTTGGATATTGATAGGCAGGAAAAAGCATGTAAATACCTTAATAATAGCTCCATATAGCACCGTCCCGACGCCTCCAACTTTAGGCACTGCTGATTCACCATAATCCCTGGTGATCGTCAGTGTGGTCTCTGTCATTCCGTAGCCTTGTAGAACCGTTTTCACGTTCGGAAATCTGTAGAAAAATAGGTCTAGACGAAAAAGAAGGAAGATATTCATCAGATTGGGGACGAGAGTAGGTGCGTCTTTTTTAAATTAAGAATGCACTAATAAACTCGAGCTCATAAAGCGATGCTGAGGCCGTACTTGTTGGGGTATTTGACTGTTGCCCCTAGTACTGGTGGCATAGTCGTTCGGTTTGAGTTGTGTCCAATCTACTTAAAGGAGCAATGCCTTTGTTGATTGAAACTGCAAAATACCAAGATTACCATATTGTAAAAAGTCGTTACAGCCACCTAGAAAGTTCAATTGAACATCGACTCTATGTCTAAGTAATAGGTTACGAGTGCACTAATAGGAAAATGGCGATCCAGGTGCCTTTGTACTTGTTCGATTCTCAGTACTCAGGTAAACGCCAGGGATGTATTGAAATATTATAATATAATTCTATTAAAGCAATTTAAACTTTTGGCAAAGGCGGAGTTGAAAATCCAGTAAAATGTTAATGCATGCAGTTTTAGTCTACGAAGTGTGCTTATCTTTTATGACGGATCATAAATGAGGTAGCAAACCCGCACAATGAGACAGTGGATTGGACACAACTCAAACCGAACGACTATACTTACTACACCGATACGGGTTTCTTTTAAGATTTTTTTCTACTCGAGCACTTCTCCGTCAATTAAATGACTGACAGCGATATCTAAATCAATTTCATTTGAGTTGCGCTCATAAGATGACTGCCAGCAGTCGTCTTATGAATATAAGATAACTGTGTACGGAACTAAAATTAATTTTGACCAATCACGAGGCTCGATTTCCAGAAGACATCAACGCGCAAAAATAAAAAAAGCGGTTGGCTGCACTTCGTTTCAGCAGGGCGAATTTCAATAGATAACGAGTTTGTTTAATAAATTATTATTTCCGTTAACTCGTAGAAAAAGTATTATTGCATAAACTACTATTTTAGTTTAAGTTTCTTTAAAGGTACAGCCGACATCAAAGAGATTGAATTTTTGCACCTTATTCCATAAACATCTTTTTGAAGTCTGCTCTACAACCAGGTAACCGCTATGAAGTGACTGAGTGGCATCTAGCCTGGCCGATAGTAAGAAGTTAACCATAGCATATGGACGCCTGCTTTCATTCAACATGATTCGTATGTACGTACGTAGATTAGTCTGTGTTTATTTAATGTATTTTCAACACAATTGCTCGTAACGTACCTCTTATTGTGTCGCTTTTAGGCTCATAATCCTGGATATTAAACACGCGTGTTTTACAACATTACGATACTTGTGTGTTATGGTTATATCCCGATTAAGTCACGTTGGCACCTTGCAGCAAGATGTATGCATGAACACGGTGCATTCTTAAATTAACCGGGTTGCACAGAACGTACAGCTATTTAAAAATTCTCGGCAAATGGATTCTTAGTCGACTAAACAAATTAAATCCTTTTTGTTAAGTAATTAATTGACTATTTCTTTTTGGATATGATATAGAAACGTTTAATTTAGTCAAACTAAGTATTCACTTTTGATAACATTTTACATGCATTAATAAAGATAACATTTAAAAACGAAAATATTTTTTTTTTTGTATTGACTGTTTAGAGATTTCAACTCAGTCTGGCTGAACACATGCGCGCGCACTGCGCAAACTTCACGAAAAAAAACTGTTGCGCGCCATAGGTTATTTCACAGCACGTTTCACAGATATTTGTAAACATTGCTAATGTGTGTTTGGTTATTAACAAAAATATTGACTCGTGGCGACTAGAAAAGTGATAAAAAGAATAGACGCCACTAAAAATTCTTGGCGATGTATACAAAATGTGAGTAAAAAGCTGTTGCCATTCATAAGTATAGAAAATAACTTGGCAGGCCTATAAAATTTTCATCTTAAGAAAAGGATTTTTTCCTCGCAAAATGTGTTGAAAAACGTATGAAACGCGTGAGCTTTGATAATTACATCCTCGGCTTCCGCCTCTGATAATCCTACTAATATTATATAAATGCGAAAGTTGAGATGTTTGGATGTTTGTTGCGTCAATCACGCTTAAACGGCTGAACCGATTTGAATGAAATTTTGCACGAAGATAGTTTATAGCCTGGATTAAAGTATAGGATAGTTTTTATCCCGGGTCCACGCGGACGAAGTCGCGGGCGGAAGCTAGTATAATATAATCAACATACCTCACTTGTATCACAATGTACCATTCGCTGCATCTTGACATTACACGACAGTCGGTAGAATCCCATAATAATACTGTACTATCGACAACACAGCTAACTAACCATCGGTACACCTTAAGTGCATTGTAATAAGGTTCTATATAAACACAGGATGGTCAGTTAACTGTGTTGTCGTTTGTACGTAATACGATCGTGAACGAACTCCCGGCTAACATAGTTGTCTTTAACACTTTCACTGCCCGGAACCCGCCTAACGGGTGCCTACGCCGTATAGTCGCTTTCCGCTAAATACGGCGAAAACCACGGGATCGGCTAAGAGCGTAGCGCATATCTATTCTTGGCAGTGTATGTGTTAATAATCATCACCCTTCTAGCGTTATTCCCGGTTATGCCCTAAAGGGGCCCGGGGTCCGCATTGCCCCTAATCCCGAGATTTGGCATAGGCACTAATTTTACGAAAGCTAGTGGCACCTTTCAACCCAGAGGGGACACTAGACCTTATTTGGATTAGACCAGTTTTCTCACGATGTTTTCTTTCTCCGAAAAGCTAACGGTAAGTAAACATTCCGAAAAACTCTTTGGTACGAGCCGGGATTCGAACCCAAGACCGCCGCTTGACAGCCGCATGCCTGAACCACTACGCTACCGTAGCTTCATAACTTTTCTGGTATTTAATAATAATAATAATAATAATTTTGGGCGTAGGGATGTGACGGCCCCATCGCCCACCAGATTTCTGGTGCAATCAGTCAACGTAAGGCAGCTTGTGGCGGGCTGTTAGGGAATAGCGACCCTACGTACCTGAGTACCCCTGGGGGTGTCCTGTGGTCTGGTTGAGCCGATCGGGTGGATGGTTGGACAGGCCCCCTGCCTCTGGCTTGCCTTTACTGGCCGTTCAGAGTGGAGTAGCAAGAGCTGTTGCTCGAGGGTTGATGTGGACACCTAAGTGGCGAGTTGGCTATATGTTTAAAGTCCAGTGCCACCTCTCTTCCCCCCAGCTTTCTGACCGGTGTTGCCCTTAGGCTATTTTTTAATGTCGCTATTAATAGGGGCCTATCTAGCAGTTGGCGAGTCACCGTCTGCCAGAGATAAAAAATGAGACAGTTTTATTAGGCAGGCGTCCGATGTTTCACCCAATAGCCCAGCCACTAGTCCATCATTTTCACCCAATAACCCGTTTCATTTAGATTCCATCAACCATCAATAGACCCTATACTCCTCAGCGGGTGCTGTCTCTGTGTGCGTCCCATGACACGGGCAGGGACAGCCTCCGCTCGGTGTACTCCTTGCTTTTTATTAAATTGTCAAAAGGGCCTCTACGTGTTGGCTCAGTTGGTACTTTGTAGGTACCTAGCTCCACGCACGCCTCCCAAAGGTCCGGGACGTCATTGTCCCGTGAGCGGGAAAGACATACATAATAATAATTTTATGTTTTGTAAGTAGTTTAATATTTGACTTTGTACACAATTATTGTAAAAGCCTAGCCTGAGAACAAATATAAATAACGAGAATAATAATAAATACCTTTTATTTCGGGCATCTAAGACCCATGGTTGAAAATACCTTAAAGTCATACAATACAACTTATTTAAAAACTACAAAGACACTATGACTACGATGTATTACGCAATATTTTGCGAACGGTTATCTTAGTGGGTAGTCACGCTGCTTACGAAGCTAAAGGTCCTGGGTTAGAATCTCGGTAAGGACAAATATTTGTGTGATAGATGAGCATGATTACTTGTTTCTGATCCAAGTTTTATAAGTATATATGTATATAATCTATTAAATATACCCATCAAACAAGCCGTATTCAGCTTACTATGGGGCTAGTTCGATTTATGTAAGATTGTCCCCTAATATTTATTTCGTGGTGTTAGGTAACCGACCGCGAAAACTCCGGAACTTGGCTCCCTTCGGCCAAATTCTTTCTTAAGGTTGATCCATGATAGACACGTTGGAACTCTCACCACAAAGGAATGTAAATTCACGTCATGGCCAGACTCCAACCTCACGACCCTCAGGATGAATCTGGTCTTCACGCGCACAAACTCAACAATTTCCTCTACCTTCTTAAAGTAATGCAGCCCGGACACGGACCGGGTGGTATAGCAGGTCGCAGCAGGTAACGAGGTTCAGTCGGTGCGATACCGCACAGATTCCGACAAGGCTTCTTTTTCTCATCCACCTTGCGTCGTCGCGACCTATCTTATCTTTTCTTATCTAGATGAGGGCCCTTTCGGATACACTTCGGCCCAGTGGGATCTTTTGTGCTTTTGCCCTCTCCTTTATGCCTACTCCCAAGCTCGCTCCATCATTTCTACAAAACGGATGATGCAGCTCAGCGGAAGCACCTTGAATTCCTTTGGTTGCGGATAGCCGTTACCAAAGTAATTCATTCTTTGTCTGGCAAGGGCATGCCATTCACACAATAAGTGTTCCATAGTCTCATCCTCCTCGCCACCATTCTACAGTCTAAACTATCCGATAGTCCCATCTTGGCCAAGAGTTCCTTGACCCCGAAGTGCCCTGTGAACACCCCAGATATGATTCTGAGTTGCTTCCTACTGGATTTCCAGAGCTTGTTAGTCCAGCCCGAGTCTACTCCTTCTATGATGAGCTTAGAGTGCCTTAAGCCCGCCGCGACTTCTTTTGAGTCGTCTGTGGCAGATTCCGACGAATAGCATCACACGGGTTGTGCCCCCTTTTAATTTTGGAAGCCAAGATCCACTTCTGGTCATCACACCACAGCAGTAGGTAAGTAAGTTATACATTCATAAATACGTACTTAGTTATCACAGCTTCATCCGTCTCCTTAGTAAGCGGGGCTGCCCCGCAGTAGATGGTATCCACGCTGCTGAGGTCGTACTTGTTGGGGTACTTAGCCAGTGCCACTAGTATTGGGGGTACTGTGAAAATACGGGTGATCTGTAACATTCACATACCTATAAGCAACAATAATATAATTATTATGTAGTACGTGACAATGCAAATAGAGAGGGAAAGAGTTTTTAAAGAGGTAGAGCACAGCGGAACCTCACCTAGTATCGCTCATCTTTGAAGCAGCCCAACTGGGGAAGCACCTCCGTCTTATAGAGGACCGCAAAAAAAACACCTCTACTTAGACCGTAGATAATGTGGTCCTGGGGGTGAGTAAGGTAGCCAAAGCTTCCGAGGATGCACCGTGTTGAGAGAGTGATTAGCATTTGTCTCTAGCTTTCAACACAACGAATCCTCAAATCAATAAAGTGTCGGTCGCTTGAATCAGGTGTCGCAGGCATAGGTTACAGTGTCTGTTTACCATAAGGCTGGTCGTATCGTATGCCTGTCTGCTTCCGTCTTGGTACCAAAGGAAGGGCAAGTCCTCACTGGATTGCAAATGCACCCTCGCGTCCCGACCACCAGTCCACCAATAGTAGGGCTCACTATCAGATTTTTTAAAATTTTTGATGTCGCATATTTTTTATCTTTCATTCATACATACTTACATACATATAATCACGCCTATTATTTTCCTAGGAGGGGATGGCAGAGATCACGGCTTATCACTTGCTACGATCTTGACAAACCTTTTTTTGCTTCATTCACTTTCATGAATTTCTTCATATATCGCTCGTCAGTTTAGGGTACTCTCAACCGAACCTTTCTTTAGGACTTCTCCGACTTGGTCGAAAAAAGTTCGAAGTCGTCCCCTTCCAACTGTATCATCCGCTTTTCCCTCATACACTGTCTTTGTTGTCTCTTCTTTCATCCATCCTCTCTACATGCCCAAACCATCTTAGCATGCCCTTCTCAATTTTCGTCGCTCCATGAATATGTAGCGTGACTGAATAGTCACTCCACACCTCTCTCTTATTCACAAGTTATTATTTTTTATTTTTTTAGTTACTTATGGTCTAATCCATGTACTCAAAGTGACACCATGTTATAGATTTATCACAAGGACAATTGGTGCCATAAGTGATCGATAGTTACTTTATACTTCTCAATGCACTTCAGATACAGATCTATCTCGAACTTAGGCAGGTGCACCATGTCCCTCCCGCTGGCGAAGTAGAGCAGTGATCCCATCATCCCCATGGCGTGGAACCATGGGGTAATCAGCAGGTATCTCATGGGACCCGACGATTCTGACCCTTTCCTATAAAATAAGAGGAACGAATAAAAATCATCATCATTCTCCCAGCGTTTCTCGGGGTACCCTAAACGGGGTGTCCAATAATTACGTGAAGCATTTTTAGAAATGTTCTGACTCCTCCTTCCTTGGTGAGATGTCGTGAGATTTGGCTCAACCCCCTCCCCCAACCCCAATCTCACGTGAGATACCTAACTATTCAAAACAGAAAATTAAATAATATCGTGTATAATTTGGCCATATTTTTGTGAAGAAACATGTTTTACTTAATTTAATATTATTTTCTCGTAATTTTACTTTTCTGTTTATTGTGTAAGTGGGATTAGATGTGATTCAGCTCGACCAGCTCCCCCCCTTGAACGACTCACGTTATTATTGGACGCCCCCAAAGCAGCAAGGTCTGCTTTGGCACCGAACGCCATTATTTGGCGCAGGCTACTAGTTTTCCGAAAGCAATTGACTTCAGACCATTGGGATCTTCTTGGTATCAGACCGGTTTCCTTACGACGTTTTCCTTCACGACTACTACTAAATATGAAATGATACTTCGAACATGATCGTGATCTCCAGATTGAAAGTTACAGTGCCTTACTGGCCTTACTGTTCAGCAACAGTAGCTCCCTTACCGCTAGGCTGCATAAAAATAAATAAGTGTTCCATTCCCAAACTTTTCGCGGTCGAGTACCTATACTATAATCGTGTTACACGGTAACAATTGAAAGGTTTCAGTTTAACTCAACCGGGCGGGACACATTGCCGTAAAACATGGCCGTTGTGGAAAGGTTCTCGAGTGGCGACCACGTACCGGAGGGCGCAGCGTCGGTAGACCCCCAAGGTGGACTGGTGACTTGGTAAATGATAATAATAAAATCGTTTATTTTCAGACCATAGATCCATAATTTGGTTAGTACAATGTGGGCACAATACAAAAAAAAGAAGAAATACTAATATTAGTGTTAATACATATTCAAATTTTAATACTAAAATTAAAATTAAACATTATTTAAGGGCATGGAGCCCGATCCACCGTTTTAAAACTGGTGAGTCCCAGCGATCGACAACAGCGCGTAGGAGCGTGTTGCGGCTGTCACGCACACGCTGTAGCATGGAAGCGCATCGTGCGCGCATAATGGCGGCGAAACCCGCCGTGTTAGATCCTACGAACATCGCGGAAGCGCTGCAATAGCGCGGTAGCCGCAACAACGCTCTATACGCGTTGTTATATTGTACACGCAGGTCGCTGTATGCCTTCTGCGTATAGTTAACCCATAGGCTGCATGTATAGAATGACTGGCAGTATGCTTTAAAGAGCGTGACTTTTACTGGCTCAGTACATTTTGCAAACCTACGGGCCAACATATTGCATCGGACAGACAGCGCCCTGCGCTCCCGCTCAATATCCATATTGTCTTTTTGATCCTCGGTGACCCAGTGACCCAAATACTTGAACTTTTCAACTTTCTGTCATTTTACACCAGTAAGTGAAAATTCTGGTGACTCAGTATAGCGGATGTTATCTGGTTTGAACATCATAAGTTCGCTCTTCTGAGCATTGTATTTAAGTCCATTGGCCCCCGCATAAGCTTCACAGATGCAGAGCAGCTTCTTCAGTGCGCCACTCGAGGGGCTCAGCAGCACCATGTCGTCTGCGTAACTAATATTATTTACACAAACTCCATTTATTAAAGGTCTTATTAAGTAAAGGTCGCGCGATTCCGCTGGAGGCGGCTGGCGCACGCAGGAGCGGTTATTGTAGCTCACTATGGGGGAGGCCCATGTCCAGCAGTGGACGTCTTTTGCATCATCTTATGATGATGGCGATGATGATAATTCAACTTACGAGTTACAACATATGAGCACGTTCCGATGCGTTAATACGACCCCCTTCGGTAGCCCGGTGGTTCCTGATGAATACAGAACAAACAGCGCCTCATCAGGGCTGTCCACTTCGGCTGCTCTGAACTCCTCGAATCTCACCATCTGGGCTGCCACCTGGAAATTCAAGATCAAACTCATAGATCGGCCTAGCAATGTAGCAAATAGGAATGCGCCAACGGGAAACCAAAATTGTAAAACTTTCAATATTTCTTTATACAACCTACGACTTTAGAGGGCTTCGGGCGGCTTAAGAACTTCTATCGGTCGAGTTGCCCACTCACTTGACAAAGGGGGGACAACTGTTACTCGCGTCCGCAGGAGCTACCTACCACAACCCTGCACGTGTCCCCTGGGTGGTACTAAAGAGTGACAAACTTTAAAGGCCAATATAATATATGACATACGATTAAATAAATAGTTTCAGAATATTCTCGAAAACATAGTGAATATTCTGGAACATTCACGAAAGCTTGACGCAAGTAGTAAAATGTACTTACCAAGTCATTGAAAGATATAGTTCCTGTTTGCCTCTCGTCTCCAAAAACGATGATTTTCTCAATAAACTCCAGTGACTTCAAGGTCTGCTGATGCATTTTGTACGCTAGAGGCGAACAGATGATGTACTTTGGCTTGGAAATGCTGACCACGTGGGTTAATTCGTCTAAAAAAACAAAAAGTTTCCGTCAAAAACACTTGGTACAAGGTTTTATTGCCGACTGTACTTTTCTGTATACCATCATCAACTACTCATTGAGACGATTCTAATAACGAGTCCAATCGGGTTACGTCGGTTAAGTACTGAATTCCCATGGCCACCTTCTGTCTCCATCATCAGATCAGCTCGATGGTACCATAATAATGAATTGCGATCCATACTATAGCTTTATCCAAAATTTCAGCTCAATCGGCTAACGGCAAGTGTCTGAAAAATAGATTGCAAAATTTGACGGACAACTTACCTATACTTAAATACTTATGCATAGTCGTAACACTATGCACGTTAAATATAAAAAAAAGCTTGTAAAAATAAGTTCACCCACTACATCATCGGCGCGTTTAAATCTTCGTTTAGCGGAAAATGGCATTCAGTTCTTTTTAATTTCGGAATAATGATGGTTCGGACAAATGTCCTTTCGCATTTTTCTGTGTTCCAGTCGGAAGTTCTGGAGTAGTCGTTTCATGCATATAGTGAGTAAGAGAGACTTCATTTTAAATTCTGAGAGAATTCATGCATTGACGCGACGCGCAGTCCAAGGAACAACCGACATTTTCCGCCAGCGTCGCTTCTCAAATGCGTCTTTCCTAACCGCTTCACCGCTGATTTGGTAGGCTCTTTATCCACCTCTTGATTAGCTAGACTACTCAAGGTCTAAAGAAACTCACGTTTAGTATACATCATATTGAACGTCGTAAACATAGCCCCCGTGCATATAGATCCAACCACACCACTAAAGTACTCGGCCCTGTTTTCAGAGCATATTCCCACAGTCTGTCCCTTTCCAACGCCTAGGCGAGCGAGGGAGATGGCGAGATTCATGGACTGTTGGGCGATCTCGCCAAAAGTTATGGTTTCGTCTGTGGCGCCATTGACCTGTAAAAGTTTATAATTTTCATTATACTTTTAGAGGGTTACCTTTGTTTTACCAAAAATTGACAAATTATCATTTCCCAAAAAAAATCGTAGAATTTCATTTCCCAAGAAAAAATTCGTAGAATTTCATTTGCCAAATAATCGTTAGCCAAATTAACACTTGACAAATAATTCTTTGGCAAACCTAATGTGGCATGTTCATGTTTAAGCAATATCTCGTTTACCAACTAGTACTTTGATCAAATTTCATTCAGTCAAATATGTTAGTTGGCATAATATGTTTTAAGCAAAACAAAATAAGACAAATGATTTGTATCGTCAATATTTAATTTACCATTTCTATTCCTTCGGTTAATCAGCAGAGGAACTCTTCAATGACAAATCATTTGCATCTTTATTTCAATGGTGTATAAGATACTTACACAATAAAATAACAAGTGTTTTTGTTATGTGGGTAGGGAGTATAAATGAATTTGTGTAGAGGTCGCAATTCTAACCTAACCGCCAGCGTGTCGACGTCACCCCGCTTCGCGGGGTGCCTATTTCCGCTCTAAGGGACACAAGCTGACCCTAACCTAACCTACCAAATGATATAATTGTTACGATCGTATGCTTTTTTAGTGAGGGGGACTTCGGCCTCGAGCCCCCTCCGTGGGGGGCTTCGGCCCCGAGCCCCCTCCGGGGGGGGGGGGCGCCCCCCTTCTTTGGCTGCCCTAACCTAATTTATCGCCCTTGCCTACCGACCTACCTAACCCTGTTTTTTATTTAAGGGACCGTGCCGTTTTTTTAATAGTATTTTGGTAAAATATTATAACCCAACTAAATGTGATTTTTTGTCTATTTATAGTTTGCCATATTATTAACTTGACTAAATGTTTTTTTGCCTTATTAAAGCATTTGCTAAAAGACCAAATGTCATAATGTAATTTTTCGTAGTAATATTTTGCTGAATGAAAATTTGACATAATGAAGATATTCGTATTAAAATTGTGCCAAAGTTTGCATTGGCAAACAAAATAAGTAGTTGCTAAACTTTGTTTGGGAAATGAAATTTGACCAAAATAAATGTGGTAAAATAACAGGATCCCACTTTTAGACTATCAATTGAACCAGCGAGCGAAGTGAACGATTAACTCTGTTTCAGCAAAAATGCTTTCGTATGTCTGTCCGGATGTCCGGCTATTCTCCTATATAGGTCGCATTTCTCAACCGTTTCCCGTGAAATTTGTAGAACAGGCCCGATAATTATATGGCATTTTTTCTGTCGGTTCTGTTTTTGGTAAATACTTATACCTATAATCCTATATATATATCAACAGACTCACAGAGCCACGAGTTATTAAAGGATTCCTACCGACCGGCGTATTGCAAAAAAAGATCGGGTTGCACTCTAGGAGTGACGGCAGAAGTGAAAACTCAATTACGTTGTAACAATTTTTCGATCAGGTCACGTGTCCGTCTTACGAATTTTCAATCTGTCGAATCTTACGGTCACGTGACCTGTCGCGTGTTTAACATTTTTTCCCTATCACAAAAAGTGCACAGCGCTGCCGCTAAAGAAGTTTTCACTTCAAAAATGCAGACGAACCCGCGACATAAAATATAGGCTATCTCCATCTAGAAAGTTCACTCTCTCACACAGAAGGAGAATGAATGTGAATGTGTAAGAATTTTTAAAGTCGGGTAGTGGATTCGAAGGTTTTCTCTTTATTTTATTAATATACCTATTCTATACCATTTATTCAACAGAAGCAATATTTATATTTATATTTTATATTAATATGACTTACTTAGAATATGGCTACGGTTTCCCCTGCCTGTCGTGCATGGCGACTAAAAGGGGTCCTCGGGGCGGTATACGGTTCAGTTGGGGGCTGCAATCGTTGAAACAGAAAAGAGTAGGAGCCACAGAGGCATGACGCTAGGGCGGCACTGGTGCGTTCCGTGGCCGTTCGAAATGCGCCGAGGTGGCCCATCGCGGGGGTTTTTTACTTTTTAGTCGGTGCGAGTCGGACATAATGGCTCCTCTACACGATGGCCCATCCCAATGGCCCACTAGGATGGGCCAGCGTGTAGAGAGGGTAGTGGCGTCAGACGGCTTATGGCGCGGCGATGTCTTTCTCCGTCTAACGCATAGTTGCGTCCTGTACGATGGGTCGTGATGGCGCACTGTATAGAGCAGGCTTCACCTCCGCGCTACCGCGTTAAGTATCCATAACGGATTCTGTAGGTACTTAATATGTGGTATATATTGAAGGTCCAGAATAGCCCTACTCACTCCTTACAGAAGGTTGTACGGAAGGATATTAATTAAAAGCGTGTTGCTCGATACGATCTATATTTCAGAATGCTCTCGCGCGGTGCAACCGCTACTCGTTAACACATACATAAGGAATACATATAGTACAGACATAGTGTGTGCACCTACACCATTCCTCCTTCCCTTTTTTTTAAGAAAAATAAACTTTATCAAACAATCAAAACTGTTTCACTTATAAACTAACACACATCCTTAAACTAACACAATTTATAATTTCCGCACATAGAATGCACATAACACTTAGTAACTTTACACCGCGATGCGTAGGCGAAGCGAGTGCTATTATGCCCAGCTTCTGGCTGTTTTTCTGCAGCGATACCACAGAACGCACACCAAAATGATTCCAAACATGACTGACATGGCTATCAGTACCAAACTTATAGTACCCAGTTGGTATTGGAAATCGTTCGTTACAGTCTGCGTTTGAGTTATCACAGGCAGCGGAACTTTGGTGCCGATGACAGACGCACGACGTAGCGGCTGTACACAGTGTTTTTATCTAGATGATAGATAATCGTTAATCACTAACAACTTATTGGCCTCTTTAGTTCACGGATGTTTTATTGACACTTGAGACGGCCAGTAATTATAAAAACATAATCACTTAACTGTCTTTGTCATTGTGATCAGAAAATTATCGAAAACAATATTGTACATCGTTATATGATTTCTTGTTCGTGAATTTTAGAAATGTGAATTGATAAGGTACAACATTTATAATTAACTCGACCGCAGTCGCCATGGAGTCGATGCAGCCGTTTTTGCAGACATTTCCTTTCTTAGTTGTTAAAGATAAAAAAATGTTTTGCTCTTGCTGTCTATTTGAGTTAGGTTGAATATCAAGTTTGACATTGCTATTAACTCGGCGAGCTAGTGACAACTGTTGCATCTGTCAAAGCGTGATAAAAGTTAATAGTTATGTTGTGTATAATTTATAAGAACATCCTATATCCCTATTATTTTGCGTCATAATGATGTCATCGGCACCTAAGTTCCGCTGCCTGGTTATCACACTGTTACTTTTATCACCTTCTTTGCTTTGTCCCCAACCCATGGTTGTATACAAAATAATTTTAACTTTGAATTTTCAAGTTAGTTGAAGTAATATAAGAACAGTAGTTACATTTATAGCACAGAATCAAAAATGCTCGAAAATAAGAAAACATACATTGTCTTATTTAAAGTAAATTATTGTTATATTCGCATTTTTACTCAACTTACGAAATCATTGTTACAATTAAAGTTGCTTGTCGAACTTATATCTTATTCTAATACATTAAAGTTCATATTTACTTGTAACATTATACCTATTTGCAAGGCGTCGTTGTCATTGTACTTTAGCATCTATGATGCAAAATCTGCAAAACGTAGTGGCCTCTTTACAACGCGTCCACTGCGCGTTGGTAAAAACAACGCGCGTGGGGTATAAAGTTACAAGATGTGTCTTCGTTGTTCAATGTGGAATTATTTTGCATGTTATTATAATTACTTGTGGGGCCGGTTTCAACCTGTCTATAGAAATTGTGGCTTCCCTATTTTCCAATTGAACAACAAATTATTTAAGTCTCCTGCTTATGACCTTGTACGGGCCTTCATAAGGAGGTTGTAGAGATTTACGCATTACATCATTTCTTAAAAACACATATTTACATGTTTTTAAATCGCTATAGACAAACAATGAACGTGAATTACTGTGACTTGGCGGTCGCGGTTTCAATTTACTTATATAATCTCTTATATTTTGCAGATACTCTAAGTCTGAATTATTAACTTTGACCTCGTCATAAAATTCTCCAGGTAACCTAATTGTTCTTCCATATGCTAACTGCGCTGCGCTCACTCCTGTGTCGCTTCTAGGGGCGGCACGCACACCTAACAAGACTGTGGGCAGTTCGTCTACCCAAGACGTGTTCGCATTCAAACGAGCCTTAAGGGCTGTTTTCATAGTTTTGTGAAAAATCTCAATCATCCCATTACTTTGCGGATGGTAAGGGGTTGTGCGCAATTTATGTATACCTAGGTATTTCATTAACTGCCTAAATAAGTCACTTTCGAATTGCCTACCACAATCGCTCGTCATTCGCGTAGGGCAACCAAATCGAGTAATCCAACCCTCATAAACTACTCTGGCTATCGTTTCCGCAGTGATGTCCTGAACCGGGTATGCTTCAGGCCAGCCCGTACATCTGTCTATCATTGTAACACAATACCGATAACCCTCACTGGTAGTTGGTAACGGTCCAGTTATGTCGATATGCACATGCGAATATCGATCAGATTCTGCGAATTGTTCTAAGCCTGATACCGTAAGCCTAGTTATTTTCGCTTTTTGACATTGTATACATGATCTAGTCCATTTCGTGATATCCGAATTCATTTTCGGCCAAAAGAATCTCTCAGTAACTAAACGCTTAGTAGTTCTTATGCCAGGATGACTTAGATTTTGTATATAATACCACGCCTGCTTCCTAAAATCTTCAGGCAAATAAGGTCTAATATTCTTTGTTAATACTTTGGAGTATATCTTTTTCTCACAGTCCGGCAAGCTAACTTGCTTGTATTGCAAAGTATCATGTGGCGCGCCTACGCTTTCTTGTAAGTAACTATCACTGGGTTGCCTTTCTGCTAATTCTGCGTAATCAATTCCCGTGGGACAGTAAATGGTTTCTATACGGGACAAGGTATCGGCTACCACATTTTGCGTCACACTTATATGACATACATTAGTTGTGAACTCACTAATATACGATAAATAACGCACTCTTCTAGGACTTTCTTTGTCACTGTTTACTTTGGTAAAAGCATATGTTAAAGGTTTGTGATCCGTGTGTATAACAAGATCACGACCCTCTAACATATTTCGAAAATATCTTACAGAAGCGTATATACCTAGTAATTCCCTATCATACGCTGAATATTTCTTTTGCGCGTCCGAAAGTTTTCGTGAAAAATATCCTAATGGTTGCCAGACATCGCCAACCTTTTGTTGTAAAACTGATCCAATACTAGTTTCTGACGCATCTGTCATCAGAGCTAGTTTGGCTTCTGGTAGTGGATGAGAAAGTGTAACTGCGCTTTTTAGGCTTTGTTTGCACTTTTCAAACGCTTCATTAGCCGTATCGGTCCATTGTATAACTGTCTTATCACGCTTTTTGCTGTTATGTAAATACTGGTTTAAATCATTCTGATAGTCTATAGCCCTAGGAATATGTAACCTATAGAAATTTAACATACCTAGAAATCGTCGTAATTGCTCAACGGTTTCTGGTTTCGGAAAATTTACTATTGCCTGCACTTTATCATCTAAAGGTCTTATACCGTCAGTCGACACTTCGTAACCTAAAAAATTGAGTTTGGACTTGCCAAAGTCACATTTAGACACGTTAATTGTTATACCATACTTATTGAATCGTTCAAAAACTAACTTTAACTGCTCTTTGTGTTGTTCTTCTGTTTCGCTCGCGATTACAACGTCATCTATATAGCAAAATATAAAATCTAAATCTCTCAGTACCACAGTATCCATAAAACGCCGGAAAGTCTGTGTACTGTTTCGTAATCCGAATGACATTCGGGGAAATTCGAACAAACCAAAAGGTGTTATAATGCCAGTCTTCTCTATGTCCTCCGGGGCCACCGGTATGAAATGATACGCTCTATTTAAATCCAACCTAGTAAATATATTTTTATTACCTGCCAACAGGTATGTAAAATCTTGTAAACGAGGAATCGGATACCGATCAGGTTTCGTGATGGTATTTAGTCTTCTATAGTCGCCGCACGGACGTATTTCCCCATTTTTCTTGGGTACAACGTGCAAAGGGCTTGCCCAAGGGCTACTCGAAGGTCTACAGATGTCAAGGTCTGACATCAATCTGAATTCCTCTTTAACTTTGTTATAACGGTCTGGTGGTAAAGGTCGAGCTTTAGCATATACCGGGGGGCCCGTAGTTTCAATATAATGAAAGACGGAATGGGGGGAAGGAATTCCTATGGGAAAAATGACAGTTGTATTGTCGTAACGCTCGTTCGAAACGTTACGTGTTTACCCCTCTGAGCTGTTGATAAATGTTATCAATTTTATCACTTACCAATATTATTTAGGCAAACAACATTCTTATTATGTACGTAATGATTATTGATAACAGTAAAGAAATGCTATTATGAACCTAATTGCGTTGATATAAGAAACATCTCTTGAGCACCAGTTGATATCCATACTAATATTATAAATGCGAAAGTGTGTCTGTCTGTCTGTCTGTCTGTTACCTCTTCACGCTTAAACCGCTAAACCGATTGAGATGAAATTTGGTATGGAGATAGTTTGAATCCCGGGGAAGGACATAGGATAGTTTTTATCCCAGAAATCATCCCCTGAGGGGACGGAGTCGCGGGCAGAAGCTAGTAATTATATAACTTGTCATCGTACAGATAACAAAGATCATATTATTCATATGCATATTCATTTATTCAGTATTGGTTATACATTGTCAATATAGATAGCAGTAGAATAAGTAGGTACAGATAGTCATATTAAATCAGATCATACAAAAAATTATAAAAAATCATATAAGTTAATTTAGGTCAATAAAATGAATGTTTACAATTAAAGTACAAAGCATTATAATCAAGCTAGGTCTCATATCTGGGAAAAAATGTTTTCGCTTTAAGAACACGATCAACATGGAACTAAGTTCGGTCGCTCGGATAGGCGCCCTACTATACATTATTCATATCCATACTTCCATACTAATATTATAAATGCGAAAGTGTGTCTGTCTGTCTGTCTGTCTGTCTGTCTGTGACCTCTTCACGCTTAAACCGGTGAACCGATTGAGATGAAATTTGGTATGGAGATAGTTTGAATCCCGGGGAAGGACATAGAATAGTTTTTATTCCGGAAATCATCCCCTGAGGGGGTGAAATGGGGGATGAAAGTTTGTATCGAGCTACGATATAAACTAGTTCCACGCGGCGGAGTCGCGGGCAGGTTACCTCTTCAAGCTTAAACCGATTTGGATGAAATTTGGTATAGAGATAGTTTGAGACCTGGGGCCTTCCCCAGGACTCAAACTATCCAATTTTGTACAGAGGATAGTTTTTATCCCGGAAATCATCCCCCAAGGGGATGAAGTGGAGGGTTAAAGTTTGTATGTAGCTACGATATAAACGAGTTCCACGCGGACGGAGTCGCGGGCAGAAGCTAGTATATTATAAGTCAATAAAACCGAACAAGTGCAAGTCGAACTTGCCAACGAGGGTTCCGTAACAAATTAAAAATCTATAGTTTCAGATTTTTTTCCCGTACTAGTAGTATAAGACGATATCATTTGCCAAATTTCATAGTTCTAGGTCAAAGGAAAGTACCCTATAAATTTTGATTCCCTTGAGAGAGTCGAAATATTCATTTTTTGCGGCATAAACGGCCGTATCTTTACTTACGTTAACCTAGAAGTTTGATTTTTTCACAGCTTCAATTGACTTTAGGCATATGATTTAATTTCAACTTTAGGTATAACTCCACGCGTTCCCGAGGGGGTCTTGACACTGACAGACAGACAGACGGACAACAAAGTGATCCTATAAATAAGGGTTCCATTTTTTCCTTTTGAGGTAGGGAGCCCTAAAATACAAATTATTTTCATTATTATTTTAACAATACTTACTTATCACATGGTAAACAATATCGCTTACACCACTGCCGAGCGAGATGGTCTTTGGGCGTATACAAATCTCGTTAAGTATTTTTTTTCTAATAAGCAATAGCAAATAAGCATACGGCGTTCCTGACTGTAAGCGTAGCCTTTAGAATGGACGCTTGCGATGCCAGAAGAAGCAGCACACCGACTCTTTATTGATCCTAAATGAGACGAAACAGCACAGTTTGTTCTAAGTTGCAGATTGCTATTATATCTTGGCAGGCTGTGCATGGCACGACTGTATAATCATTTCATCCGAAAGACGTCCTCTTTGGGGGAAGAAAATGCTAGAAATTTCCTTCCCCCGAAAGAGTGCCTCAATGACCAGCCCTCTGCCGGCCGCATCCAGCGGACTCCCGCGACCTTTACCAGGTCATCAGTAAAGCTACTCGAATTGTTATATTTGGAAAATATCGTAATTCATGAATGCTTTGACGATTATGATTAAATGCGTGGTTTGGCCTCCATTTAAACTCCCAATCTAGCTCATTAGACAATAGTTAATTTTAAAGTTTAATCGAATACAATGACGAATATAAATGTGGGTAAGAACGTAAATGTAAAGAATGTTACAAACCAGGAAGGATAATTATTGTTTACTTACAAGACTCTTGTGTTTAAACTCAACAAGCTTGTTCAATATAAACTCACTAAAGTTTAAATTCACTGGCAGTTGTAGATCAGACGATCCGTATTGGTAAAGAGGGTTTTTCAACATTTTAAAACACGAAACAAACAATTGTGATAACACGACACTCCGTAGCAATAACTTGAGGGGTACTGACACTACCTCGGGTGATAATTACGTTATGATAATAACGTCAAAACTTGAATCAATGTTTAATGAAGTCACCGCAACTTGCTGTACCCTCCTAGTTGGAATTAGATAAGTTGGTGTGACAAATTGCATCAGTGTGCTTTGTAAAAAAAGTTATGCGACCACTTAAATGAATTGATGAACTGAAAGAAATCCATACTAATATAAATGAGAAAGTGTGTATGTCCACTACCTCTTCACGCTTAAACCGCTGAACCGATTTAGATGAAATTTGGTATTTAGATAGTTTGAGTCCCGGGCACATTGCATAGTTTTTATCCCGGAATTAATCCCCTAAGCGGATGAAATTTGTATGGAGCTACAATATATAAAAGAGTTCCAAGCGAACGAAGTCGTGGGCAGAAGCTAGTCATTCATAAATATAAATTTCTATTACTTACATAACTCTTTCTCCTTATAGCCGTATTAGGGTTGCGTAATGTTTCATATAATACCCGAAAAACTAACATACACTTGATATACACTATACAGTCGATTGTTACTATAGGACTAGGTCGATTTGTGTACGATTGTCCCCTTATATTACATTATTATATATATACATAACGTTATTTAATATAATGAGAAGTTTGATATAAAGTTTTTTGGTATATTTTGCTATGCTCTAATTATCGGTGCACACAGGTTACAACTATTTTCGTGTAACTCATTTATTACATAAATATGTTTAACATACATATTATTTAAAATAATTGCGTTTTCATATAACGCATTTAAGACATAAATATGTTAAACATACATATATATTATTAGTGTTCCGCACCAAAATTGGTCCAATGGAACACTTATGCGATCACTCGGAGGCTGTCCGTCTGTCACACCCAGTTTTCTGGAATATAATAGGTATATACATTTTTGGCCCAGTTACATAATTAAAGTCAAGTAATAATTAAAGTGGTGTAAACCCCAATTAAGGGGGCAGTTTAGAGGGTAATAAGGGGTTGAGCTATTTTTTCATTTTATTGTTGGCAACGTGTGATAAGTGAATTGTATTCTTTTGGGGAAATATAAATTCTTAAACCATAATAATGCCCTACATACATCTGGCACTACTTAGGTCATCGGGGCAGACTATCCGTCTCTTTCTAATTAAAACGCTTAGAAAGAGATGAATAGTCTTTGTCGCCGCGACACAGCTCGCGGGACATCCTGCGAACTATTTACTATTTAGACATTAGTCTATATAGTAATATTTAGTATTCGTGGTTTGTATTCCGGTAAGGTAGTAAAATTTGACCACCTTACCTAGAAAATATGTTTTTTTTTTATCTTTAGTAGATGGAAGAAAGTAAAATAATATATAATAGCGTAAATATATAATGTAAATGTAAGTGTAAAAATCATATATAATGTAGTAAAGTAATATATAAAATAATATGTAATACAAAGGGAATACTACAGAAATAGTTAAATGAAACGTGGTCGGAACGGCACGGAAAGTCTCCGTTAAAGTGGTACTCTGTGAGATTGTATCTTTGTAAGTTTGTTTGTTTGTATGTAATGGGTAATCTCCGGAACCGCTTATCCGATTAAAAAAAAACTTTGACCTGCGTGTTGAACGGACTTTCTGGATTCATAGGCTAGATTGTATCCCTCGGGTGTGCCTGCGTTCTTTGCAATACACGGGCAAAGCCGCGCGGGTAGCTAGCATATTATAGTTGTGATAAATACACCGGACGCAACATAGTACGTACTTACGCACAGTAGTTATGTAAACGGACATTTCTCCGAACTTGTCTCTTTACCGGTTGATTTTCGTCACTCGATCGGCCGTCGGGGACGCAGCCGCACTTTCGCTTTTTAAAAACTGTTCGGCCATTTTGAAAATAGATTGCTTTCAGTGTCCGAGCATTGTTCCAACGTAATCCGAATGTCGCGCGGATTCGAAATTCGAACGGTCAGTGTTTTGTTTCCTGGATTTTAATGTGATTTGTAAATAGAGCAGTTTTTTGTTTTTATTACAAATGTTGAGGCGTTTTTCATGTATTAACTGAAAGTGCGTTTAGGCGTAGATTTAGAAACTATGATTAATTTAAGCAAAGTGATAGTTCTAGTTTTGATAGTAAGTGTGAAAGGTCAAGACACAGTGAACGTGAATCTGTACGATTCTAAAAACTTCATAAACGCAAATGGTAATAATGTGATTTCGAGACTTATAAGTGAAAGAAAATTTAACTCTGAAATACTTAAAAACATGGGGAAAGAGAGCGATACGGTCAATCACTATGAAGACATTACGATTTTAGATGACAATGGACAGTTGAAGAATTTGAAATACAAATCTGCAAATAAAATGCCAAGTGTTATAATGGATGGTACTAAAAACGATGATAAAGTGATCGACAGTGTAAAGAACCAAGTGGAAGTGCCAGTGACATTAAGTGAGATTGATGAAACTAAGTATGAACTTAGTGGACATAAGACATTCGATGAAATTGGACGTGAGTATAATTTTCTATTAGTATAAGCATGTTAAGTATACCTAACGTTACCTTGCGCCAAAAACAGAAAGGTCCTTTTAGAACAAAATAATCACAGGTATTGGTATGACAGGCAATCCTCCGTGTACGTATAAGTAATATATATATATATCCAGTGTTTTTTATGTGCAAAAAGGTGATACTATTTGTTAGTTGTAAGTTTTTACTGTAAATAATTAAGTAATCTGGTTTCTCGACGTATTGGTTCGCTGCAAGGCCGTGTAAACGAATTAATAATAAATAAATAAATTGGTATTGGCCATAATAACATGCCGGCTTCGTCAATTTATTTACTTAATTTTAAATTTGGACAGGTTTTGTCCGGATATAGGAAAGAAAGAAATAGGGTTTTTATAATAATAACAATAATCATTTATTTCATTTATTCAGATAACTAAGATCCACTGGTGAGTAATTACAAATCTTACAAAACTATTGTTGAGGTATACCTACACTACATAAAAAAAGAACATAAATAATTAAAATACTCACTCCCTGTCAACAAGTTAATGATTACCAATCAGTTTTCGATTGGCAATCATCAATTTGTTGACATGAAGGTATATGGGGGAATCGGGTTTCGCCGCAAACATTTCCAAAATTCTATTGGAGCTGCTCCGCATCCTACGCACCACCGATGCGACCCTATTCCGTACAATGGCGTCAAACCCATCCGTGCGAGCTTCGGCAAACATAAGTGATGCGCTACAGAAGCGGGGCAGCCTCAACAGTGCCCTAAATCCATTGTTATATTGGACTTTTACACACAATACAGTTAAGCCACAGGCTGCTCTTGTAAAAACTCTGACAGTACGCCTTGAAAATGGTGATTTTTACTTGGGGTTTATACTCGTCGACTTTTATGTAAAAAAAACTAGGTAAATCACGAACAGAAATGGATGCATGAGGAACTCCAAGTCCAACCTACGTGATTATGGACTGTACAGCCTACGTCAAAGATGTGTTTACTAGTGCTTTGATGGCCGATGGCCGTTGGGGCGGAAAGGTTCTCGAAAGGCGCGGCGTGGGTAGGCCCCCCGCAAGGACTGATGACCTGGTAAAGGTTGCTGGAGTCCCCTGGATGCGGGTGGCGCAGGACCGGTCACTTTCGCACTCTTTGGGGAGGCCTATGTCCAGCAGTGGACGTCTTTCGGCTGATATGATGATGATGATGACTAGTGCTTTGTAATAAGGAGGGGCTGTGTTCCTCGTTCCGGATCGTTCCTGGCTCAACAAATTTCTTTGGCCATTCAGCGTGGCAACGCCGCCAGTGTCATGGGAACCTTCGGGCCACCAACGATCCGGGGCGGTCCTTTTCGTTACTTTAGGTTATAACGTGTTATTGACGAAGCCTGTTGCGGATTCTATCATTGTTAGTTAAGGACCTACCTAGGGGGATGTTTGTTTGTACGCAATTGAGGAAGCCTGCGTTGCGGATATTTTTATGTACCTACCTAATCGTTCTTGTTTCGTAAATAAAGCGTTTGATAAGGAGGAACATGTTGATTTCTTGGACGTCGACTGTACTTACTTACTCGTATACTACTCAGCACGGCTAGCACGCGACGGCGCGCGAGCTCTCTCGCACTATCCGTCTCTCTCTTATTAGAACATTTAGAAGAAGAGGTATTGTGCGATAAAAATCGAGAGTATGTCGCGGCCGTCGTGTGCTACACGTGCTGAAAGGGAAAGATAATACGGGCCACAAGTATGGTGATATTGGTGATCGTTACGTAACTAATAAGCAGAGCCCGGAATTTTCACGGCAAAACAAAAGACTGTCGCAATCTTACTAGTGTTAGTATTTTTTTTTTATCGATACCGATAGTTGTGTAATAGAAGAAAAAAAACGGTCCACAAAATTACGTGAGGTTTGTATAAAATTACATAGAAACAGATGCAATTTCTTCTTCGAAATCCACGCCAGTACACACAGCAGCACATAACATTTTATTTCTGATAGTAATAAGAGTATATAATCATTAATTTCTCAACATTCTCTGGGAGTAGACAGACAGAGTTCGTTTATCACTATAAAGCCATTTATATATACTAAATGATCGCTCAACTTCACTCGACGTCAAGGAATTTAGAAAATTCATTGTGATTGGTATGTTGTTCAGGTTGAGTAAGTTTTTTTGTATATTTCTCGTATATTATATTAAATTAACCGTCGCGAAGTATTTTAAAATATTCGACAATAATACTCGATATCAATACAAAAATGTTTCTAACACTAGTAAGATTTCGACAGTCTTTTGTTTTGCCGTGAAAATTCCGGGCTCTGCTAATAAGTAGGTATATATTTTTTCCAGCGATTACACTTAAACTAGCACGAAAGAGGTTGGTATCTGAAAGATGTAGGACGTCATTAATTAGCCAATGATCAATTAGTCGATGTCGAATAATTAAGAGTCCGCAGTAAGCTCGGCCGAATTTCACCTTTCCATACAAACGTAGTTACGCTCTCATTTTAAAACTATGTGTTGGATTGTAACGAAACTTTGCATATACTGCGTGGAACGGAACGATGGACTTTCCCGCAAGAGGGGGATTATTGAGCGCTAGTACGTCACATTTTCCAGATAATCATTTTTTTGACGCCATTTTTTTTTACCTTTGTATGGAGCGTTGGCCGACTGGAGCGACGAGCTCCATACAAATGTAAAAAAAAATCGCGTCAAAAATTTTTTTTTTCTCTATCCTTATCAGATCACGATACCTGTCAAGCCCTTGATCGGTTCATGCCCCATTTTTGTTACACCCGGTATATCTATGTCTGGAATTAGTTTATATGGTTCCAGTCTATAAAATAAACGAAATACAGCAAAAACAAGTTTTGTATGAAAAACTTAAGTTCGCTGTATTTTTTGCTATTGTATCTGAAGCTACATAAAATAATTACAGACCTGGATATACCTCATGTCATTGTACATGCAAAGTTTCGTTACAATCCAACACGTAGTATGAGAACGATACTCCGTTTGTATGGAGAATCAAGCTTCGGACAGCTTAAGCCTACTGTGGACTCTTAACAATAAAATTGAAAAATGTAAGTGCCCTTATTTTGTTTTGAGCATTATAGACAATCGTTTAGGCCCGTGTTTGGTTTCTGTGCCTTGTGCCTTTAAAACGCCCTTCTTTGACAGAATGTTAATGCTATTTACTATTCAAACTTGAACTTGCCCTGAGCTCTATTACGTAACAACTTACATCATTTATTACTAGCTACACAAATGTATGGGCCACATATTTGTGTAGAAAATATTGTCCAAACATTCAGGTAACCGGTTAAACCGAACTGGTTTTAGTGTAATTTGATTTCTATCTCGTCGAATGATTACTGGCTTGTTTACAGTTTTAGTTCACGGAATTAGACATGATAAGGCTGGAATGTTTCTAGACAATCGTAAGTTATGAATGAATGATTATTTATTTGAAACACAACACAACAACATTACAACTTGCATAAAACTAGAGAATAAAAAAACCTTGTTGAGGTTAGTCTCAAAAAGGAGTTCACTCAGCATGTGTCGAGGCCAGTGTTGCCAGCGCATCCTTCCAATTTCGGACGATGTGTAATCTGAAAAAGGACGGATTTCAACATAATGGGACGGAAACAAAATTGGAATATTCTTGATGACCAAAAATGACAAATCTCTACTGTATGACATGACAGATAGCTTAATTGAAGAGTATTCCCAAAGGGACGGCACCTTGGAAAGGACGACGACAGGACGGTTGGCATTAAAAGGGACGGAAAACCGTCCTTTTTGGGACGATCTGGCAACACTGGTCGAGGCATGAAGTGCCACGACGCTGATTTTCAGTGAATCAATTTACTTCATGAACGTTAATCGTACGGGAAGTTTCTCAATTTTCTATGGAACAGCGGCCGGCGCCTCATTGAACGTCGATGCAACCCGCCCTCAGCTTAAACCTTAAAGAAGATATGTGGTGTTTTCCTGATGATGTTATGTCGCCAGAGCACCCTAGAAAGCCCTATATTGAACAAGCAACCTACAGAGAGACGACCTGAGAATTTAGTCTCTGACTGTCAACACGACAGATAATTTTTTCACCTAAGGGATCGGATCTTATATTATAGCACATTTAACCCATGTCGAAACGAAATGTCAGAAGTAAAGATATGGTTATTGGTTATACAAGGGTGCAAAGTTGTATTTTACCCGCGAGTGTGGAATTGAAACACGAGCAAGCGATAGGATTTTATGGTTGAACCACGAGCGAAGCAAATAGTCACGCTCCAAGGTCAAATTACTTTCCCCACTAGTGGATAAAAGGCGTCTTTACCCGCTTGTTTTAAAGGATAAAAGACGGCTATCCGAGGCAATGAGGGGAAAATAAATATCGCCTCAGACTAGAGTTAGATCCGTGTAAAGGTACGTATTAAGAGGAAACACTAAAGTCGAGATAGGTACTCGAGATAATTGAGAAATAGGCATTTGTAAAATGTATTGCTGTCGCGCCAACCTCAAGCCTCCCGCCGCGAGAGCAAGCGGTATTTAGAGCGAGATAGAGACAACTGCAGCTTGGGCCGAAAATACCTATTAAAAGTACATAAAATCAACGTTTCGTAGTCCCCTGATTACTTCTCCAAATTCTTGACTATTTAACTATTCTTTTTATTAAAAATCAATGAAAGGCTTTGGCCGTGTTCCTATGTTTCCTTTTTTTTAAATAATGTAGTCAAAATTGTTTTCTGGATGTTTGAACACAGCGGAAGATCAGGCATTTTTTTAGTTTTTGAAGGTTCGGAACATGTCAATAGTAGCCATAGATTTATGGTAAAAAAAATTTGCTCTACTGCCATTATCCAGGGAGAAAACAGGGGACTACGTTTCTATGGAGAAATGGCCCTTGTGTTTCCTCTTAAATAAATTAAGGGGTTCAGTGGGTTCGAAAGCTTCCACAGTTAAATATGATTCCATAAATAAGGCAGTTAATCACCACAGTAGAACTCCCTGCCGAAGTTTTCCCGAGAGACTTGTATGGGGTTCTTCAAAAAAGGAGTGAATACATTCATAAAGGGTCGGCAACGCGCATGTAACACCCCTGGTGATGCAAGCGTCCATAGGCTGCGGTAACGACTTACCATCACGTGGGCCGTAAGCTTGTTTGCCACCGACGTGGTAGGTATAAAAAAAAACTTAATAATAGAACATATTTTACAGCCTTATTCATAAAACTTAAAATGCCTCTGCTAAATAAAATATGCTTTGTCCCTTTCTTACGAACATAAATGTCAAAGTGACAAGGACAAACGAATTTTAACAACAGTGTCGTGTAGTCCCAGTCCCAAAGGGAGGAGGAGGAACTGGAGGGGTTGAGGGATATAGACCGGTCGCAGTGCTGTCTACCCCTGCCAAAGTATTTGAGGCAGCGTTACAGTACGCTATATACAACCAAGTCCAGAGCCAATTGTCTGATGCACAGCATGGTTTTCGGCCGGGTTGCAGCACTACTAGTAACTTGCTCAGTTACGTATCTCAGGTGATACCAGAAGTGGACAGTGGGAGGCAGATCGATGCCGCCTACTTTGACTTTCGAAAAGCATTTGATGTCGTTGACAATGACATTTTGCTCAGAAAGTTAGCTGGCATCGGTTTTACTCCTCATCTATTAAAGTTCTTTGCGAGTTACATGAGTGACAGGCGACAGTACGTAGAGTATGCGGGTTATAGATCGGAGCCGTATTTCGTGAGGTCTGGAGTAAGTCAGGGAAGCAATCTTGGCCCATTGCAATTTATAATAATGGTCAATGACTTACCCCAGGTGGTCACGCATTGTGGCTGTCTACTATTCGCTGACGATCTAAAATTGTTCCTACCTATCAATAATACTGCAGACTGTGTACGTTTTCAAAGTGACATAAATAAAGTGGTATCATGGAGCGAAGCTAATAAGTTATATTTTAACACATCTAAATGTGTAACTATCTCATTTAGTCGATCATACACCCCCATCCTACATGAATACGAGATTAACGCGGTGAGACTGAAAAGGGTGACAGAGGTAAAGGACTTGGGAGTAAAGTTCACATCTGATCTCAAATTTCGGGATCACGTTGTGGATGTATGTAAAAAGGCTTATAGAACACTAGGATTTGTGCTTCGTCGTTGCCATAGTTTTACAAGCATCGCAGCCATCATCGCCTTATACAATGCGTTGGTCCGTAGTAGCCTTGAATTTAATGCAGCTATTTGGGCTCCGCAAGAAACTAAATATCGCCTTATGATAGAACGCATACAAAACAAATTTATACGATTCCTGTATTGGAGAAAGTATCGCGTATATCCATTTTACCCGTTAATGTATCCAACTGCTTTTATTCTAGGTATGGTAGGATATAACGAGCTAAGGGTGCGTAGAGAGCTATATCTGGCGTCATACATATTTAGACTCCTGAGGGGAAAAACATATAACACTACGGTGTTAAGCACGGTGAGTGTTTATGTCCCCGACAGGTATGTGTGGCGCAGACTGCGGCCGCGGCTGCTGGCCGAGCCGCGCGGGCGCACCAACCTGCTTCGCATGGCGCCGCTGACCCGGGCATTGCGAACCCTCAATATCATAGCAGAAAGCATAGATTTGTTTTCGTGTTCTCTTAGTGAATTCACAAATATGGCCATGTACGTAATATGTTATAAGATAAGTTAAAAATAGGGATGTACAATATTAAGTTACACTATTGTCTTAGGCGTAGTACCTGTAATAATAGTTGTAAGTGTGTGGTAAATAAATAAATAAATAAAATAAATAAACATTTTAGTTAAAACAGGCTTGTAGTACAGTACGATTACTGTTAGTTAAGACCTGACAGATGGATTGCCTTCATTTAATTTTCAACTTTAATATTATACAAATAAAATAGTTATTACTAAATCGGTAGATGTGGGTAACAGTATTCTGAAAAATGCTTTATTTGTATGATATTAAAGTTGAAAATTAAATGAAGGCAATCCATCTGTCAGGTCTTAACTAACAGTAATCGTACTGTACGTTTATGAATACGGCCGAGCCACCTAGCACGTGACCACTGACCACGGTTATATTATGGCGCTAACCGGATCCTACTTTCACCATTATGAAATACGTTATGGGGAGTGGTATAACATAACATAATATTATAGTTGCGGTTAAAAAGTTTTATTGGGTTGGAATTGTGTAAAGGTAATTTTAAAAGTGGTCAAACCAGACGGCAAGCAACAGAATATAACAGCCCCCCTATTCTGTAACTTGGTTTAAGCTCACCTCAACGCTCATCAAGCCTAGTAACTAAGCGTAGGTAGAGCTATATAAAACAAGTTACAGAATAGGGGGGCTGATGCCCCTGATAGTTTCGGAGCCGTCTTCGGTTTTATCATTATACGGAATAATGTTTCGTCGAGTTTGAAGGAGTAAGTACCTATATTATTCAACATACGGAAAGCAATTTCGATCTCGCGATAACTCGTCCATATTTTATGAGATCGGGTCTCGTACAATATTCGTACGAGACCTCGCAAGATTGCGAGATTGAACTTTCCATATAAAACACTACAGTTACATGACAAAAGTTTCATGCGTCTTACAAATTAAAACACTTATTCGATTACAGTTTTATTAATTTTATTTCAGACTAAGGTCCATACATGGTTAGTAAACAATAAAATCTTATTACTAGTGTTAGTATGTCATACAGACTTAACTAAACAATGACTGCATGCAGTCTCTGCCAGTACGTCACAAATTCGTCTCATGTCTCACTCGCACAGTGCAAATTAGAAAGAGGAGGGTAAATCATTCTCGACTCGCGTCGCGGCGCGGCGTCAGTTGTGCTAGCCCCGCTGAATGCTGTTGGGGCTGCCGCGCAGGCGACGCATCAGTGAGGCGCACCTCTTGCGCATTATCGCCGCAAAGCTGTCAGTTTGTGCTTCTGCAAACATACCAGAGGCACTACAAAATCGCGGCAACCCCATCAACACCCGGAACGCGTTATTGTATTGAACAACTGCGGTGATTATAAAATCTGATGGTTGAATAAATAATAATCATAAAATAGTTTTGAAATATATTTTTTTGTAAAACGGATATTATAAACGACGATACGTACATGCAGATTTTATTATTATTTCTAACCAGCTACCGCCCGCGACTTCCTCTGCGTGGTCTCGGGATAAAATCAATCCTATATTTTAATCCAGGCTATAAACTATCTTCGTGTTAAATTTTATTCAAATCGGTTGAGCCATTTAAGCGTGACTGAGTAACAAACATCCAAACTTGCGCATTTATAATATTAGTAGGATTTTGTTGTGTTCTTCATAATGGGTTTCGAAGTGTCACGTTTCGGGCGCAGCGAGACGAGAGACCCGTAATGGCATTTCATACAAAATTGGAGGCCTAGGCCGGCAAGATGGTCTTTTTAATTTCCATTCCACTATTTGTGGCACAGGATCCCGGCGTTCAGCCATGAAAATTAAAGTTTGATTTCTTGGAGTTTTTTTAATTTATTTCATTGCATGTTTGAGAAAAGCACTATACATACCTCGGCGTGATACTTCCCGGCCTCTATAGTGTACCATTGTAGCCTTTGTCACTCTAACGAGGACGAGGACACCAACGACACCTCATTATGCCAAAATCCATCAAGCTGTTTGGACTGTAGCCCGGGAAATAGAATTTTCTTGTCCACATACATACATACATTCGAAAAACATAAACGCCTTCTGAGGCAGGCAGGTAAAAAATGGATACGTACTTGATTCGCCAGGAAAATTACTTCGTTTAAAATGTTTCACCAAAATTATCTTCGTTCGTAAACATCGTAATGTAAAGGAAGTACCTAGTAAAATATTTTACAAGCTTATCTTAACGTATTATATAATATAATTTAAATATATCTATATAATTTAAGTACCTACGAGAGAGATAAGAGTGCTTATCGTCATTGTGTCTATAATAGTCAATCTTATCATTCGGTATATCTTTTCATATACCTAATCAAGGGATGTAGTTAGTAAATAACGATAGAATCGAATACATTTATTTTGAAACAAAAAATATATATATATATAATAAAGGTTAATAAAGCTGAAAGAGATCCCTAAAAGGGGTAAGTTCACCTTTATATCTATCTACTTTTAATCTTATACACCATGTTTATGTATTAACTAGCTGCCCGGCCTGGCTTCGCACGGATTACCCGTTTTCCCGTTGGAATGAAGCATTTTCCCGCGGAAAAAAGTAGCCTATGTTCATCAGGGATAATGTCGGCTTCTAATGGTAAACGAATTCTTCAAATCGGTCTAGTAGTTTCGGAGCCTATTCAATACAAATAAACAATCAAATCTTTCCTCTTTATAATATTAGTGTCGATTACACACATAATGTTAAAACAGTTTTGCAGAGAAATGTAATAGATTAAGTTTATAATCCCATTGTTTAGTTATAATAACCTAGCTGATGCCCGCGGCTTCGCCCGCGTGGTTATAGGAAAATGTAACATATTGAATTTTCCCGTGGGAATTAGATGTTTTCCCGCTGGGAAAAGTAGCCTATGTCACTCTCCAGCTTCTAAACTATCTCCATACAAAAAATCACATCAATACGACGCTCCGTTGCGACGTGAAAGAATGACAAAAATACATACTTTCGCATTTATAATATTAGTAAGGAAGTAAGGATAAATACAACAAAATGTAAGGAAGGTATTTACACACATATGATATGATGAACTAAAACAAAATGTAAGGAAGGTATTTACACACATATGATATGATGAACTAAAACAAAATGTAAGGAAGGTATTTACACACATATGATATGATGAACTAAAACAAAATGTAAGGAAGGTATTTACACACATATGATATGATGAACTAAAACAAAATGTAAGGAAGGTATTTACACACATATGATATGATGAACTAAAACAAAATGTAAGGAAGGTATTTACACACATATGATATGATGAACTAAAACAAACTGTAAGGAAGGTATTTACACACATATGATATGATGAACTAAAACAAACTGTAAGGAAGGTATTTACACACATATGATATGATGAACTAAAACAAACTGTAAGGAAGGTATTTACACACATATGATATGATGAACTAAAACAAAATGTAAGGAAGGTATTTACACACATATGATATGATGAACTAAAACAAAATGTAAGGAAGGTATTTACACACATATGATATGATGAACTAAAACAAAATGTAAGGAAGGTATTTACACACATATGATATGATGAACTAAAACAAAATGTAAGGAAGGTATTTACACACATATGATATGATGAACTAAAACAAAATGTAAGGAAGGTATTTACACACATATGATATGATGAACTAAAACAAAATGTAAGGAAGGTATTTACACACATATGATATGATGAACTAAAACAAACTGTAAGGAAGGTATTTACACACATATGATATGATGAACTAAAACAAAATGTAAGGAAGGTATTTACACACATCCTAGTATTTATATCGACGTGCAACGTAGTGTCGTTGCACTTGTGCAGTGGTTCTTAAACTTTTGTTAGGCATGGACCACTTTCAGCACGGCTATCACGCGATTTTTCTCGCACTATCCGTCTCTCTCTTATTAGAACAATTAGAACACGAGGTATAGTGCGAGAAAAATCGAGAGTATGTCGCGGCCGTCCCATGATAGACGTGCTTTAACTTCAAAAATATCGCGGACCACCATTGAAGAAAATGTTGTAATAAAATCTCATGTTTCATGTGTACACGTACCTACCTACCTACGTTAAGAGTCCGCAGTAAGCTTAATTCTCCATACAAACGTAGTTACGCTCTCATTTTAAAACTACGTGTTGGAGTGTAACGAAACTTTGTATGTACAATGACATGAGGTATATCTATGTCTGTAATTAGTAGTCGGCCCATCTCTAGTTAAATTCTTACGAAGAGGATTTATTTTCATTCAAATTTAAGCCGTTTCATTTTGACATAACGTGCCCATATCATACACTGCGTATTATAGTACAGTCAACATCAAAACTGAATGCGCAATCGAAGACGTCAAAAGCTCTTATTCCCTTTTAATAAGGACTTTTGACGTCTTCGTTTGCGCAGTTACTTTTGATGCTGACTGTACTAAATACTCATGTAAATATTGCACTTATTATGTAGAAATGTTTATTTGCAAGGATACGTATGAATACGCTTTTTAGCGTATTGTGTTATCGTATTAGTAAGTAAGGGTCAAATATATGATCTACAAATCCAGAAGTGACCAACTAAACGTTCTAAATATAAAATTTTAAAAGTAAAACCGGTGGCTGCTTTCCAGTCGCTCTCGCCAGCCGCTAGGGGCGCACCGCGCTACTCGACAGTTTTATAAATATTATTAAATTTTTACAAGTTATCATATATTATATAGAAATAAATACGAGGGGACACTATATATTTATATTTTACATAAATCAACCCTTAAGGGGTAAATACGTAACTTATGTAACGTACGTTAGCACAACTCAACTGTCATTTTCCCATAAAAATGACATTTAGATCGACCTAAACGTACAACAATTTACGGAATCAACCAGCAGGTTATTAATTTAAGTAAGACTGGTACTAGACGATAAAATTATTGTTATAAAATAAACAAATACTTACGTATTAAACAATAAAAAATCAGGAACAAATTGCAGTTTATTTTTAAGTTTAACTGACCCTTCCCTTTTTAGGACTAATTCAATAAGTAAAAAGAAAATTAAGTGAGTCTCGTCTCCTCTGCTACATTTGATTTCTTGATTCATTGATTGATTCGTTGAGATGATTAGACAATATTTTAAAATTATTTCACGATCCAATAAGTAAGCAGAACTCTCCACCAATTGACCTACAATGAAAACTTACTCATAATTATACTCATTTATTTAAAATGCACAAATACATTAAACGTCCCAAAGTTAATATTAGATTAAACTTAATTAATTCTAATTTATTTATTGTGTCAGCGAGGTAAATTATTTCAAAAACGTATACACATGTCAAATGAAATAAAATTTGTTAATAAGGTCATGTTTCGAATTCCATAATGTGAGAGAATATATTAAAATGTTAGTAGTCACACAGTTCAGCAATGTCATAGAAGGCGTTATTAACCAGGCAATTTTTTAGTTCGCTGTAGAACGAAAATCGATGTTTAATTAAATAAGGCACCGGACATGAGTCGCGTCCCGGGTCATTCCGGCTGCAAAGGTTCTCAACAGGGACCGGCCCGCTATGCCTTTCAAAGGGTTTTATATGGGTTTTTCATAAGGTTTATTCCACGCGATAATACGGCGAGCGTGACGGACACCTTTGGACCGGCAATGTCACGGGACGGGTCATTAGACAAAGTTTTGTAATGATTTTAATTGACATGTTAACTTTTATTACAGAATAAACCATTAACAATTAAAAAACATGCTTTAATAATCAGATATCATCATCATCATATCAGCCGAAAGACGTCCACTGCTGGACATAGGCCTCCCCCAAAGAGTGCCACAATGACCGGTCCTGCGCCACCCGCATCCAGCGGACTCCCGCGACCTTTACCAGGTCATCAGTCCACCTTGTGGGGGGCCTACCCACGCTGCGCCTTCCGGTACGTGGTCGCCACTCGAGAACCTTTCCGCCCCAACGGCCATCGGTTCTACGTGCAATGTGCCCCGCCCACTGCCACTTAAGTTTAGCGATTCGGAGGGCTAATCAGATATACCCAGTTAAAAAGAGATAAATCAATAGACTCAATAAACCGATACAACCGCAGTCATTACCCGCTTAAACAACGCGTGTGACAAACCGAATATGAATATAAAATGCCTATTAAATCAAACGAAAGTAGCGTGTTGTGCACCCCTCACTTGTAGGTGTGACCAGTGTTTTCTTGTCACGGCAGACTCACAGTGTCGCGTCGATGCTCGTCCCAAGCACGTCCGCTAGAAAAAAGTGTGATAAAAAGTTTTTGATTTTTTCGGAATTGGAAAAAGGTTGCGTTGCGTGCAACTGATTCTTGGTTTGTTTTATTTTGTGCGGTAAGTTGCGAGAATATTTTTTTTAGCGTGTGCGCGATGTTGATGTGTCGAAAATGATAAAATAATGTTTTTTTTTTTAAATTCGTAAAATAATACAAACTTATAAAATATAACTTCAAATCAAAATAAAAAAGAATTTATACTTAATTAATATGAAGTGCAATAAAGGTAAAAATAAAAATAGACGTGTTTAAAATGAAAATTGTAAAGCAATAAACACTAAAAAAGTGCTCTCAATGAAAATATTTAAATTAAAAAAAACTACCTACTACTGTGTTAGAAAAAAAAATGCATAGGTTTAAATTAGACAGGGGAATACACTACCACGGCTCGAAATTCATGTTTTATATGGATCGCGCAAGCCCGTATTTCCTCTTAATGCAATTAACCATTATAGAGTATATTCAAAGATTAAATAAATACTCAAACTTGCATTCCCAGAAAGGGTAGGCACGGTGACAATAGCCATAGATCACCTGTCAAAATCACTTGTCGCCTGTCAATCATCAATCGCGTATGTGCTATAAAATAAAGCAGGTACAAAATAATACACACAAATATAGATTGTTCTAGTTAAAATGACGGGATTTAATCACTTCTTTTGTTGCTAAATACGAAAGGAAAAGATAACAAAGAGACGTCATAAAACTGATCGAAGTATGTGTACTAGTAGCTTGGGCCTATACCGATTCACCTGTTCTCAATTAAACAATAGCTGTGGGTAGCGGTTGGTTTCAAATATTTTTCGTCGTTTTAACTAAAACAAACTATACAGGGAGACCGAGGTACATCAAACCAATATACTTAGACGGAATTAATTCCCTTGGTAATTACACTGTGTTGACTAGACTATTTATGGTCCCTGCGGGCATTAGGTTACCAGTTTTCTGAATAAATTTGAAAGCAAATGATGGAAAATTGGAAAGGTCCGACCATACGACAGATTTACAACGGCCATAGTTTATGTGGCCTGGACTTTAGTACCCAGTATTTATAGCTTATAGTTACATTAATTGAATTAGATAAGTACTTAATTGAACAAGCTAGCGAAACGGACGAAGTTCTTTGTTTCAGTTTGGGAATGAATTCTTTCGTATGTCTGGCGTCTGTCCGCCTGTTCTCCTCTACTGGAGTGAAATTCCCTAAAACAATGATATACAGGGTGTACCAAAAATGGGGTGTGTACCGATCAAGGGCTTAACAGGTATCGTGTTCTGATAAGAAAAAACAGAAAAAAAAAATTGACCCGTTTTTTTTACATTTATATGCAGCTCATCGCCTCAGTCGGACAACGCTCCATAAAAAGGTAAAAAAAAAATATTTTTCTGTTCAGAACACGATACCTGTTAACCCCTTGATCGGTTCACACCGCATTTTTGGTACACCCCGTATTCCGTGAGGGCGTCACATTCGGCATCACCTCACTGGTCAACTCACCTCTCACCTCACCTGTCACCTCGCGCCTCAAGCCTAATGCGACAGACAAGATAATATTACCCCGATACGTCACATGTCTGTAATTTGACAAAATATTGGCTTTGTACTTGTGTTTCACACATACGATTAGCAAAATTTCATTGTTACTTTAGGCGATAGTAGTAGTTAGTAAACAAGTGTTACTACGTGCTACTCGCTCAAGAGAGTAAGAATATATGAGAGTACTTAAGTTGATTAAAAGCCGCTTAAACTACTCAAATTAGAATCGTTTTAATACATACTTTCCGTAGATGTGTGTATCGATAACTAGAACACCACTAGGGGTGAGATGATTTGACAGTTGTACCTCACTAACGGTGAGGGAAGTACAACTTTTGACAGTTAAATGACAGGACGGAGACGTTCACCATTGAACGCCGTCCCTCACCCTAACTTATATGGGCGACCGGACAGGTCGCATTTTTCAGCCGATTCTCGTGAGACCAGACCCCGTAACATGGTCGGCCTTATCACGCGATAAAGTGACAAGATAGAGCGTCCGTCACTGGCTGACACCGGTCGATGGAACGAGACGGACGCTCTATCTTGCCACTTATCGCGTGATAAGGCCGACCATGATACGGGGCGAGGATTTAGAAGGAAATAGATTTAATAACCAACTTAGAAACTGGCTGCCTCGTACTTCTATAACCTTAGTGAATATTTCGAAGCTTAGCTTTAAGTTGATTTAAGTAATATAAATTGTTGTATGCCCGATAACTGTTGAAACAAACTCAGTCGAGTTCAATTTATGCACACAGTTATACAATAAAAATGTTCTAATCTATTCTATCCAAAATTTTATGAGCACGCTCAATCCTACTAATATTATAAAAGCGAAAGTTTGGATGTTTAGATGTTTGGATATTTGTTACTCAATCACGCTTTAACGGCTCAACCGATTTAGATGAAATTTTGCACGAAGATAGTTTATAACCTGGATTTAAATATAGGATAGTTTTTATCCCGGGTCCACGTAGACGAAGTCGCGGGCGGAAGCTAGTAATTATATAGATTTTCTTTATCGATACAATTTTCGAAATTAACTAAAGTAAGGCTAGTGTTAGGCAGTACACCAAATAAATAAATGAAGTGAAACTTCATGTCTCCATATGTTAAAAGAAAATGTCCTTCCGAGGTCGTGTCGAAATGTGAACAATGACATAGTCATCTGCACATCCGGTAGCAAACAATCACATTTGCAAAACTCTCTGCGATAGAGTTCCTTGGGAAGGTACGAAAATCTTCTCAGAATATTTATTGTCACGATAGATGTGGACAACAAATAAAATGAAAAAATAAACCATCACCGTTTGAATATTAAATAAAATAATTTGTTTCATTAAGAGGGGTATTTATTGTTTGTATTCAAGTATATTATTTACTGACTGGGCACATCCGTCATGTCCAAATATTATTGATTTAACGTGAGCAGTAAATAGTTTTCGTTTCGATTTCTATAAATATATTTTTTAAACCGGTTAAGTGTTTTATCAAAGGTTTTTCGGAGTAGGATTAGAACGATTAAATAAACCGAAAACGGTAAATTTAGGTTAGTACAAAGTTCTTAAAAATTACGCCCTTAAGAAAAATTCTGAAGTATACCGGTATTTAGGTATAGGTAGTTATGTTTTAAAACGAGTGTTCAAAGATTTCTCGGATTTGTATAGATGTTATCGGTATCTTATTGTCATCGTAAACACTGGGTAAGTCGCAGACGTGTTCACAATTTGAACCGTACGCCATTTTGATAAGCCTAGAAATGCCTTTGGCGAGGTGTCTTGGCAGAACACTGTATAGGTTAGCAAAACATACCCTCCTTGCTTACTAATAGCCTGATTGTATGTTTAGTAAATATAAACTACTGTATTATGTGAAAAGGAGAAAACAGCTCTCCATGTAGGTTAGGGTTGCCAACTTTTTTTGGGGGAGATATAGTATTTTTTAGAAAAAACGACTAAAATATAGTACACCGTTAAAAGTACTTGGTACTTGGCAATGTTGCTATTTGGTAAAATTGAACTGAAACTTACACGGCTATCACAAGACGGCGCGCGAGCTCTCTCGATTTTTCTCGCGCTATCCGTCTCTCTCTTATTAGAAAACTTCTCTAGTGCGAGAAAAATCGAGAGCTCGCGCGCCGTCTTGTGATAGCCGTGCAGGGCAATTTGAAGCACTTCGTAATTAAGGCAGTATATAGTATTTTTGCGTACTATATATTTCTTCAACAGTATATAGTACAAAGAGTCAAAATATAGTACAATACTATATAATATAGAACGGTTGGCAACCCTATGTAGGTACGAAGATCGACCTAAGATCTAACTGCAAACACATTTATGGAACCCCGCGTGGTAGGTGTTTGCTGTGCCCTTCAGGGTGTCATGTTGTACACAATTCTATGCTAAGTATAGGTTAAGATACAATGTGATATGCAATAATTATTATGAGTATGAGTATGAGTATGAGAAACTCACGATTCTGCGCTACATACTGATGATGTCTGACAGCTATGATGTAATATAAATAAAAAACCGGCCAAGTGCGAGTCGGACTCGTGCACAAACGGTTCCGTACCATCCATACTAATATTATTAATGCGAAAGTGTGTCTGTCTGTCTGTCTGTTACCTTTTCACGCTTAGACCGCTGAACGGATTGAGATGAAATGGTATGGATATAGTTTGAATCCCCGGGAAGGACATAGGATAGTTTTTATCCCGGAAATCATCCCCTGAAGGGGTGAAATGGGGGATGAAAGTTTGCATCGAGCTACAATATAAACGAGTTCCACGCGGACGGAGTCGAGGGCAGAAGCTAGTTATCTATAAAAACGGCAAAACAAAACACGTTTGTCGTAAGGGATACCCCTTATTTTTTTATTTTTTTTCGTTGTTGTTATAGCGGCAACAGCAATATTTCATCTGTGAAAATTTCAACTGTCCAATTATCACGGTTCATGAGATGTCAGCCTGGTGACAGACGGACGGACGGACAGCGGAGCCCACAGAACACCCCCTGTTCTGTGGCAGAGCCTTAGTAATAGGGTCCCGTTTTTACCCTTTGGGTACGGAACCCTAAAAAGAGGCACACTAAAACTGAGACAATTGCTCCAACTTGCCTCAGTTCCGTGGTCAATGGAGACGTATAAACGTCTCTCAGCTGTCAGATTTGGTGGTCATTTTTAAAAACAGAATTTCGTATAGACAACATACTTATCTGCCTTCTGACAGCTAGAAAAGTCCGTAGCTTTCCAAACGATTAACCTAGTGGGTAGTGACACTGCCTACGAAGCAGAAGGTCCTGGGTTCGAATCGTGGTAATGGCTGATATTTGTTTCTGAGTCGTGGATGTTTTCTATGTATTTAAGGATTTAATATCTATTAAATATATCATCGTCTAGTACCCATAACATAAGCCTTATTGAGCTTACTATTGGACTAGATCGATTTGTGGAAGATTTATTTTATCCTTTTTTTTTTCGTTCCTAGCACCTCGGAGGTGTGTGAGACCCCATTAGCCGAAGCGGCAAGAGGAACAGGCATGTTAGAAATAATAAATCCACTAAGAGAACAAAAAAATGGCAAACAATCTCAGAGACATTTTTGTACCTCCGTAAAAACCCTCGAACAATACGTTACAACACGTTCGTCCTTCTACACACTCTGTTTCATTTCGTGACGGACCCAACCGGGGCAATTCGGACCTGCCCCCGTTTTCATGCTATGGCTACCATGTGGAGTTAAACACTTTCTTAAATGTGGCATTTACGTAAGGCCTCCACACATCAAACGAGAGTCGTGCGCGGCGCGGGTCGGTATATCTCTCTCAATACCAACGCATTTAATATCTCAGTCACTATCTCTATCACACAGTGGCGCGGGCCTACGTTGGTACCGCGTTGCTACCGCGGCGGGCCCGCGCTACTGTGCGATAGAGACTCCGCGCTACTGTGCGAAAGAGAGAGTGTACAATTTGAGCCTCACTGCCACACGAGAATTAAGTATAGACGTTTGCGACACCAGCGGGCGTGGTAGTATGGTCGCTATTTACCCCGAGAGGGGTGTTATAAGTTTAACGTGTCTGTGTGTCTGTGTATTTGTGTATCTGTGTATCTGTCTGTGGTATCGTAGCTCCCAAACGGATGAACCGATTTGAATGCGGTTTTTATTATTCGAAAGCTGTTGTGAGCCCGAGTGTTCTTAACCATGTTTCATGAAAATCTGTTCAGCCGTTTTTGAGAAATGAAATGAAATGAAAATGTCGGGGGTTTGTCAACTTTTCTAAGTTGTAGTTATGTTACTTCTCGCCGTTGATAAGACATTCGTCATGTATGCGAGTGCGAGAGAGACGAATGTCTTACCCGCAACGGTCTACCCACTGCCACTTAAGAGTCCGCAGTAAGCTCGGCCGAATTTCACCTTCCCATACAAACGTAGTTACGCTCTCATTTTAAAATTACCTGTTGGATTGTGTTGTGAGGAAACTTTGCGTATACAATGACATGAGGTATATCTATGTCTGTAATTAGTTTGTATGGTTCCAGTTTAGAAAACAAACGAAATACAGCAAAAACAAGTTTTGTATGAAAAACTTAAATTCGCTGTATTTATTTACTATGGTATCTGAAGCTACATAAACTAATTACAGACATAGATATACCTCATGCCATTGTATACGCAGTTTCGTTACAATCCAACACGTAGTTTTAAAATGAGAGCGTAATTACGTTTGTATGGAGAATCGAGCTTACTGCGGACTCTTAAGTTTCACGATTCGGAGGACTATATCGGTTACCTTACCTTGGTTCTGCTGCGCATTTCTGATGCGATCACGCAGAGAGACCCCCTGTATAGCCCTCTCCATTGCCCTTTGGGTGACTGAGCCTTCTGATGAGGCCCATTAAGCGACAAAGGAAGATGTGAAAAAATAATGACAAAAGCAACGTAGCTTGAATTGTCAATGTTGTCGGTCGCATAAATCTGGAGTAAGTCAAGGCAGTACGCTTAGGCCTACTCTATTTCTGGTGATGATCAATGACCTTCCTTCGGTTGTTAGCAGTGTCGAGTGCTTACTGTTTGCTGACGACCTCAAGTTGTTCCACGCTGTTAACTCTGTTTCTGACTGTGGTGTGTTGCAGCAGGATATTGATGCCGTGACAGGATGGAGTCAAGCGAATCGTCTATTTTTTAATAGGAAAAAGTGCAAAGTAATCTCTCTTAGTCGAAGCAAATGCCCTCTAGCCTATACGTATCTACTTAGTGGTGATCCTGTTGACCGCGTTCAAACTATTCGTGATCTTGGCGTTGAGTTAGACACGAGATTGGATTTCCATAGCCACATTAGTGCTATCACTAAGAGCGCAAATAAAATGCTGGGATTCGTAATACGCACTGCGCCACAATTTACTAGCACAGCTGTACCTATCGTCTTGTACAATGCTTACGTACGTAGCAAGTTAGAGTACAGCTCTGTAATATGGGATCCGATCGAAGCAAATTACAAACTTTTACTCGAGCGGGTTCAGCGGAAGTTTGCGCGTCACCTTTACAAAAAGCAGTACGGATATTATCCTTTTTTATATCCGTCTCTTTTTGTAGCCGGTATGGTCGGGCTGGAGACTCTCCATTTCAGACGTAAACTGCACCTCGCAGTCCACTACTGTCTTCTACTCAGGGGGCAAATTGACAATCCAGTGACATTGGAAGGCATTCGTCTATTCGTCCCAGAGCAGTACGGGCGCGCGGGGCGCCGACGCCGCCCGCTGTTCACCGCGCGGGCGGCGGCGGGGCCGCGCACGCGTCGCGCGAGTAACGCGCCTGGCGTTCGTGCGTCGGCGCTGCTCAATGAGCTGGTACTGAGGCAGGATGCCGACGTGTTTGCGGACAATTGGCAGAGCTTGCTAACTAAAACGGAACCACAACGGAAGACCAGCGCTGGCGTTGCCAGCATTACGCTGAGTTTAGACCATTTCGTGGCAAATGTGTATGTGCGTACGTGTCCACTCCACAGTCTCTTTTTTTTTTTGCCACGAATAAATTTTTTCTTCCTTTCTTTCTTTCTTTCTTTCTAAAATAAGTGTTTTGTGCAATACATTTAGTTAGTGCTAATTTTTATTTGTTTGTGTATCTGTCGTATATCTATGTTATTTTTAAGTCCGGACATTGTAGGCGCTTTGGTACCACTACTGTAAGCCTATTATGTAAGTTATTGAATAAATAAATAAATAAATAAATAAATAAAGCCTGCACCACACTGGCGCGGCCTGCGGTGGTGGTCAAAAATAAATTTTGACAGGTAATGACAAGTTTACTATTGACAGCCTGTGAGAGACTTATTAAAATCTCTCTATTTTACCGACAAACGTTTCATGGACTGAATGTTACGCCGGTTTTTCATTTCATCGATTTTACCCAGAAACCGTAAACTTTTTAGGTAAAGCTAAGGATGTAGAACTCATTCGGTTAGTTCAGCTTTTTTATAACAGTCCTGAAAGGTTTACTATTCGGCGAAACATTCAGTCGACGAAAAGTTGGTCGGTAAAAGAAGGCTACACCCTGATGACTTGTTGTGATGACGTCAAGCACCATGCTGCAAGCTGCGACATGTCATTGCGTCTGGACCCACATTAACGCCACAGTTTTGCAAATGTGATTGTTAGCCAGCGGATGCGCACGCGTCATTGTTACGTGTTGCGACACGACCTCGCGAGGTCCTTTTCACATGCTCATAACGTATGGAGACACGTTTCTCTTTTATTTACAAAATATAAACAAAAACATAAAAAACATTCCATCTAAAAAAGAGGCCAAGTCTCGAAACTCTTCCACCGTAAAAAGTTGTGAGATATTTCGTAGTACCAAGTCTCAGGCATTCTTATTATTCTTTATTTGGTAGCAAAATAAAATTATGCAGTTGGTGTATCTAGAAAACTGGAATTAAATTGCAATTTTTTTTTGTGTTCCCTTAATTTATACACTAAACACTTATTGTATTTGAAGCTTCTATGTCTGCTAGAAGTGCCTTAGACTTTTGATGATGGGTGAGTCAGTCCAGTGAGTGACAAAATTAAGTAACTTTGACTAGTTATAAATCTTAAACCAGTGGTTCAAATTTAATGAAATTTGAAATATATCGTGTTTATACAATGCGTGCTTGGTTAATGAAAATGCAGGCTTCTAGTTTTATCCACAACGAAGTTATATGGGGGTCAAAAATGGCCTGAACTGATTCGAAAAAAGGATGGTACGGCCGTGCCGCTGTTGTACTTGACTTGGCGAGGGCACTGCCGTGCCCCCAGATAAACTGTTATTGGACGAGTGAACGAAGCCCCGACCAAGTTGGCTCAGTTCGGGTTGCACAGGGCGGTTCCACAACATTTTGGGGAGCTCACATACCGCGAGCCATCCGGTTGCCTCTCGGACACTGCAACTACGCGTCATTGCTCTGAATAATTTCTATTATCTCGTGGCTTCGCTCGCGTTCGTCATATACGGGGTGGCAATTCCCCCAGGCAACTAGTAATACTAATGAACTAATGACTATGCGAGCGAAAAAAAACCATAGAAGTCTAAGTAGCGCCGCAAAATGGCCCCACAGAATGGGTGCCATTGCCATTATGCGGGGATGGGGGCGCGGTGTCAAAACGATGCCAGGCAGCCGTTTAGTTCGAACATGCGCATACCGGGTTTAAGGCACGTGTTTGGGTAGGAATTTGTAAGGTGCTCGCATTCTATGGTTTTTTTCGTTCGCGGCTCAAAACAATTTTGTTTAAACCTCTACAATCTGAATCGACGTTAAAACTATACAGGGTGTACCAAAAATGGTGTCTGAACCGATCAAGGGCATTACAGGTATCGGGCCGACTGGGGCGACCTGCTCCATACAAATGTAAAAAAATAATCGCTTAAAAAACTATTTTAGTTTTTTCTTATCAGAACACGATACCTGTTAATCTGTTATGCCCTTGATCGGTTCACACCCCATTTTTGGTACACTCTGTATGATTGGTGAACCTGCTTACCATGTAGAGGAGAACCGTCGGACAGTGGGACATCTTGACATACGGACATACCAAAGAATTTAGGCCCAAAAAGAGAAAGGAGAAATTCGTTCGCTTCGCTCGCTCGGTCTAAAATTCCCGAGCTAACGAATGAGAATGTCAAAAATTCTAATTGAACCCATTCGTGACAGCCTCATTTCAGACACGTTACATATCTCATTTTCTACTATAAAGCAATTTTAATTAGGCGCCTAAATTTAATTGGATATGCATTTCGTAACATCTTTAGGCGTTCTGAGAATATCGGATCAAGATCTTTAATTTCAACTTAAATTCAATTGAATTTATAATGTAAATTCATCTTGTAAATTTATAATAGGCAAATAGAAAAAAATGTACTAACTACAACAAATATTAGTGAGTCGTATTTGGACACATAGGGTCCTTGCGCCCTTTAGTGAATACCTACCTAATTTAGTGTGCCGGTTTACGACCACATGGACGAGTTGGGGAACTAAAAGTATTTTTTCTCCTCTTTTTAGTAGATTTCTATTATATAACCACAAAGAAAATGCATATTGTTGATCGGAGCTCTTTTAATAGGATCTGCAAAATAGTTATTATTATTTTTAATTGAATAAATCTTGCCCTTCAGGTTGCTCGAAATGAAGCCGGTTGCAAAACCGGTAAAATGATCCTGCTTGCGCCGTGTATTTTCTAATTATTTGAATTTTAATGTTCGATTTTCAAACGTTCGATAAAAACAAAAATAAATTCAAAATTGTGAGTCATTCTAATTTGAGACAAAAGTGTAATCATTTTAAATCGAATTTCGAATGCAATTGATTCTCTATTTGAGACGTTTCGTAAGTAATGGTCACGATTTGCGGGCGAAAGCGAAAAGGCGTGAATCAGCTGTCAAGAAGCCAAGACGCCATTATTATTTTGTCTGCGGCGTGTTCCGAATTCAAATCACTTTCGATTTCGGTTCGCTGTTACGTATTACACAAACATATATTGTGTAAACTTATATGAGCGAAGTTTTTGCAAATATATATTCGTTGCAAATATACCAATGTAAAGAAGCATGCAAATGTACATTCATTGCATTTTATTCATAAAGAAGCATAGAAAAATATTATTTAATCATTTTGAAACAAGCTCATCCCTCTTAGAGAGAGAACCCAGGCGGAACCAGGCGATAAAATATAGCGTACATCTTTAAGATTCATTCATAAAAGAATTCGTGCGCTTCGCTCGCTCATTCAATAACCATAGAAGACAAATATACGTATGTAGTATAGGGCTAGTAGAAATACTCATATTACCTGAAAACATATGACATTGTTCACGGAAGCCTGCTGACTCTACTACTTATACAAAAATAAAAACAAACAATGAAACAGATCCATTTAAACTTTATGTCATAGGTACTACTTACTACTAAGGTACCTAATGTATTATTCGAATTAACACCAGAGATCCCTTCTGTATTGTCACTCTATCATCAACTTATCAATCTTTACAAAGGTCCTAACTTCCATATCGTCATCGTTATAAAATTCGACCTTATTTATGAATACACAAAGTCTAATTTAGCATTATTTAACAAAAGATACAAGCAGTTTTGAAGAGTCTCGCAAGGCGCCAACTTTCGCCCAGCTTTCCAAAACACTCCTGCACCGTCGCTTAACGTCCTAACCGCATTATCATTCAGAGAAAATGCAACCTTAATCCAGGAAAAGAGAGTTCAATTTCCTTTGATTTAATTCTCTCTTAATGACATAACTTTATAGTACGGTTCTTGTTTTACGAAATTAAGTCTTTTAAGAAGGGCGTAGAATTGAAATTTAATTGGTGGATTGGTAATGATATTCGTTAAGGCTATTTTCGATTTGAGTTGCGTAAAATTGGCAGTTAATTGGTATTTGATAGGGCCAAAGAAATTGGCAGGAAGGAGGCCAATTTCACAAAGGTTCTATAGAATTAGTGAAAACGAAAGAAATTGTATGTTATCGTCGTTTTACTAAATTGTAGGCTCAAGTAAAGGTATTCCGTTTTCTGCCCAGATAATTCTTGGACAGTTAAGATTTGTGTTTCACCTATTTTTACTTTTTGTGTTTAAAAGTACCTACATAAGTACTTACTTAAACTAACGAACCGAATTTAATAATTAAGCCGCGTTTTAATAAAATATATCTAGATGTGGTTCTACTACCATCAACATAAAAATCACAAGATGATTAAAATAAATACGCTTCTGTATTAAATAACAATTAAAAATTGCGACACTTTTAATCACATCACGCACACTAAACCAAGAATTTATGAACAAATAAAAACGAAAGTGATTTAACGTCGTTATAATTTCACAGGTAATGTTAAAAGCCATTAAATAATTATACAAATTCAGAATGGCAACATAACAGGAAAATATACCAAGAAAGTGAAAAGGAACACAGCCGCTGCGCGGCTGTTACTTCCGATTTCCATCGCCTCGCGAGCGGACGCATCGTATAAAAAAAATAAAAAGGTCTTTTATAGTCCGCAGTACGGACACAGACCAAGTGAAAATAAAACCTACTCGTATAAAAAAACCTAAAATGGAACGTTGAGTGCCAGTGATGTGTTTCGAAATCCGAACCAATGGAAACGAAATTAAAAAACAAAATTTCAAAATTAGAAGAAGATACAGTGCAATGGGGTTCAGGGTATTTTTGTTGTTCGCGATATTGGGTGTAGTGTGTGCTGAGATTGAGAATGATGTGTTGACGCTGCAAGACGATTTGGACCTTAAGGATGACGAGATAAAGTCGGAAAGGAGACGGCCGGCTAACGAGCAGGAGAAGGATATATTAATGTTGGATGCATTGGGGCGAAGGAAAGGCACTTACCATAGTTCCTATGGGTCATCGCAGGAGGATGATTCAATTATGGATTTATTGGGAAAAAGTGAGTATTTATTTTTAATTTTACACTCTTTACGACTATCTATTCAATTTGAAAAAAAATTAAAAAATAGGGTTCTTACGCCGGTTAGCGACCACCTAATTTAGTGTGCTGGTTTGCGACCACTTAATGAGTCGGTGAACTGAATGGATGTATTCTCGTTTTCTTAGTAGGTTTCTATTACATCAATACTAGAAAATGCGCTGATAAATAATATTTTTTTGTAATTATTTTTAATTAAGTATTTCGTTCGTTATTTAATATTAGTTGCAATTAATTTAAAAAGTTGTTTTTTGTTTTTTTTGGATAGTAGCTTATATTTCCCGAGTCATTATTATCTCTAATAAAATGCTAAGCCAAATAAAAGTTATAAAAACCTTGCCCTTCGAATGGTCGCTAAACTTAGACACCACGCGCTATCATTTAAGGAAATTAAAATGTTATACAATTAGATAATCTGTTTTAAGTACAGTCGGCATCAAAAGTAACTGCGCAATCGAAGACGTCAAAAGCTCTTATTCCTTTTTAATATAGACTTTTGACATCTTCGTTTGCGCAGTTACTTTTGATGCTGCGACGGTACCTACTAATTTAATTTGACCATATTATAACGGCAATTCATTAGATAAATATTCAGATTAGAGTTCATTTAAATACAATCAATCGTCGAGATAACTTAAATATCCATTAGGATTTTTATGACCAATTATTAAATTAATTAGTGAGTACTTTAAACTAAACATGTACAGCTTCAGGTATAAATTGCGTAATACCTAAATAAATAAATAAAATATTTAATAAATATTGGGGGACAATCTCACAGAAATAAACCTTGTCCCAAACGAAGCACAGCAAAGAGAAGCCCAGTACCGATAGTACACTATCGGTACTGGGCGACGATATACGTACTTAAACACATAAATATTATTTTAAATATTAGTGGAGAATCTTACGCAAATCGAACTTACCCCATCAATAATTCTTGCGTGATGTGTACTAAACGATAGATAAATAATATTCGGGCTCATCACACCTTACTGGAATTCGAACCGGGGTCGTAGGCAGGGTCACCAACTAGGCCAAAGAGAATTGAAAAATGTAAAAATGTAAAAATATTTATTTGTACCAAAGTTGTAGCCTAAACAATAATTACAGTGGTAGCTTATAGTAAAGTGACTTGCAGATTAGGCTTAAGAATGAATTCCAATTCCCTAAACTAGGTAAACCTGTCTTATAGGAAACCGGAGGGAATTCCGCCACTATTCTGCGTTCCGCCGTCAAAGATGTTTGTTACTTATTTTGCTAGATAATTAATTAAGTAGATAGATTATGGGAATTATGGGATTTAAACAGTGGCTGTAACATAACGTGGCTGTCACAACGACTGGTTGAATGACTAGTTAATGTAGATATACACTCAATATGAAGGCCGTCATAACAGGGGACAACACCCTGACGGTTTTGTCCCCTGTTATTGGATACATCGCATCTTCCGATTTCACTTCGTATTTCCTCGATACACGACGGATGCATTATCATACTTTTTCTGAACTCTATATCTCTAATAGGGGTGTACCCAAAAGAAAAAAGGCAAGAAAGACCGGGTTGCACACCGGGAGTGCCGGCAGAAGTGAAAACTTAATGACATTGTAACAGTTTTTCGATCAGGTCACGTGACCTGGTTCGAATCTCATGTCTTACGAATCTTACGGTCACGTGACCTGTGGCAAGTTTATCAATTTTATGCCATCACAAAAAGTGCACAGCGCCGCTAAAGAAGTTTTCACTTCAAAGATATGCCCGCATACTGACGAAAGTCACATTCAGATATCTGAAATAATTACGAAGCCACAACCGTTTTAACATTGCTTGCATAGAGAGAGTCATAGTAAATGACAATCGTTTCATATGTAACGGTGCGTTTTGTGGAAAAAGGACAGAATATACCCCCTCTTGAAACTTTGGACACTTATAACTCTGTGATTATTTAATCCCCTGCTTTACTTTTTTCTCCATTTGACAATTTTTTTTTTAATTTATTTAGAAACACAATCAGTCTCATAAACAAATATATAAGGGGTACGCATATAGTACCAACAGACATCATGCTAAAGACCTGGAGGTTCATTAATATTATTTTTGATCCTTTTTCGGGAATATCAATATTATTAGTTATTTTATTTGGTGTCAACACCCCTATTACTTTCATCCGCGCGCATGTGTGCCAAGTCGGAAGGCAACCGTCGTGTATCTCACCCTGCATAAGTATGCAGGTTGTTCTGATATCCGGATCGGCAATAAAATCGTGAACGCCTCGGCGCTGCCGAGTTGGGCGTCCGATCCGATATCCGATCGGACGTGTATTGCCTGTGCATAAAAATAAACAGGCTGTATCAAAAATGGGGTGTGAACCGAGCAAGGGCATATTCGGTAGCACATTGCGATTCCAAATATGCATTTGATATTTTTGTTTACATTACAGTTTTTGTTTTTGTTGACATTGCATGTGGATGACAACATTCCCCCGCGAGGATGAAGGGTGGGAGGGTTTATTTCATTTTCAACCGCTGCGCCCACAGCTGTGTTATGAAAAACAAATGATTGGTGTATGTTTTTTTAACACAAGTGACAGCTTTTACGTTTTTGATGTCATACACACTCAACAAAACATTTCAATGTTAACAAAAACAATTTAAAAATTTAAATTAATAAACTAATGCATTTTGGAATCGCAATACGCTACCGAACATGCCCTTGATCGATTCACACCCCATTTTTGATACACCCTGTATGGCGTTCCGATCGTCTGAGCAGACCATCGGATCCGACAATGGACGTGTATTGCCATACCTGGAAATGTTTATATGACCTATCATAAATAGGGCTTCAGTTGTAGAATGGATAGTAAACCATCAAGTTATTGTAAAAAAGTATACCTTAAAAAATATGATTAAGAGTCCGCAGTGAGCTCGGCCGAAATTCACCTTCCCATACAAACGTAGTTACGCTCTCATTTTGAAACTATACCTGTTGGATTGTGGCGAAACTTTGCATATACAATGACATGAGGTATATCTATGTCTGTAATTAGTTTATATGGTTCCAGTTTATAAAACAAACGAAATACAGCAAAAAAAAGTTTTGTATGAAAAACTCAAAATCGCTGTATTTTTTTACTATGGTATCTGAAGCTACATAAACTAATTACAGACACAGATATACCTCATGTCATTGTACATGCAAAGTTTCGTTACAATCCAACACGTAGTTTTAAAATGAGAGCGTAACTACTTTTTACTGCGGACTCTGTCATAAAATTATATGGACCATTCCATTATATGGTCGATCTTTTATACCCACATTTATACTAAAAGTGGTACTGGAACAGCGAGTTTCATGTGCTCTGCCTACCCCTTTTAGGGATACAAGCGTGAATGTATGTATGTATGTATGTATGTAATTATATGGACCTTCAGTTTAGTTTAAATTTAAAGCTAGTAATAGAATCCTTACGATTTTGTCAAATTTGTATGACAATCGACAAGCGAGGTCCATCTTTGACTAAATTTTTTGTCTACTACAAGCTTTTATTTTTTAGTATTTTCTCTGTCTGTCTGTCCGTCTGTCTGTAATCAAATCTTGCAAGTTAAATTTGGTCCACTTCCCGGTTTCCGATTGAGTTGAAATTTTGCACAATTATGCAAATCGCGTGACAATGCAATATTATGATGACGTGGAGCTGAACTGATGATGTAGCTGGAAGGTGGCCATAGGAACTCCGTAATAAAACCACATAACCCCATCGAGTTTGGGCTCGTTAGAATCGTCTCAATGAGTAGCTGATGACGACATACAGAAAAGTACAGTCGGCAATAAAAACTTGTACCAAAAATGAAATTTTTGACAGATTTTTTTTTATGTACATTAATTGTAGTTGGTCCCATACAAACATTTGTCCCTCTCTAAAAACTGGTTCGAATGGCATCGAAAAAAACCGTATGAATCAAGCTTATTGTAAAAGTTATAGGATAGTTACTTCTAGCAGCATGTTCACATGTATCGCTGTAGGATCCAATAACGATATCAGAGACCAGTAAAATGTATGGAAAAGAATGCTCACTGTTCACAATGTTCACATTGGCGGATCTGATATCGGAATCTGCTCCAAACATTTGATACCCTTGTCGGAATCTACACCCACGAATGCGAACACGCCCTAAGAGTTAAAAGGTGGCAAACGAGTAGCTAAACCTTTGTCATGTTGGTAACACAGTTCTAGAGCATTGTTTTAGTTTAGACAACGGATGTCGTTATATGCGTATTGCTCTAATTCGATTATAATAGTGCAACGCAAATTGGATAGTAATTTGTGATGATGTGATTATGTGAAAGTTAAGCTAATGCTAGAAAACTATTTGAAGCTAGCATTGGTAGTTGGGAGTTTTTTGTATTATTATTAAAATTTATTATTTGTCATATCATAACTAGGAACACAGAAAAAATTCGAATAGTAGGTTATTTGTCCGAAAACATAATTATACCGAAATTTTAAAACTCCGAACGCCATTTTCCGTCAAATGAAAATTTGAGGCCGGATGATTTAATAGAATATGTACATGTAAATAGGTTAGGTTATTCATATATGCTGAAAAATTAAACATAGCTTCACAGTAACATGGTTTTCGGAATTATAAAATTCGGATAAATATGCTTTCGGACAAATGACTCTTCGGAATAATGTAACTTCATTTTTTTATTGCAAACAAAGTACCTGCTCGTGCGGTTCCCGTGTAATACACAAAACCCAAGCGAAGCTGCGGGGTGAAATATAGCTTATGTCGGTGCCGATACTCCGTTTTATATACTATGGAAAGAATTTTTGAAATCGGATTTTAGTCGTTCCAGAGATAACCTCCTACAAACATACTTGCACATTAAGAAACTACCTTTTTATAAGATTAACGTATAAACTACGAATAGATGTATTTAATCGTATGACTTACATTGAATAGGCTACTATAAAAAGACATTAAGAGATCTAAGCCAGTTGGTTGGCTTCTTCAGGGGGAAGGTCAAACTGATCTCCGTGGGGTCCATTATAAGATGTTAGCGTTGGACAATGAGACTGGATTTCTTCGCCACATTCACACATAAATAAATAAATAAATAAATAAATATAAGGGGACAATCTTACACAAATCGACCTAGTCCCATAGTAAGCTCAATAAGGCTTGTGTTACGGGTACTAGACGACGATATATTTAATAGATATAAATACTTAAATACATAGAAAACATCCAAGACTCAGAAACAAATATTCATGCTCATCACACAAATATTTGCCCTTACCGGGATTCGAACCCAGGACCTTCAGCTTCGTAGGCAGCGTCACTACCCACTAGGCTAACCGGTCGTCAAACACATAGTACTATCTTTCCAACCCGACTTGTGCCGGACTCATTAAGTAACTGGTTAATTAATCAGCCGAATAGACACTAGTGACAGACCCGTTATGACAGGGTTAAATATGACTGTTAAAGTTCCTAAACCCATTATATCCGGTTCAAGGGACCATATTTCCGTATATTAAAATTGCTGTTCACGAGCAGGTCCTAGTAGTCGACGTTATACTCGGATATGACTGGGGCACTCTACGTCAAAGCAATAAGGTTAAATTTGAACTAAGAGAGTTTTTCTTCATCCGAATTTAAGTCGCAGTAAGCTCGGCCGAATTTCACCTTCCTATACGAACGTAGTTACGCTCTCATTTTAAAACTACGTGTTGGATTGTGACGAGACTTTGCACATACAATGACATGAGGTATATCTATGTCTGTAATTAGTTTATATGGTTCCAGTTTGTAAAACAAACGAAATACAGCAAAAACAAGTTTTGTATGAAAAACTTAAATTCGCTGTATTTTTTACTATGGTAGGTATCTGAAGCTACATAAACTATTTACAGACATAGATATACCTCATGTCATTGTATATGCAAAGTTTCGTTACAATCCAACAGGTAGTTTTAAAATGAGAGCGTAACTACGTTTGTACGGAGAATCGAGCTTACTGTGGCTTTAGCTTAGAGATTTATAAATACTAACTTATACATAAAATCACGCCTGTTACAGTAGCCAAAGATTACGGATTAGCACTTGCTACGATCTTAACAAACCTCTCTTGCTTCGCCTTCATACACTTTTTGAAGGTTTCCCCTGGATTTTCCCCAAAATCTCAACCTACACACACCCTCTGATCGTTTTACTGGACCACAGTCAGGTTACAAAATGTCTCTATCAAAAATTTAATTTTTGGTACAAGCTTTTATTGCCGACTGTACTTTTCTGTATACCATCATCAACTACTCATTGAGACGATTCTAACGAGCCCAAACTCAACGGGGTTACGTCGGTTAAGAACTAAATTCCCATGGCCACCTTCTGTCTCCATCATCAGATCAGCTCGATGGTACCATAATATTGAATTGTCATCCAAACTATACTTACACCCAAAATTCCAGCTCAATCGGTCACCGGGAAGTGAGTCAAATTTAACTTGCAAGATTTGATTACAAACAGACAGACAACGGGACAGGTGAAAGTAAATAAAAGCTTGTAAAAATAACTTTATTCACTGTCATGACATTTTTCAACATTCTCTTCGCTATACTCTTGACCCTCCTAAAAATCCCTCCCATTTGGTCGGAAAGACGCCTAGATTTCCACCCAAATAGTTTAAACTATTGGTCTACCAATGCCATTACGCTGTTTCAACGGTCAACTGACTCTATCCAAGTTAAGCAATATTTACTCCAGTTCTAGATGGGTGACCATTTCTTACCACCTATTAGTTAATTACAAACGACTGGCGGTCGTTACGATTACGAATTACGAAGGTCGATAGGCTCCAGTAATAAGAACCAAATGACCCTATTTGGCTAGCGCCGGCCACCGAATTTAAGGTGCCAGATAGCGGCCACCTAGGGTGCCGGTTTACGACCACCTGATGAGCTGGTGACCTGGCAGGATAATTTTTAGTTTTTATTCTCAGCTTACGTTTTGTTTATTGGGTTTGTTCACCGAAGGAAAATATTAAAGAAACTGTAATTAACCATACAGGGGCCGGTTTGCTTCGATCTTATGACGCAACGATTAATTAATTGAAGAAACTTCGTCCTTCGAGTGGTCCCTAACTGAAGCTGGGGTCTGCTGCATAATGACTTGTAACTATAAAAATAATATATCTTATTATGACACGAACATTATTTGTCTTTCCCCTAACTCTGATGGTCTTACTATTATTATTATTGGCTGACTGTTTATGTATTATATATTTTTATTTGTGTTGTTTGTATATATGTATGATTGTGTATGTATGTTTCTATATAGAGCTATTTATGTACGTGCATTAATATAGTTATTTTGATTTTTGGATTATTATAATCTCTGCACCACCTACTACATAATCTAGTTTTATCTTTCTCCGATACCCAAAGGTTGTCTGGAAGAGACCGTTCTTTCAGCGATAAGACCGCCTGTTGTCTACCTCTACCCACATGTTATTGTATTGTTTTTCTTTTTAACTGCTTTGTATGTGTGAGGTGTGCAATAAAGAGTATTTGTATTGTGTATTGTATGACCCTATAACAAGAATGTGTGGATTGTTGAATGACACTATTGCCATGCATTCTTCTCTGGATATATTCATTGATAACATGGCTAAATTTTAGAACAGTATTAGAAAAATATTTTATGACGCTCAATAATCTCACCCAATAATTATATCATCCCAAAAATAGTTTAACACCCACCGTCTAAAGTTGTACGGCTAACCTCTAGAAATGCATTTTATGTAAAACTAGCTTCCGCCCGCGACTTCGTCTGCGAGGACCCGGGATAAAAACTATCCTATATTTGAATCCAGGTTATAAACTATCTTCGTGCAAAATTTCATCTAAATCCGTTGAGCCGTTTAAGCGTGATTGAGTAACAAACATCCAAACATCTAAACATCCAAACTTTCGCATTTATAATATTAGTAGGATTATTCTTTATGTGCACACATATTTTGAGTTATATTAGTCCAGATTCGAACTTATTGCATAATTTGTATTATTCTATAGACATTAACTGGTTTTGTGGGCCTAATTAACCCTTTAATTCGCATTGTCCAGCCGGCTACACACCCGTTGACCGTCTTTTTTATTTTTTTCCTGACGAGTATCGTTTGGGCAATTTCGTAGCATGGGCGGCCTTATCACGCGATAAGTGACAAGATAGAGCGTCCGTCACTGGCTGACACCGTTCAATAGGACGAGACGGACGCTCTATCTTGTCACTTATCGCGTGATAAGGCCGACCATGATACGGGGTCCGGTCGCTTAAAAGGCACCTAGATACAAGTTTAGTTTGAGGATCAAATGAAACCAGGGCCACGATTCCACTTGCCCCAATTAACAGAAGGGGGTGGCTCTGGGATATCGCTCTCGTTTCAATGTCTCAATAACTAGGTACATAAATTATAAAAATATAATGATTCCCCTACACAACAAAGTTAGTTTAAACCATCTCGAAATTTAAGACTTCCGATTCAACCAAACCGCTATCTACTAGGGAAGGCACAGAGAAACACAATGATAAATCGAATTCAATATATGAACGCCCGCTCGACGCCCCGCTGCCCGTTGGCCTCCAGACCGTGAACGTAAGGCCCCCACCCACCGAACGCGTGTCGTGCGCGGCGCGTGTGCTGCGCGGGCCCGCGCAAGTTGTAAAGCATTGAAACTACACTTCAAACACACATCGAACGCGGTCCGAACGTTACAATTCGGCTGCGCGGCCGCGTGTCGTGCGCGTCGCGTGTGAAGCGTGGGCCCGCGATGCTGAGTGTGATAGAGATAGTGAGATACATATTAAATGTGTTGGTAGTGAGAGAGATATGACGCGCGGGCCCGCGCTGCACACGCGTTGCTAACGCGTCGCTGACGCGGCGGGCCCGCGCGTGCTCGCGCTGCTGCCACGCTGCTGAGTGTGATAGAGATAGTGAGATACATATTAAATGTGTCGGTAGTGAGAGAGATATGACGCGCGGGCCCGCGCTGCAAAGTGTGATAGAGACAGTGAGATACATATTAAATGTGTTGGTAGTGAGAGAGGCATGACGCGGCGGGCCCGTGCGGGCCCGCGTTGCACACGCGTCGCTGACGTGGCGACCCCGCCGCGTACCCCCGCGTTGCTACACGCCGCCCGCTTGCGGTGTGAATATACCGCTTCAACCGCGCCCGAAACGCGCCGCGCACGACACGCGTTCGGTGAGTGGAGGCCCTTTAGGCTTCGTTCACACGGCATTGTCCTGCACGTTTTTTGCATACATAGTTGCACATACAAAATGTTGTTTATACGTTTAAACGAATACTCACCAGCACGGCTAGCACGCGACGGCGCGCGAGATCTCTCGATTTTTCTCGCACTATCCGTCTTTCTCTTATTAGAACACTTAGAAGAAGAGGTATAGTGCGATAAAAATCGAGATTTTGCCGCGGCCGTCGTGTGCTAGACGTGCAGACATGTCAAGCAAACCGAATACGTGCAGAAAACGTGCAGGACAATGCCGTGTGAACCCAGCCTTAGAGTGCAACCGGGAAAACGCCAGGAGGAAGATGACAACTGGGGGGCTAGTACGCTAAGTTTTATGTCGGACATAAATGCCTAGTGTCTGCAATACGGCCACATCTCAAATGTATTTTACTTTCGAGATGTGACCGTATTGCACTGTGCAATAGAGCCACATCTCAAATGTATTTTATTCTTGAGATGTGGCTGTATAGCAGGCACATTTCGAAAGTAAAATACATTTGAGATGTGGCTCTATTGCACAGTGCAATACGGTCACATCTCGAAAGTAAAATACATTTGAGATGTGGCCGTATTGCAGACACTTAGGCGTTTATGTCCGACATAAAACTGCGCGAGTGCAAGAGGGCTTTACGTCGGACATAAAACCTAGTGTGCTAGGGGGGGCTGGAAGGATCACTATACCATCTACAACAACGCTCGAGCATGCATGGACAAGGAATCGATTCCGTCTCATAATCATTGCCTTAATCACATAACATTGCGCACGCGACCATCCATAGATCAATATGGCGGTGAACGCCCTCGATCATTTTCACTATCGCGCGCATGCGCGAGAGCTACCAATGATCTATGAGCTAGATCGTGATCTGTTGAGTGACGTAAGTTATATGAATATTTTATGCTTGATGGAGCCTGAATTTGATAAGTTTAAGTGCTGTATTAGGTGCTATAAAAATGTAAGATGGCTATTAAGACACTAATAATTACTCAATTTGCACGTCAACCCAACCAAGGTTGGTGTTGGTGATACTCGTAGCAGCAGTTTTTAATGTATGTTTATAATGTACGTATATTGTTAATGTATGTATGCCTTCATTGAATAGTCAGTGCTGGCTGTAAAACTGAGCTGGGGCCAGTTCGTGAGACGATCATGTTAACCACGAAAAAAATTTGTAAATTAGAATTTAAGACGAGCTGGCGTTCTTCAAGCGGTTTGAGGACTGATTACTAATTTGCCGGGCGGAACTCTGGCATTTTTGTATTGTAAATTCTTATGCACTATATTTTACTTTAGTCTTGTCAAAGTCCAGATCTAACCAATAAGGAAGTCGTTAGTTTTTTATTTTTCGTCAAACTAGTGGCTATCCCAAATTTTGGGATTAGGTGCCAAAGCGGACCTCGGGGACCCCAGGGCACAACCGGGAATAACGCCGGGCTTCGCCTAGCACGACACCCGCTCCCCCGTTATACCCCCCGCGCGCCGCGCAGGCGAGGACAGAGTTAAGCGGTCGGACTATAGCAGGATGATGTTTTTAGGGTTTCGTAGCCAAATGGCAAAAACGGAACTCTTATGGATTCGTCATGTCTGTCTGTCTGTCCGTATGTCACAGCCACTTTTTTCCGAAACTATAAGAACTATACTGTTGAAACTTGGTAAGTAGATGTATTCTGTGAACCGCATTAAGATTTTCACACAAAAATAGAAAAAAACCATTCTTTTTTGGGGGTTCCCCATACTTAGAACTGAAACTCAAAAAATTTTTTTTCATCAAACCCATACGTGTGGGGTGTCTAATAAGGATAGGTCTTCAAAAATGATATTGAGGTTTCTATTATATTTTTTTTCTAAACTGAATAGTTTGCGCGAGAGACACTTCCAAAGTGGTAAAATGTGCCCCCCATTTTACAAGTTACAGGGGGGGAGGGCTGTAACTTGTAAAATAAGAGAATGTTAAAACTAAAAAATATGATGTAAGTACATTACCATGCAAACTTTCACCGGAAAATGGTTTGAAGGAGATCTAGTAAGTAGTTTTTTTAATACTTCATAAATCGTAAACCGCAATTTACCTTTCATTCAACGGATAATGGTACGGAACCGACTCGCACTTGGCCGGTTTTTTTTATTTTCTCAACTCGTGATTCTGTACTATATTTGAACAATTACTTAAGTTCATTGTATGTATGTATGTATGTATGTATGTATGTAAGTTCATTGTCCTACAAATTTCTTTACATTGAGTAACAAAAACTATGGAATTTTGTTACTCAGTGGAATTCTAAGTAAAACAAAATTATATACATATGTATATCCGACTTAACCATTTTTATCCAATTGTCAGGCACAATACAATAGGCTCTTTTAATTTAAATGATATTATTTTCTAAAGTATATATATACGATGATAATTAATATTAACTAATTGACATTAAGTCCGCAGTAAGCTCGATTCTCCATACAAACATAGTTACGCTCTCATTTTAAAACTACGTGTTGGATTGTAACGAAACTTTGCATGTACAATGACATGAGGTATATCTATGTCTGTAATTAGTTTATGTAGCTTCAGTTACCATAGTAAGAAAAATACAGCGAATTTAAGTTTTCCATAGAAAACTTGTTTTTGCTGTATTTTGTTTGTTTTATAAACTGGAACCATATAAACTAATTACAGACATAGATATACCTCATGTAATTGTATATGCAAAGTTTCGTCACAATCCAACACGTAGTTTTAAAATGAGAGCGTAACTACGTTTGTATGGGAAGGTGAAAATCGGCCGAGCTTACTGCGGACTCTTAAGTAAAAAAATAATTTAATTTCTTATCTCCATTTTTAAAACTTTGCTTTAAACCTATTTCTCTCTTTCCAGTGATCCCCCAAACATGCCGCTACCGTGGCGCCAGATACCCCTGCGGCCTCAGCATATCCTGTGTCCTGGGCGGAGGGAAACCCATGGACCTGTGCTCAGGAGGCATGATCTGGGCCTGCTGTGTGGACCGGGAAACTACTGAGCGCCCGGCAGAGGTGGCGCCTACCGTGCATAATGCTAGTAAGTGGGCACCAATCGTGTAACGCTTGTACGCTGGCGCCAATTGTATGACAATGTTAATATTTGGTACCAGTAATTCTGCAATGACATATACCTCACTCATTCTACGTTGATTTCACGTAAGCGCCAATTAGGTAACGATGCAATTAAGTTGCCACCAATGATACAATGATGCTAAGTATAATATTATTTATGCGTACTTTGTTAAAAACCACTTATAACTGGTCTTCAATTTAATAGTTATGCTATTAAGGGGCCACCAATAGTATAACGAAGATAGTAATTTGGTGGGTCCAAAATTATAACAAAGCTAAGTATTTGATAGTAAGAAGGCACCAATTGTTAACGTTGCTAGGTTATTGGCGCCAATGATGTATCGATGCTAGTGAGTGTCTCCCACAACACTTACCACACTGCCTATTACTCGTACAGTCGCTAACAGTCAAAATCTTAATTTTTACGTCAACCTAAATGTAGTCTTCTAACAATTGTGATTAAACCGTGTGTATAATAATGTAAAAAATTGTGTTAACATTGTGATATTCTAACTAGTTACTTACACACACCCACACATCAAAACAAAATATACAGGATGCTGCTTTTAAATACAATAATAGTCTTAATAAATGGAACAGCGAATCCTCATATTCTTTTTAAAAATCGACATGGCCCTCCTTGGAATACTAGCTGGGCATATTCATTAATTCATGTCCCTTAAACGGATTGTGAACGTCAATCACATACATTTAGTAAAAAAACCGACAGGTTAGACGTGACTTAAGCATCACTTTATTAACCTTAACCTACCATTTTTTTAAACACCCCAGCTACACTACGTCTACCAAACGACCATTGGTTTTAAAAATTTAGCATGATTTTTGTAAGAAAAAAAACTAATGTGCATTATTAGTCCACGTACAATGCCCTATGGTTTAATTTCTTTCCTGATACCAGTTGCACCATGTAGATATAAACAAAGTTTTTTAGCTCAGACACAGAAGTTTCAACCTAGTTAATAGTCTAGCATTATACCAATATGGAATTAAACAATCGAACGAGCGAGCGATGCGAGCGAAGCGAACGAAGTTCTATGCTTCAGCTTGTGCCGAAAATCGTTCATATTGTCCGGTGTCTGTCCCGCTGTTCTCGTCTACAGGTCGCATTTCTCAACCGATTCTCGTGAAATTTTGTGAGCAGGCTCGCTACTTATAAAGATTATTTTTTTGTGAAAAAACTTTTTTTTTATTCAGACGTATGATTTCTACAGCTCACAGAGCCACTAGTTCTAGGAGCAAAACGAAAATTTGCAAAAAAAGAATACACAGACAGTCACCCGTATTAATATAAGCCATAACAAAACATCTTAAGCCCGCTCCTCACTATGGGCCATGAAGGCCCATCATACAGGACGCAACTATGCGTTAAAAGAGAGTCATTTAAAGCCTTATATATTTTTTGTCTATAATTAATATCAAATTTTAATATAATGTATTATTTTTTGCATTAAAAGGAGTAAAACATATTTACGTCTCGTTCTACCGCATAACCGCGTCCCGTATGATGGGCCATGATGGGCCATAGTGTGGAGCATTCATAACACGTCCTTACGGCCCTGAAAATAGAGTCTTGCCAGATATTTATGCGTACTTTGTTGTGGCACATATGAATGCTGCACTTTATAACTAATAAATAAATAAATAAAATTGTTGTTTATTTAGGTAATAACCCATTTACAAAAATTTACAAAATGAACAAAATGAACAAAACAAACAAACAAAATGAACAAAATTAAAATACAATTAAAAGTTAAAATTAAAATTAAAAGTTACTCGTAATCAAACTGAACCGACAGCACTATCTTAACAATACTGTTTGTCGATTCACTCACCCTCTTGAGAAAGGACCAGTGCCTTTTACGCATAATTGCGTAAAAGTCGTCCACTCTGTTCACGGCGAACATCCCAGACGCGCTTTATAATAGGGAAGTAAAAAAAAAGTGCATGTTACAAAAAGAACACCCCATCGAAGAGATCTTCTTGCAGCATATTGTCCATGACGCTGGCTGCGTTACCTCAGTATTGCGAGGGCGACATTATATTTGTACTAGCTTCTGCCCGCGACTCCGTCCGCGTGGAACTCCTTTATATTGTTGCTCCGTACAAACTTTCACCCCCCATTTCACCTCTTTAAAAGATGATTTCCAGGATAAAACTATCTTGTCCTTCCCTGGGACTCAAACTATTTCTGTGCCAGTTTCATCTGACTCTGTTCAGCGGTTTAAGCGTGAAGAGGTAACATACAGACGGACAGATAGACAGACAGACACACTTTCGTATTTATAATATAGTACAAATGGCGGACTGAATGCCTAAAGGCATTCTCTACCAGTCAACCACAGGGCTAAATAGAAAAGCTTATAGGTGCAGGCAGTTGACCAATAAAAACACAAATGAATTATATATTGATTGATGTGTTAGTATGCTCTTCTTGATGAGTTCCTGCACTACCTGTTTAAAATTCTAATTGAAATGTTTCCTGCTATACAAAGGTTGTCTGGAAGAGATCGCTTTAAAGCGATAAGACCACCTGTTGTTACCATTATTTATTAAGCAATATTTTTTTTGTAAGATGTTACTCTCCTGTTGTGGTGCAATAAAGAGTATTTATTATTATTAATGAAAATACATATCCTAATATAATAAATAAATACATTTAAAAATAAAATAAAAATAAAAAATGTTTTATTGCCTCCAACATGAACTTAATAATAAACTTATATAAACAGAGAAACTGAATAACAGGGCAATGGGTATCAGTCTCAGCGTTCGCTGAACAGAATCCATCCAGCGCTGATTTTCTTACATAAATACAAAGCTATAATATACATACATACATACATATTACTTTGCATACCCAGTCCAAGAAACTATGTCACTCTAACCAAAGATATCGTTGAGAAAATGCTTGCGCAACACGCGCAAGCATTTTCTCATACAACAGACAACGCATAATATTAGTATGTTTGTATTCCATACTAATATTATAAATGCGAAAGTGTGTCCGTCTGTCTTATGGGGGATGAAAGTTTGTATCGAGAAGCTAGTATTATAAATGCGAAAGTGTGTCTGTCTGTCTGTTACCTCTTCACGCTTAAACCGCTGAACCGATTGAGATGAAATTAGGCATGGAGATAGTTGTAATGCCGGGAAAGGACATGATAGTTTTTATCCCGGAAATCATCCCCTGAGGGGGTGAAATGGGGGATGAAAGTTTGTATCGAGCTACGATATAAACGAGTTCCACGCGGACGGAGTCGCGGGCAGAAGCTAGTATTATAAATGCGAAAGTGTGTCTGTCTGTCGGTCTGTTACCTCTTCACGCTTAAACTGCTGCACCGATTGAGATGAAATTTGGAATGGAGATGGGTTGAATCCCGGGGAAGGACAAAGGATAGTTTTTATCCCGGAAATCATCCCCTGAGGGGATGAAATGGGGGATGAAACTTTGTATCGAGCTACAATAAAAACGAGTTCCACTCAGACGGAGTCGCGGGCAGAAGCTAGTTGTGTATAAATGTGAAATTGTGTATGTAGTATTTGTTTTCAATAAATTCATTACTGTATAAAGGAATATATTTATTAATGCTGAGATTGTACTATCGACAACACAGCTGTGCCCATCGGTGCACCTTAAGTGCATTGTAATAAGGTTCTATATAAACACAGGATGTTCAGTTAACAGTGTTGTCGTCTGTACATGCATACACCCATATAACGAGCCCCATTGTTTATCAGACAACAAGAGCATTCTATAAAAAATTGGGCCGCAGATTAAACGAATGCGCCGAATTTTATGTCACGGTGATGTATTCAATTGTTTCACAATCTTTAGACATTTGCACACAATCGTTGTTATAGTAAATATGAGTGCTTTCTTGTGGTCTAAGTTAGAAGAGAAGGAGATAGCGAATGCCGTTACATTCAATTAAGCGAATATTGGGAAAAATCTTAATGAAATCTTGACCATACTTAGGGCCGATTTTTCAATCTCTAGATAAAATTATCCGTAAGTTAAAATTATCACCATCTTTTTCTTAAGTTGAAAGAAAAGGACAGAGCTGCTAGATAATTTTATCTGGGAATTGAAAAATCGGCCCTTAGAAAATAAAGTCATAAGTCGGTTAAGGCTAAGTTAAAGAAGGAATAAATAGTTGGGTATTTGAAAACAGTAAAAATTTTTTTTTTTCATTAGCAACAGAAAGAATATAACACGAAAGAAAGAAAATGGTCGGTCGGTCGGTTATAAAGAATAAGGTCGTTGTTTGATTGTGACGTCACAAGCAAGCAATCCCTACAAATTCCATACCAACGGAGCGTTTTTGACGTTTCATAAAAATAATTCCGATTTGACTTTTGTCAAATCGGAAGCCTTAGCCCGAGCCTTGTTTATCCTCAAAATCTAACTCAGAATACAAAAATGGTTTTTCTTGTGGTCATTACTTAAAACTCTCGCGCTTTGTACAGTCGAGTTCATAAATATATGTAACTTCGCAAAGTCTTCATAAATATCTATGCAATCTCTTGCCCTTAACAATAACGTCATGTTCACATTTTGTCCGTGCATATATTTTGGAACAAGTCTTTACCGTGTAAAACAGTAATCGAAATATGTGTATTAACTCATAAATTTATATAAACTGAGACACTGACGCGGGTTAAGAGGCCACAAAACCCTTAAGGTTGGAAATGTCAACAGGAAAGATTTTACAATTTTTTGTATGAAATTACCGTTCTTTATGAAGTTAGTGGTAACTAGATTCGCTATAGCCACTAACTTGGACCACCATGTTCACGCGCCGCAACCATTGCCTTCCGTATACTAATTCAACGCATTACGCAACTCTTTGTTTACTTTCGCGCAAGTCGACTTGGCAGAAACAGTTATAATTTGCACGTATAAATGAGGTCAACTTGGAGAATACAGTTTAAGAGTCCGCAGTAAGCTCGGCCGAATTTCACCCTCCCATACAAACGTAGTTACGCTCTCATTTTAAAACTACGTGTTGGATTGTGACGACACTTTGCATATACAATGACATGGGGTACCTATATCTGTGTCTGTAATTAATTTATAATGGTTCTAGTTTACAAAACAAACGAAATACAGCAAAAACAAGTTTTGTACGAAAAAGTTTAAATCGCTGTATTTTTTTTACTATGATATCTGAAGCTACATAAACTAATTACAGACCTATACCTCATGTCATTGTACATGCAAAGTTTCGTTACAATCCAAAATCCAACACGTAGTTTTAAAATGAGAACGTAACTACGTTTGTATGGAGAATTGAGCTTCCTGCGGACTCTTAAGAGGCAAGTCAAATTGAAGTTTGACGGAGCCTATATCAACAAAGCGGTTTATTTTTACCAAACGGGCTTAAATCACGCACTCGACGACCGCTTTAGCCTAGTTGGTAGTGCCCCTGCCTACGAACCAAGAGGCCCTGGGTTCGAATCCCGGTAAGGGCATTTATTTGTGTGATGAGCACGAATATTGTTCCTTAGTCATGAATGTTATCTATGTATTTAAGTATTTATTTATCTATATACGTATGTTTGTCGTCGTCTAGTGCCCATAGTACGTATGGAAAACGAAACGTGGGACGACCTCAGCAGCGCTGGGAGGACGAAATAAAAACAGTAGCAGGCAATAATTGCTTTAAAGTGGCACACAACAGGGACAAGTGGCAGAAATTGGAGGAGACCTATACCCTGCCAAAGGGATCCCAATAAAAATTAAACCAAGAGAGAGGATAAAACTCAAAAATATATACCTAGGGAAAAGTCGTATACAAAAAAAAGAAAGAAATAACTACTAGATTATTTAGTCTCTAAGGAAAAACTACATGTAATTTACTATTTTTTTACGGGAAATGAAAGGTTTTTATTATATCATTTATTATTAGTGCCCATAGTACAAGCTTTGCTTAGTTTGGGCTTAGGTCGATTTGTGTAAGATTGACCGCAATATATATATTTTTTTACTTTTAATTAAGTTTTTTTAATTACCTCTTTTAGAATATGCTGGCGATCAAGGATGTTGCGAGACAAGAGATGTCGATTGTTTTTTATATCGATTTTTACAGTCAGCAGCAGAAGTAGCTACGCAAAATAACACGCTCGAAACGATCTATACAGTCCGTATTCTCTTGAGGTGTAGGTCATTTTGAGCACCTGGTTCGCGCAGCAACTTTTGCCGCTGACGGTACCCATTAGACTAAAACGTATTTTTGTAGGTACACTGTATCTTTAACTAGATAGTCCCGTCTCCCGGGCCGTGAGTGAAACTCAGTGTAAAACAAAAAAAAACTTATGACGTCTTCGAATGCGCAGTTACTTTTGATGCTGACTGTATGCCTGTGGCCGCGGGTTCAAATCCGACTCGGATCATTAAGTATTTCCATTTTTATTTTCATTTGAAATTTATATGCCTTAATGATTGCGTTTAACGTTCGTAGGGCTGGTAGGTACATAACACTGTATGCTTAACTAGCTAGTCCCGTCTCCCGGGCCGTGAGTGAAACTCAGTGAAAGTCATTCCAGTCGAGCGTGCTGGATTGACGGCTTTATTGTTATCCGCTAGCTAACTAAATAATACGAAGCCTTATTCAAAGTACTGGCTTATTCTGAGATTCAAAGCTCAATATCTGATCTCATGAGTGCCAAAGGTAAATCACGTTAACGAAAAGTTGGGTGGGTATTTCATCCACGATATTTGACTGAGGGGACGTGTTTCAAACTTGCTGTCTGTCTTTGAAACTTGTGACAGTGACATCTATCTCTAGCTGAGGGGTAATCAAATCACGTAACGTTTCTAACGCGCGTTAGGTTAGGACAATTCAACTGCAATTTTTTCATAATTTTAATGGTGCAAGCCAGCAGCCCTAAGGCATTTGCTGGAAATCGGGGTCTGTATAAGTTCACCCGCCTTAATAATGATACAGACGAGGTATTGGACAAAAGTTAGTACATATAGGCTGTGAGTGTGTCTCTGTCATTAATTCAGTAACTGGACAACTCAAAAGAAAAAAAAACCGGCCAAGTGCGAGTCGGACTCGCGCACGAAGGGTTCCGTACCATTATCTATAAAAACAGTAAAAAAAAGTTTGTTGTATGGGAGCTAAATATTTATATTATTTTGTTTTTAGTATTTGTTGTTATAGTGGCAACAGAAACACATAATCTGTGGAAATTTCAACTGTCTAGCTATCGCGGTTCTTGAGATACAGCTTGAAAAAAAGTTTGTTGTATGGGAGCCCCCCTTAAATATTTATATTATTTTGTTTTTAGTATTTGTTGTTATAGCGGCAACAGTAATACATAATTTGTGAAAATTTCAACTGTCTAGCTATCGCGGTTCTTGAGATACAGCCTGGTGTCAGACAGACAGCGTAGTCTTAGTAATAAAGGGTCCCGTTTTTACCCTTTGGGTACGGAACCCTAAAAAGCTACTCTCTTTGGTAGCAATTCGGCATAACGTTTTATTTGCTTGTAAGTGATTAGATTAGGGACTGAATTCCGTTCTGTGTAAGACCAGCCTTACGCTCTTGATCGTAGCTAGGAAACGAACGTAACGAAACGTAACGATTGCGTTTGCTCTTGAATAAGTCAGGTAACGTTCTTCCCGTGTGTTACGTTGGCTCTTTGCCAATGATTTCCGATTAGGCCGCGTCTATCGCTGTTATACATGAGTGCAATTTGCATTAACGCTATAATAACGCATAATTTGCAAAGTAAGTGAGTGAAGTGCTCTCACTAGATTTCCCTCGCATCTCGACACACATGGCGAAGACAAGAAATCTATGAATTTTTCTTAGTCTGTGTTATGACAAGGTACAATTTTACAAGACAATAAATACATAATCTGTGAAAATTTCAACTGTCTAGCTATCGCGGTTCCTGAGATACAGCCTGGTGACCGACAGACGGACGGACGGACAGACAGCGAAGTCTTAGTCTTACCTTAGCCTGGGGCGTTTGAAATCAAATGAAATCTTATTTATTTGCGTTAATTGCGGTTATATAAAGCTCTCATGAGATGTCAACATGTGAAATTGTCCAACACACTCCACATGCTTCCAAAAGGCTAAAATTACGTCGTCACCAAATTACTACATTGAATTTAAATACAATACAATTAGATACCAATTAATATCAACACGTCTAATAATTACTTCATTGAAGCGCTCGTAGCCTAGCGGCGCTGCGAGTCGGAAACGATAGCGCAGGTTAAGCAAAGATGGAAGCGGTCAGTCTTTTGATGGGTGACCGCCTGATGTTTGAGTGGTTAATATAAATGAGCACTTCCGTGCTTTGGAAGGTTGATCCCGGCTGCTGTCTATGACAGTATTCGGGCGGCTTGCTTGAAAGAAAATGGTGGCAATTTTCTCGTCACCCGTTTAACAAACAAAATAAGTTCCCCACTGATTGGTGGCAGTCGATTCCGTTTAGGGCCCGAGGTCGGGCCAAATTACTTTCTGTCTTAACTCGACTTCCCCGAGTTATGATAGACAAGAAAATGTAAACAAGACACAAAGACGCCACTAAGCATAATTGCAAATAAACGAAAATGTCGTGCTATCAAAAAGTTCAGTGTTTCACTTGTGGTTTTAATAAACAAGTGAAACACGGGAAAAGTTTTCGCTTCTCACTGGGAGTGTATCACGTTATGAAAATTGTGACTCCCATTTAAATCGAAGATAATTAGGTTGTAAATAATGTAGTGTAGGAATAGTTAGAAATTATTTGAGTGAGTTGTTTATTTGTACGATAGTTAATGTAACTATTATTAGAGGATGACCCAAGACAAAAAAGTATCGGCAAATAATCAAAGCTTGAAAACAAAGCACTCGTTCTCTGTTCAGACTCTTAAGGGTCGAACACACAGCACCGCCGCGGGCGCGCGGCGCGCCCGTCGCGGGCGCGCAGCGCGATATTTCCCTACAAACCGCTAGCGTGGTCAAACTGGCTGCGCCCCGTCGGCAACGCGCCCCGCTTCTGTCGCGCCCCGCTTCTGTCGCGCCCCGCCAGCCTCCCGCGGCGCGCCCGCGACGGGCGCGCCGCCCGACCCCGACGGGTGCGCGGCGCGTTAGTGTGACGCCAGACAGCAGAGCGCGCGGTGCGTACGTGATGCTGGCGGGTCGATGGCGCGAGGCCAGCGCGAGGCGCGCGGGACGCGCGCGCGTTGCTGGCTGGTTGATGGCGCGATGCACGCGTGCTCTGTGTGACCGGCCGTCCCGCGCGCATCACGCGCTCGTCAAGCCCCGCTACCGTCCCGCTGGCAGTCTGTTCGACCCTTTAACTTCAGACCAGCTGAGTCGAAGGTGTAAATCACCTAATTGATTGCATACCTAGCGGATGGCATCCAAAGAACAGTTGAGTTGCCCACTCACTTGACAAAGGGGGGACAACTGTTACTCGCGTCCGCAGGAGCTACCTGCCATAACCCTGCACGTGTCCCCTGGGTGGTACTAAAGAATGACAAAACTTTAAAAGGCCAAAATAATGTATGCCATACGATTAAATAAATTACATCATTCCATTTTATTAATAACATTAAAAAAAATACATTGTAAGTTCAAAATCATTTTTCTTCAGCCGTATAAATAATTCTTTTTTAAATTGACCAATAACATAGAGAAATAATAGTGTAGAAGGAGTAGCACACACTCTGAGGGACTCGTACACACATGGGTACACAAGTGAGAGACAAAGATGTAAGCATATAGACAATAACACAAGTATTAATGAAATACTGGTTGTCACTAGGGGTGAACTGAAAACCAGTGCTGTGTGCAGCTAGTCTGTGCCGCAGCAAATGCTGATAGTCCAGTCAATGAACTGACAACTTGTATGGAAAAAAATGTCAATTTTGGAAATAATTTATAATAGCTTATTTTTGATGTGTAACGGATATATTATCAATTAAATAGTTACCCAGCGACAAAATCCGACAAAATTTCAGAGACAACTAGCTTCTAAAAAGTCAGAAAAAATATGAATAAACATGTTTGTCTTTATTTTGGTTCATTTACATTTGCTCTTTAATATTCAATATAAATCGTATAAAAAAAGACAATGCATGCTTCATTTAAATCTTCATAATTACTTCCGGGTGGAAAGTTTGCCGGATTCTTGAATAAATCATCTTAGAATAACATTTTAAAATGAAATCAACAAAAAAACGCTATTATAAATTAATGTTTTTCAAAACCGTATTTTGCCTGGAGTATGAGTTAATTCCTATATTCTATACAATGTATCTTCTGTCCCTCATCGTGTATGACTTTTTGTTTGCCAGTAGAATGACAAAAATCTACTGAAACAGGCTTCACTTACATAACACGACTAAAGTAGGTATGTTGGACATGAGATGTCTAAGATGCAGTAGTCTTCTGATACTTCAAAGTCAGGTTAATTCTTCGCTTCGACCAGAAATTTTTATATTGTGGCATTCTTAATTAAGAGTTACTTGCTTGCGTTGCTTCTAGAAATATCCACTCATTGGGCCGCAATAGGGGTGTAAACACTAAATAAAATAATCAATAAAGCCATATTTTCTCGAAAAAGGATTAAAAATGTAGTCAAATGGAGAAAAATCAACGCAAAAGGATAAATAATCACGAAGTTATAAGTGCCCAAAATTTTAAGAACAGGTATGTTCCGTCCCTTTTTCGCAAAACGCAACTTCATATGAAACGATGACGCTGGAAGATTGTGACGTCACTAATAGACGGCAATGTGCCGTGCCGCGCCTCGTCGTGTTCGGCGCCGCCGTCGACGCGGCCCTCCGGCAGCATCCCGTAATGTGACGTCACACACTGTTTGCGTTTTCTCTCTCTAACAAGCAATATTAAAACGGTTGTAGCTTCGAATTCTTTGAGATATCTGAATGAGATCATCGTCACTAGACATTTTTTTTTCCTTCTTTCTTTTGGAGTAATAATAATTTTCGAATCTACACCCCTATTAATGGTATCTCTATACTATACCGGTTTCTTATTATACACATTCTTACATGATCCAGAGAAGTCATGTTTGCAAGGGAATAAGAATTATCTTAGAGTATAACGTACAATACTATACAATTTCAATACTCCACAGTGACGCCACTTAACACTTAAGTTACCCACGCACTACAACATAACCGTTAACCACAGGTGACCTAATCGAACTCATCGGAACATTCCCCCACGAAATCGACTATCAGAACACAAATCAATTCGAGGACCCAGTGATCGTGTACACAGAAAACAGGCCTCACCGGCCAAAACCCGGCTGGGAAAAACCCGACCGGCCTAAACCCGACTGGGAAAAACCTTGGGATACAACACAAAAGCCGTGGGACAACACTGACTACAACCAAAACCACTATTTTCACGTCAAGCCGAGCTATCATGAGAGCACGACGAAGCCGTACGATTACGGGCAGAATGGTGATGATGATTATGTACCGGTGGTGACCAATGAACATACGAGGCCTAGTTATCCGGGTGAGATTTTGGGTTTTTTTGGATTTTGCGGTGGCGGGTTCGCTCAAGTGTTCGCTCTTTGCTTTTCTTGTGTTATATCTGGGTAAATTTAGAATGAGCACAAGTGTCTGGGACATTATGTGAAATTAAAAGATGTAGGTATAATCTTGTCTAGACGTCATGCTGCTTGCTCATACTTACATATATAGGACTACACGTGCACAACATATATGTGCGTAAGCTCCAAAGCGTTTTGTGTCACAAAGAGGCATTTGTAAATATTTCCACAAAAGTATGATTGGATCGCATTCGTGAAAAAAGATGTATGAAATATAATTTTGACCTAGGAATACTTGTTACATATTTTTAAGACAAAACGCGATTTCTTACCGAAATAAATAAAGAACATTGTCATTTTACAATGTAATTGAATCATTTAAAAAACAATTTCATGTTTATCGAAAAATGTTATTGAAAATAACCCGAAAACAAACTTCAAGTATAATCATTTTGGAACACTTGAGTCGGCTCACCGTCATCTATCTCGCTTCATCTTCAGCACTGCGTCTTCATAATCATCACGCACCTATATTTGTATCACCGGCACTGACTGGCTCCACACAAGTTATTCCATATTCAACTGTGTATTTACCAGGTTACGGTTGAATTTTGAATGATTTTTTGGTGTCGGGTTTTTTAATGTGCATCGATTACTTTAAATGCACCAACTGGCTTCACAAACGTTACTTAATTTTTGCCGTATGTTATTTTGTTGTGTTTGTTGAATATTTAATGATTTTTTGGAGTAGGGTGTTTGTGTGCACCAGATTTATATGTCGCACCGTAAACGCACCGATTGACAAATTTATCGTGTTATGGTTGAATATTGAAAGATTTTTTTCTATTCGGGGTTCATGGTTTTTTAATCTATGCGCTTTTCTTGTTTAAACACGCTTTTACTAGTCTACACCAGAGTGTATGTTGTTTGTGCAAGATAGGTAAGCGTTTTTTCGTAGTTTGTGTACAGATAAGTGTATTAAACATGTAAATAACACAATCCGTAAAGTCGCCGTCAATGGAATTTGCTAACTATGTAAACAAACCGCCATTGAAAGACAATTTTAATATGGTGGTTTGTTTATATAGTTAGCAAATTGACGGCCACTTTAATCGAATTAAATGACAGGAATAGATTTTGTACCTATACTGTGTAAAAATATTTTCAAACGAATGTTTCTCATTTTGTTTTTAAAGCATTATCTGCAATCGATGCTGTTTAAGTGATGCTTTGTCGTGAAATATCGACAAAGTATACCATTGTGTTAAGAATAATAGAGGTGTATTTCACACAACAAACACATAGGTACACAGTAACTTTTATATGTTTTTTTATGTGAATTGGTCGTGGAATACAATATGTATAATTTTAGGTATATGTCATCATGGTTTGTATAAATGTCATTTCTTCATGGGTCACATAGACGCCATATTTAATACGTAATTCACTGGTTCGTCTTAGTAAAAGGCAGTTGCAAATAAGTGGTAAACCAATAATGTGTTAAAGAGCATACACAAGACATGACACGTGGACAAAGAGGGCGTAGGCTCTAACTCGCACTGGACGAACTTGGGAGCAACAACAGATTCCCTTGATGAGAAGAAACCTTTGTTCAGAGATCTGACTTTGAACACATCAGTGATCGAGTGTAGGCATAAACCGCATGCGCACTGTCCTGCCAGCTATAATACAACGAAAAACCCATTACATTCCGTGCTATAAAGCAGCGAAGCTATAAAGCTTGCATCATTTGGGGCGGACTACCGTCAGTGGCCCGTTTTACGAACCTATTAGTTACAATTTTCCAAGTTTAAATTGGACACTGAGGCATTCGACCAACAACGACTGGCCAATTGACTAATGTTGCCAATTAGTTTCATGAAACGGCCCACTGGATTCGCCTATACACCTATTAATTATATTTAAGTCTCCCCTACACGTTTCAGGTTGCGGTGAGCACTTCACACGCTCCAACCGCATAGTGGGCGGCCACTCGACCGGGTTCGGCTCGCATCCGTGGCAGGCCGCGCTCATCAAGTCGGGGTTCCTGAGCAAGAAATTGGCATGCGGCGGCGCGCTGATCTCTGACCGATGGGTCATTACCGCTGCGCATTGTGTTGCCACGTGAGTAAAAAAGTAAAAAAACCGGCCAAGTGCTAGTCGGACTCGCGTACCGAGGGTTCCGTACAAACCTGTAGGTATATAAGTAATAACTTTAAAATTTATAAGTATATTTTTATTATATGATGCAACAAAAAATTTACGGTTTTCGCAATTTTTCCTTTATCTGTGCTATAAGACGTTGCTTCGTACCAAATTTCAAGATTCTGAGTTCACGGGGAGTACCCTGTAGGTTTTGATTCCCTTCGAGTTTCGAAAATTTGCTGAAATTTGCGGCATACGGCTGTCTTTTGATTGCGTTGGCTTAGAAGTTTGATTTTTTCACAGCTCCATGGGACAGTAGACCTGAGTATTTGGTATAAATTTTAGCTTGATATCCAGATCCACGCGTTCCTGAGAAAAAGGGTCTTGACCGACGAACGGACGGACGGACAACCAAGTGATCCTATAAGGGTTCCGTTTTCTCCTTTTGAGGTACGGAACCCTAAAAATAAGATAGAGTTTTCTCAGATTTCAGTTAATAAGTCTATGCAAAATAAACATAGTCATAGGACTCATTCCTAGATAAGACTAGCACAAGACCAGAATGATAGGCTTAAGTACTAAGATCTAGGAGGCATATGCCTCTCTTCAGAAATAGGGGTTTAGACACTAAATAAAATAATCAATAATGTCATTTTCTCGAAAAAGGATAAAACATGTATAGTCATACATACGTACATACATACATTCACGCCTTTATTCCCAAAAGGGGTAGGCAGAGCACATGAAACGTATGTTCCAGCGCCACTTTTAGCATACATGTGGGTATAAAAGATCGACAAAATGTGATATTTAATTGTGAGCGTATTCTTGGAGTCAGTGTCTTCGAAATTGAGGGAGGAGGTTTAGTACCTCGACGTGATGCATACCACCCGCCATTAGACATCTCGGTCCCCATCAAAGCCGCGATGCGACCCTACTCTGATAAGATGGAACCCAGCAATGTAGACTCAAGGCAAGACTGGAACTTTGCAAAAGGTGACTACATGCTTCTGTACCAATTACTCTCAGAAGCGTGCTGTAAAGATGTCAACACTGCTGTAGAAATGTTTTATGAGCAAATCTACAAAGTTTTTGATGAGTGCATACCTAGGAAGATTCGGTTGAAGTGGGTTGGTACAAAGTTCCCGGTTTGGTTCACAGCGGACATAATTGCTGACTTAACGCTGAAAGCTAGTCTCCATCGTAATTGGAAAACCACAAAAAGCTCTGAAGTGTATAGAGAGTTTTCCAAACTGAGGACTGACATTAAAAACCGAATATCCCTTGCCTATGACCGTTACATTATTCGAGTCCAAAGTAGAGTCAAGAGTGATCCGCGCTCCTTCTGGCAACATATAGACAGTCTCAGGTCGAAGGGTGGGTTTGCGTCCGAGGTGTCGTTTGAGGGAAAACAGTTTGTTGGTGCAGAGGCTGCTTCGGCCTTTTCTCGGTTTTTTTCCAACGTCTTTTTACCAGGCGTACCTCATCTTGACGTGAATTCCACTAATAAAATGGCGCAAAGATCAATGTCCCATCGCATCCACGTACACAATATCTCCATGCAGGAAGTTGAAGAGGACATAAGGCGACTCAAGCCCAATAGCTCCGTAGGGCCTGATACTTTGCCAGGTTATATAGTTAAAGGGTGTGCGGAGCAGTTGAAGGTCCCGATACACTTCCTTCTCTCTACTGGTGTTTATCCACGTCTGTGGAAAATCACCAGGGTAAGACCTATACCAAAGTCCAAAGATAATTCCAAAGTGGAAATTTATAGGCCTATTGCTGTCCTCTCGACTTTAGCAAAACTGATCGAATGTATACTGTTTCGTGCAATATCCACACAAGTCAAGCCATTCCTATCTGAGTCGCAGCATGGTTTTAGAGCGGGTCGCTCCGTTGACACAAATCTTTTAATCTTGACTGATGCCATTTCTGACTGCCTGGACAGAGGTATCCAGGTTGACGTCATTTATTTTGACTTTAATCTTTCGATCGTGTAGATAATGACGTCCTATTAAATAAACTTGACGATATTGGCTTCTCTCCTAAGTTGCTCGAACTGTTTGCCAGTTATCTACGCGATCGTCAACAATATGTTCGCTTGGATGCTTCGTTTCAGATAGATATCACACCCGATCTGGCGTCAGTCAGGGTGCCATTTTGGGACCTCTCTTATTTGGTTTGATGGTTAACGACCTAGAATCAGAAGTTAGTCATGCAAAGTGCCTACTTTATGCTGACGACCTTAAGCTCATTTATGGGGTGAGAGATGCAGCGGACTGTGTTTCCTTACAGGAAGATATTGCCTCGGTGTCGTTCAATACAGCGAAGTGTTGCGTTTGTACATATGGGCGAAGTTCCGCCCCAATACATGCGCAGTACTTCCTGGACAACGAGGAAATCAATCGCGTCTTCTCTGTGAAGGATCTAGGCGTGACGTTTGGCGCGCGCCTCACTTTCCACGACCATATTCGTGCACTTACCAGTAGCTGCTACCAACGGTTGGGTTTCGTGCTCCGTAATTGTAAGGACTTCCATGATCCCGGAGTTATACAGCTACTGTTTAATGCCTTGGTGAGGAGCAAATTAGAAGCTTCTTCCCTCACTTGGAATCCTTATGAATCCACATATACCTTGCTCTTAGAGAAAATACAAAAATCTTTCCTTAGGTCCCTTTATAAAAAAAAGTTCGGATACTACCCTTATTTATATCCCACAAAATTATTACTTGGTTGTTTAGGATATAATTCTTTGGAAGTGAGGCGAAATAACAACCTTCTCATGACAGTCTGTCGTTCTCTCCGCGGGGAGTCGGACGTTATTCAACTGGTTGGTAGCGTACTCCGGCTCCGCGTCCCGGCCGTCCCCCGCGTCCAGCTGCGTGCGCGCGCGCGCCCGCTGCTGGCGGTGCCGGAGGCGCGCACGGCAGCGCGCCGCTGCCGCGTGCGCTGGCTCTGCTCAATATGCTCTTGGCATCGGTGCCGGAATGTGACCTGTTTGCGTGGCGATGGATAACCGTGCGTCAGGAATGTTTGAGATTTTGTGAGGCGATGGATGACAGGCAATCCTCCGTGTACGTATAATATATATATATATATCCAGTGTTTTTTATGTGCAAAAAGGTGATACCATTTGTTAGTTGTAAGTTTTTACTGTAAATAATTAAGTATTCTGGTTTCTCGGCGTATTGGTTCGCTGTAAGGCCGTGTAAACGAATTAAATAATAAATAAATAAATAAATATTGCAGTGAAAGGCAGGATGTATAGTCAAATGGAGAAAAAATCAACACAAAAGGCTAAATAATCACGAAGTTATAAGTGTCCAAAGTTTTAAGAAGGGGTATGTTCTGTCCCTTTTTCGCAAAACGCAACTTCATATGAAACGATGACGCTGGATGATTGTGACGTCACACTAATACGTAGACGGCAACGTGCCGCACCCATCGTGTTCGACGCGGCCCCCCCGGCAGCATCCTGTAATGTGACGTCACACACTGTTTGCGTTTTCTCTCTCTAACAAGTAATATTAAAACGGTTGTAGCTTCATAATTCTTTCAGATATCTGAATGGGATTTTCGTCACTAGGCATATTTTTTTGCCTTCTTTCTTTTGGATTAATAATAATCTTCGAGTCTACACCCCTATTAAAGAGATCGCATCAAGCATATGCTGAGCAGTGGGTGATAACAGGCTGAGAATGATAATGATGGAGATATATAAACTAGTATGCTTTTCATACCGTGATATTACAACGCTATCTGAGCTTCCATTAAGTCCTCCTTCCATCTCGCTTTATATATATTGGCTCACCCTGATTCGCTGATTCCTTGGGATCGTTAGCCGAGTGATATGACCTCCACCACAGATTCAGATTCAGATATTTATTTATAAAATTCGGTAATTAACCGACTTCAAACAAAAGGAGGAGGTTCTCAATTCGGTTGTATTTTATTATTATTATTATAATTTTTATTATGTTTAATGTTTGTTACCTCAGAACTCCGTCATTGATGAGCCGATTCGTCAAATTGACAGATGTCTCTGTTTTTTTGTTTGTAAGTAGCTAGTTCCAGGTGGGTCTCATTTTTTTCAAAAATTCAATTGGTGGGATGATGGGATCCATGAGGAATTGAGGGAACTCTTCAATTATATGAGGCACGCGTGTAGTGATTTTGGTATTTTCTATTTTAAACACCCGGTAATCATAAATTTGGTGGAGTGGAATTGATGATGAAGACCACAGATGACTTATGGAATTCCTCAATTATGTACTTAAAAGTACAAATGTACGTCACAGATTTTGATTAGATTCCGTTGAAATAGCAACTAATGAAGTGCCAAAGGTGATCCTTGTGGAATCGACGGAAGTCCTCAAATATTATCGGGCCACATACAGCGATTGGGTTTTTTTCCCTAATACTCGTAATCAACGCATTTGCTCTTGGAAATCACTTCATGTGGTAAATTGGAAAATAAATGTGGAAATGTTCTCATGGCTTGGCGGAGTACTAAATTGAAGTCGGTTAAAACTTTGTTTTTAAAGTAAATTATTGACATGTCAATTTGTTTATAATTATATTATGCACCTAATTCTAAAGGTTTCTTGAAGTTTACATGTCAAATTATTTATTTTAAAGTCACCATCAAGTATTGACATAATAGTTCACATTTATCGTTTTAGTTCAACAGAAATCTTAATATACCTACTTATCTGTTGGTAATTTGTTGTACCTACACACATACATCACCCACTAATTTTAACGAATTCATCGACACTGTAGTATGCTATATATCAGTTAAGAGCATTTTAAGTTTGTTCGCAAACTGTTTGTCGCTTTGTAGCTAAAGCTAGTTGTATTATAGCTTTGGCGCAACGACCGCCAGTGACTTCCGAGCCCGCCAGACACGCGACATCTATGACCCCCTTTAGTCGCCCTTGAACAACAAATAAAGCTTGATATGGTGCATTTAAAAGAGAAAGAAAATCGAATAAGACATTTTACTGCGTGAATTAAAAATTACAATAATTATATACCAAGCCAATAATGCTACATAATCAACCAATACTCTAAATATAAACTGTGACGCAAGGAATCATTACGAGGCACTTTCACATCAGTAATGGCCGGATTACCGAATGCAATTGTAAAATACAGTTTTGCTATACTTTCTCTATTAGTCATACGTTTCGTAACGCTAATTGTATGAAAGGTGTAATTTAAGCTAATGTATGCATATTTATCGCGCATTTGAAGAAGAATTGGTGAGGTTTTAACAATAGGATTACGTGTGCAAAAATTACGCGTTTTCCGAAGTGCTTTAAGCGTTATGATATTTAAGTGATTCATACATTTTCTTTTGTATGAATATGCATGATATAAGCTTTAAAGTGCATGCACGTCGGATAGAACGCTTAACTTTTTAACATTGCCATAGTAAACATTAAGGAGCGTTATAAAACCAAATGGCATACCAGTGAACTTGTGCGCCACCAAATAAGTGTTGAATGGGGATCAACTTGACACATTGCCATGTAATCTAACTGGCTATATCTATAATCTGGCAATAGTTCTTCCCTTGCAAGAACACCTGAGGGGTTAATGTGTAATTTTTGGAACCCATTTATGGAGTTTCCCATACATATATAACTACCTATACCTAACATACATATGAAACCTTACGCAATCGGCCATCTTATACCCAGAAATGAAATGTGTAAATAAAATATTATTAAGGTGAATCAACTTTTTTCTGTCACTAGTTGACATGGTTACGTCTCCTAGGTCACTTTGTAAAACTGCGAATTAATGGGTTTAAATTCACCGAAAGTGCATTCTTGTCATGTTCGACCCCCTTTTGTATAGACATGGACACTTCCAAGCATGTTAGAAGTTATTGTAACAATTTCTCTAAGAAACTGTCAAATTGTCTCCTAGCTAACGGGACAGAATAACAAGAAGAAATAGCTGACTGACCCACGCATCCATTTTCAGCACACCAAACTCGCAGCTCCGCGTCCGCCTCGGCGAATGGGACGTGCGTGACTCGGGCGAGCGCTACTCGCACGAGGAGTACGCGGTGCAGCGCAAGGAGGTGCACCCGTCGTACGAGCCCGCCGACTTCAGGAACGACGTGGCGCTCGTGCAGCTGGACAGGGGCGTGGTGTTCAAGCAGCATATACTGCCGGTGAGTGATCCCGCGCGGAAAAACCCGAGCGAAAAAAATCTGACGTATGGCATGAAAAATGTGCGGCTACTCAAAATTAACAGGCATGAGTCACTGGTGATGGCGATGGCGGGGGTAAGTTGCTTAGTTGTGGCGATGCTTCCGTGATGGCTCTCCGCTGCATTCTACTCCAAGGAGACTAGTGAAAAATCTACGTCCAAGGACTGGTCTCCGCTTTGTGTCTGTTACTGTCCTAAACATTTTTTTTTTGCAAATGAATACCATACATGATTAAAAGACCATTTGGAAATCGATTTTTGTTTTTTTATTCCAGGTGTGCCTACCACAGAAACAGGTAAAGTTGGCGGGCAAGATGGCGACCGTCGCGGGCTGGGGACGAACGAGACACGGGCAGAGCACCGTACCCTCAGTATTGCAGGTGAGGTCCTATTTATTTATTTATATTTGGACAACCAAGAGCTGCTAGAAGGAAATAAGTTTATTCACCTAAACATGCTGTGTTTAGCTGTTGCAACCGCAGTTTCGATAATACATCAAAATCTTTTATTCCCGTCAGTGACTGAGATATAAATAATATGAAAAATTAATAAAATAAACGCGCCCTAGGGGGGGTTATCGCCGGGACTACCAATCTGATTTCGAAAATTATTTCACCAGTATACAAAGTAAGCCTTTGGTATTGGATGGCTATATTTTATCGCACGAGTAGCTATTCCGTACCTATTAAAAAAACATTATTTATTGTTTTTCCTGAACCATTTTGAAATCGCGAGAGACCCCTTAATGGGATAACTTCGCCACATGCTTTTGTAAATGTGTTATTTATTTAGACATACGCAAGCGTAACAGTACAAGACCTAATCGCTTACACACTAAACATAAGTCATAAGTAGATACCTACCAGTCAATTCAGTTAAGGAGCGACCACACCGCTGCTCAAAATACGCTAACGCACCGTAAAACGCAGCAAAATGTATGAAGAATACGTGACGCATACGACACGTCAACGCGTATACGCAGCGTTAAGCACCGGTGTGGTCGCTCCCTTATTTGGTTATCGTGTCTAAAAAAGAGTTTTACTACTACTACTACTAAAGAAGTGAATGTCTGAATTATAGGAGGTAGACGTGGAGGTGATCCCCAATGAGCGCTGCCAGCGCTGGTTCCGCGCCGCGGGCCGCCGCGAGACCATACACGACGTGTTCCTATGCGCCGGATACAAAGAGGTAATAGTACATTACTATAGAGGGCGGGAAACGAAGGGTTGCAGGCCAAATAGATATAGACATATAGGGATACGCGGCCGGCAACCCCGTGTCTCGCCGAGATTTGTATAGTGCTTTTCTCGAACTTGCAATGAAATAAAAATAAAATGTAGCTAGTCAATTTGTTTTATTCGTAGGTTAACACAACTAAATAATACGTTTCTGAACTGCACCGCCGCCGCCGCGCCGGCAGCTGGCCCGCGCCCCCCGTTTAAAAACAAAAGAAGGTTGCTTTACAGGCCTAGGTGTGTAAGGCTGTATGAAATTCCTTTACATATCATCTTCCTCGCACCGGATACGAAGTATTTCCGAACCTAATTTGATGTAAGTCACGTCAACATTTCATTGCAAGTTTGAGAAAAATAATTAAATTATGTTTATCGTTATCTAGTACCCATAGTACAAGCTTTGCTTAGTTTGTGGCTAGGTCGATTTGTGTAAGATTCACCGCAATTTTTTTTTAATAACGAAAAATTGTTAAAAAACCCGACCTGCAAAAAGATTTTTGCCGAAAAACCCGACTCGGCAAATCGGTGTTTTCATGGGTGCCGGATACAAAGAAGTAACATGTACAGAAACATATTTCAATAAACCCGACTGCAAAACATACTTTTATCAAAAAACCCGACTTGGCAAAAAAAATGTACTGACATGGTATAATTAAAAAAAAAAGTGACTGTACTTAACTTATATAATCTGTTACCAGGGCGGGCGCGACTCCTGCCAGGGCGACTCCGGGGGGCCGCTCACCATGAAGCTGGAGGGCCGCAGCACGCTCGTCGGCCTCGTGTCCTGGGGCATCGGCTGCGGCCGCGAGCACTTACCTGGAGTCTACACAAACATACAGAAGTTCGTGCCCTGGATAGACAAGCTCATCGCGCCTTAAGGGCTTAGTGCCAACGAATTCGTAGCACCTACGCTGTACATTGATATGTACAGAAATCCGTTTGTAGTATACACGAACATACAAAAGTTAGTGCCGTGGATAGACAAGCTCATCACTCCTTAAGGACTTAGCACTTAGTGCCAACGAACTCGTAGCGTTGGTACATAACATGCATAAATCTGTTTGTAGTATACACAAATATACAGACGATTGCGCCTTAAGTAGCGAAAACAATGACGCGTAATTTCGGTGTCCGAGGGGCAACCGGATGGCACGCGTTATTTGAGCTCCCGAAGCGTTGTGGAACTGCCCTGTGCAACGCGAACTGAGCCAACTTGGACTGGAGCGGAAATTGGAGGAAGGGTTAAAAAAAATGTTGCCGGTATATTATACAAACAGCGTACACACTTTCAGGCAGCCGCTGTTTCAAGGTGCGACCACACCGCTGCTCAAAATACGCTAACGCACCCTTTAGGGTTTCATACATTTTGCTGCCAGCAAAATGTATGAAGAATACGTGACGCATACGACACGTCAACGCGTATACGCAGCGTTAAGCACCGGTATGTTCGCTCCCTCATACAACTGCCTCGAAAGAAATCATTTTTTTTTCTGTTTCCGCCCCAGTCCAAGTGGGCTCAATTTGGGTTGCACAGGGCGGTCCCACAACATTTCGGGAGCTCAAATATCGCGAGCCATCCAGTTGCATCTCGGACGCTCAACTACGCGTCATTGCTCTGAATAAAGGACTTAAGATCAAAAAACCCGAGGAGAAAAAATGCTTAAGGGGATATTCATGTAACTGGCTCTGTCAAACCCAATTTAAGTTGGGTTTCAATTTCAACTGACAGTTTTGTTACTTAATGTATGTGTCTGACCATTAACTGGTCATTAACTGGCCTAAGTTTACACTTATTAATGGTGCAATTAATATCTCATTAGGGTTAAAAAAAAATAAGAAAAATAATGTTTGACGGAAACTAAAAAGTTAAAGCAGAAAGTTGCTGAAAAACAAGTGGTAACCATAAAATGCAACTTACCCAAAGTAACATGGAAAACGCTTATCAAATAAAGCATAAATCAGATATTAATAAGTTACAACCAACGAGAGCGAAGATAAGCAGAACCCTGCTTAGTTTTTTTTTTTAAACCCGAAAGGTACAAGCACTTGGTTTTTATAAGTGAAAGAACAAAAAGCGCTAAAGCTCTTACACTGATAAGGATAAATCCACGAGCATTATTATATATTATGCCTATCATAAACGGAGAAAAACTATCAAAAATGTGTGAAGAAACAAAGAAACGATTCTCAAAAGAATCTCATATCGTCGGTGAGATTGCCAAATCCGTTATGTACATAATTCACGTCAAAGAAAATTATGCTGTAGTAATTTCAAACCATTCACATAAAGAATTTGGCAATCTCACCGACGATATGCTAAAGCAACGGATTTTGAAATTATTTCTATTTATATTTTGTTTTGCAATTCCATAACATCATTCATTACATTAGTTTCTAACAACTTAATTCTTCACTTCACTGCAAAACTTATTCAAGTTTCAGCATTCCTCTCTTCATTGTTCATTCGTCATTTGAAATCCATTCACCTGCATCATCCAACATCATTCTGCGATTAATCATACACTTAAGAGTCCGCAGTAAGCTCGACCGAATTTCACCTTCCCATACAAACGTAGTTACGCTCTCATTTTAAAACTACGTGATTTAGTGTGGCGAAACTTTGCATATACAATAACATGAGGTATATCTATGTCTGTAATTAGTTTATATGGTTCCAGTTTATAAAACAAACTAAATACAGCAAAAACAAGTTTTGTATGAAAAACTTAAAATGGCTGTATTTTTTTTACTATGATATCTGAAGCTACATAAACTAATTACAGACATAGATATACCTCATTTCAATGTATATGCAAAGTTTCGTTACAATCTAATGCGCAGTTTTAAAATGAGAGCGTAACTACGTTTGTGTGGAGAATCAATTCATTATTTCGTTCACCTCTCATTGTGATCTATCTAGCATTCGTTATTTAATTTTCTTTTTTAAACAACCACCACATGTTATGAAGCGACAAGATACAATTTAACAGGCAACACTGGTCGAAAATGTTGTAGAATTACATAATTGTAGTAAATGGGTCCTAAAACAAAATATGGGTGCTAAAATAATGTTAAAAAATAATGCTAAAATAATGTTTTTAGGACAGCCTTGGAAATCGCTTTTTACCGACTTATTGTGGTTGGATTGACCAGAAATTTTCTAAGCGTGTGTCCGACGAAACCACAAATTTTGACATATTCTTTATCAAATCTTTCTGAAGATTGACATGATTCTTTAACTGTCGTTCATGTCAACATTGATTTGACATTCGTTTTGTGAATATTTAGTTTTTAAGCTATATAAAAAAAATTGTCAAAAGTCCTAAATTAGGATTCTGGACTATGTGGTCCGTTTATTGTTTTATTTATAGATTTTTGTATTATTTATTTTTAGATTAATTTTAGTTTAGCTTTTTTATGTTCGTAAAATAAACCATGGAAAAACGAATACATACTTTCTTTCATTGATTGTTAGTTCACCTATTTCCGACCTGTCAGCCTGCGTTTCGCTGCTTCCGAAGCCGAAGGTCCTGACCCCGTATCGTCACTGGCTGGCACCGTTCGATAGAACGAGACGGACGCTCTATCTTGTCACTTATCGCGCGATAAGGCCGACCATTCTACGGGCTTCAGGTTCAATAATTACGTAGAATTTTACTGTAGGTTCAGTTTTTTTTATACTTACTCTCTTTAGTTCTAACAGTTCACAGAGTCACTGGTATAAGTGGAGTCATACGCTTAGAAAGAGACGAATAGTCTAGGTAAGAACCTAGACTTCATCTATTTCTAAGCGTTCTAATTAGAAAGAGATGGATAGTCTATCTCGCCGCGACACAGCTCGCGGCCCGTCCTGTGATCTAAGGCTAGGAAATTATACTTTTTAATGCGAATTAGCCTGTAGTTATAATTATGCAACCAAAAATATTGCCAGAAAATTTAACAAAACTCGTTTTCTAATTTAATTTGTCTTGTTACAAAATCGTATTTGATTTGATTTCAAAGACCATTTTTTTCACAAGGCCGTGAGTTCGAATCCCGGTTCGTACTAATGAATTTTACGGAACTTATGTACGAAATATTTACCGTTAGCTTTGCGGTGAAGGAAATCGACGTGAGGAAACCGGTCTAATCCCAATAAGGTCTAGTTTTCCCTCTGGGTTGGAAGGTCAGATGGCAGTCGCTTTCGTAAAACTAGTGCCTATGCCAAATCTTGGGATTAGGTGTCAAAGCGGACCCCGGGCTCCGTTAGGGCACAACCAGGAATAACGCCAGGAAGATGGATGGACAACAGAGCTAGATCTCTACAAATCAACGCCATCTGCCACCAATACTTGGAACTTTTAAGAGCCCGCATTAAGCTCGGCCGAATTTCACCTTCCCATAAAAACGTAGTTACGCTCTCATTTTAAAACGACCTGTTGGATTGTGACGAAACTTTGCGTATACAATGCCATGAGGTATATCTATGTCTGTAATTAGTTTATATGGTTCTAGTTTATAAAACAAACGAAATACACCAAAAAAAGTTTTGTATGACAAACTTAAATTCGCTGTATATTTTTTACTATGGTATTTGAAGCTACATAAACTAATTACAGACATAGATATACGTCATGTCATTGTACATGCAGTTTCGTCACAATCCAACAGGTAGTTTTAAAATGAGAACTACGTTTGTAAATAAATAAATAAATAAATAAATAAATAATGATTTATTTGCCAAACAGTGTGTACATATATGAAGATGTTTTTACAGTATACAGTTGGTCTCAACAATGTTTGATACCTTATAGTAGTAGGTATACAAATATTTTAACACTAAACCTAACTTACGGATAACTTATGACTACTTATGTAATGGTAAAAAGAAATCTTTTAGTGAATAAAAATTTTTTTGAGAGAGCCATTTTAACAGTTGTGGTTTAAATTTCTTAATAGGTAATTCTAATAAAGCCGTGGGCAGGTGATTATAGACTCGAGCAGCCATCCCAACAACATTGTTTTTATAAAACTTTAAATTTGCTCTAGGTGCATATACTTTATTTCTGTGCATACTTCTTGCATTTGGGTTATGATGCGAAATCCTAGTAAAGTAATTACTATGTTTTTTGACAAATAAACATATTTCAGCAATATAAATACACGGTAAAGGAAGTATTTTTAATTGTTGGAAAATTGGTCTACACGACTCTCTTTTGCCTATATTGCTTATCGCTCGTATACATTTTTTTTGGGCTAAGAACGCTCTCTCGACGTCTACGGAATGTCCCCACATAATGAGGCCGTAGCGTAGAACCGAACCAACATAACCGTGGTAAGCACTCAGAGCGGTCTGCATAGAGGCAATTTTTCTTAATCTATGTAAAGCGAACACAAACTTGTTTACTTTACTACACACTAAGTCTACATGACTTTCCAATTACAATTTTCATCCAGTGATATACCGAGAAATGCCGTTGAGTTTACAATATCTATTTTATTACTATCATAGCCTATATTTAAATCGATTTGTTTACTTTTATAAGTTTTAAATTGTATTGCTTTAGTTTTACTGATATTTAATTTTAAATTATTTATTTTCATCCATCGACCAACATCTGCCAAAGTAGCATTTATGTCTTTTTCAATATTATTTTGATCAGTACTAGTAAATAGTATGGTGGTATCGTCCGCGAATAATACACATTTATGTTTGGTAATGATCGGAAGGTCGTTTATATAAAGAAGGAATAATAGCGGTCCCAGTATGCTGCCTTGTGGGACACCGCGTTTATTCGTTTTTGGCACTGAAACGTAACTTTTTTTTTCCCCTTCAATCATTAGTGTGATCTCTGTTGACTGGTTTCGATCAGTGAGATAACTTTTAAGCCAATTATGAGCCAACCCGCGAATGCCATAATCGTACAATTTACTGAGTAGTATTTGGTGATTAACAAAATCGAAAGCCTTGGTCATGTCTAAAAATACAGATACTGTGGGATGTTTCTTGTCTACACTTTCTGTAATGCTCGCAATAAGTGAAAAACAAGCCAACGATGTTGACTTTTCATGTTGAAAGCCAAATTGCTCTGGAGTAAGAACATTACATTGAGTTATGAAATTCTGTATCCTTATCGCCATGGACTTCTTTCTTGTATGGAGAATCGAGCTTACTGCGGACTCTAACGAGCATTTATTTCCAACTAGCTTCCGCCCGCGACTTCGTCCGCGTGGACCCGGGATAAAAACTATCCTATATTTTAATCCAGGCTATAAACTATCTTCGTGCAAAATTTCATTCAAATCGGTTCAGCCGTTTAAGCGTGATAGAGTAACAAACATCCAAACATCTAAACTTTCGCATTTATAATATTAGTAGGATGACAAGAAAGCTAGATCTCTAAAAATCAACGCCATCTGCCACCAACACCTGGAACTTTAACGACCGTTTTAAAACAGCTTTCACTTAGTCTCGCTAGGTGTTTTAATAATCAACGATCGTTCCAGTAGTTCAGTTAGAAATCGCCAGATGTATATAGTGTGGTGGAGGATTAATGAAAAGGCCTTTGTATGGCAATATCTTGGTTTATTATTTTGGGATTTGGGATTCCTATTTAAGTCCCAGTCTGCCAAAAGAAACTAATTACTGACCTATATGGCGATTCCATCCCAGAGTATGGACCCCATTGTTTGTATGGAGAGTCAAGCGTCCTGGCTACTCTTAAGAGGGAAGTATAGCTACCAGCTCGCGACGGACAATAGGTACTTTTTATATGAAATTTCCATTTCGGGAGAAAACGTTTTCCACTAACTAAATCTTAAGAAATCACTTTGATCTCGATGTAGATCGCTTCAGCATAATAATATCTAAGTTTCTACGTTTCTCTTTTTTTTTAATTAGGCGCCTATAGGTTTCAATTTATTGCAGTTTGTAAAAAAGGAAAACCTTTAAACCTAGTCTTTTATTGTGTCAATAACTTACTAAAACAACTTTGAGATTGGAGAATATTTAGAAGTGTAAAAACGTTTTCTCTTTTTTTATGGAAAGGTATACTTCATTGTCATCATATCAGCCGAAAGACGTCCACTGCTGGACACAGGCCCCCAAAGAGTGCCAAAGTGACCGGTCCTGCGCCACCCGCATCCAGCGGACTCCAGCAACCTTTACCAGGTCATCAGGCCACCTTGGGGGCAGGCTACCCACGCCTCACCTTCCGGTACGTGGTCAACAGTCGAACCTTTCCGCCCCAACGGCCATCGGTTCTACGTGCTATGTGCCCCGCCCACTGCAACTTAAGTTTAGCGATTAAGGAGTGATATATTCTAATTAACATGTGTGTCTATTTATGGAATCGTAACTTCCAAACAGATGAACTGATTTGAGTAAGGTTTAAATTTAAAAATGTCACAGTACAGAAAATATAACAAAGTCGAGGTAAAGGAAAGGTAGCCTTAACGCTAATGAGTGGTCTCTTCCAGACAATCTTTGGGTAACGGAGATAATCACTTATTTAATCAATTCACTTCACTTATATAATCAATGTAGCAATATTATTATATTCAATGAAATGTGTAATTTATTAATTAATGTAAATGAAATTTACAAAATATAAATTAGCACGTAAGGTTTATCTGTTAGTGTCAATTTTTATAAATAAATAAATAAATAATGCAAGCATACCCACCAATTTGAGTATAGGTGGCAAACCAGTCTATATAAACAACATTCAGAACTCAAGAATGACTGGACCGATTTGAATGATGTTTGATCCGTTTTTAGCAGAACAACCATGAAAACATGGGAAAAAAATATCAACAAAATCGATACATTATTATACGATTCATACATTTTATAAAATAATAAATAAATAATAAATAAACACATCCTTACTAATATTATAAATGCGAAAGTGTGTGTGTGTGTGTCTGACCTTCTTTCACGTCGCAACAGAGCGTCGTATTAATGTGATTTTTTGTACGGAGATAGTTTAGAGGCTGGAGAGTGACATAGGCTACTTTTTCCAGCGGGAAAACGTCTAACTCCCATGGGAAAATTCAATGTGTTACATTTTCCTATAACCACGCGAGCAAAGCCGCGGGCATCAGCTAGTATAAAAATAAATACTCATAAATATAAACAAAATGCCAGCCAAAAGTATCACTTATACCTCCTTTTATTGCAATGTGTTGATGCAAGTGCAATGGCATTGAACTTGGGGCTCGTTGATGTCTTTTCTTAGCAGAAAGCGAGCGAGCCGCCATTTTGAATATCCATTAAAATGTTTAGTGTTTTGAAAAATAAACATCAATAAGCTAATTAAGATACAGTCAGCAACAAAAGTTGCTGAGCGGCCCTAGTGCTCAAAATTATCTACACATGAACTCTAATGTCAAGGGAATAAGGTTCTGCGTAGGTAATTTTGAGCGTGTTATTTTGAGCGTGTTATTTTGAGCGTGTTATAGTGAGCGTGTTATTTTGAGCGTGTTATTTTGAGCGTGTTATTTTGGGCGTGTTATTTTGCTTAGCTTCCGATGCTGACTGTACACAAAACAAAACGGGTAGTGACACGTGAAATCAATATATTTCACATGAAAAAATATCAAACTCCCATAGAAACTCAATAACATTGTTTTTGACAATAATGTTTACAACATAGACTTCTTAGAAGAACGCGATAATGAAACACAAACGCATTTGGCGGATTAAAAGCCTTCACAGGCTTTAAAAAGTTCAATATACTGTAACCCGACTGCGAAAACATACATACATACATTCACGCCTTCATTCCCAAAAGGGGGAGGCTGAGCACATGGAACCTATGTTCCAGCGCCACTTTTATCATAAGTGTGGGTATAAAAGATCGACCAAATGTGATATTGCGGTGATAGGTTGCTAGCCCATCGCCCACAACACACTCCAACCCTGCTCCCTGCGACTGCGGATAACTAACTGAAAAATAACAATACTTCATACAAACAAATAAAAATCGTTTATTTGCAAAAGTAATCCATACTTAATATTATAAATGCGAAAGCGTATGTGTGTGTTTGTTTGTTCGTCTTTCACGGCAAAACGGAGCGACGAATTGACGCGATTTTTTAAGTGGAGATAGTTGAAGGGATGGAGAGTGACATAGGCTACTTTTGTCTCTTTCTAACCCCCCCCCCCCCCACTTCCCTAAAATGGGGGGTGAAAGTTTGTATCGAGCTACGATATAAACGAGTTCCACGCGGACGGAGTCGCGGGCAGAAGCTAGTTTCCATACAATTTCGAATCGATTGATACCGCATTTATCAAGATCAGTTCAGCATCCTTAACGTCATCCATGAGAGGAGGCCTATAGGCTGTTTTTTTATCCTTATGAGTCCGCAGTAAGCTCGATTCTCCATACAAACGTTAATTACAGACATAGATAGGTATACCTCATGTCATTGTATATGCAAAGTTTCGTTACAATCCAATACGTAGTTTTAAAATGAGAGCGTAACTACGTTTGTATGGGAAGGTGAAATTCGGCCGCAGCCACACAGAAAAAAAACCGGCCAAGTGCGAGTCGGTCTCTACTACTACATCACAAGATTTTAAATATTTTTTTTTACTAACGGAGCGTTTTTGGCGTTTCATAAAAATAAGCTGATTTGATTTTTGTTAAATACCGTATTAATTCCGACTCACGCTTAACTGCACCTTTCTAATAGGTTTTCCTGTCATCTGTAGGTAAAGAACTATTTTGTGTATTTTTTTCAAAATTTTAGAACTGGTAGTTTCGGAGATGGTAATTTTTTGGCTATTTTCTTAAATAATTTCTAAACTGATTATTTTAAAATTACAAAAAAAAATATTTTAGATGCACACAATGAGCTCTTTCAATTGATATGTAACACGATAGTATATGCAAAACTTTTATTTTTTAATTTTCTCATTTCCCCCGCAAAGGTGGCCCCCATGTTTAAAATTCATTTGTTTTCGTTACATGTTCCTCATGGGGTCACAAACTTACATATGTGTATCAAATTTCAACGTAATTGGTTCAGTAGTTTCGGAGAAAATAGGCTGTGAAGGACGGACGGACAGACGCACGAGTGATCCTATAAGGGTTCCGTTTTTTCCTTTTGAGGTACGGAACCCTATAAAAGTTGATTCACCAATTTTCACAGATATATTGATCTCTGAAAAGACTATGAAAAAATATAGGCTTTTCTGGCATCAAATTAAATATCTCCATATACAAATAATTGAACAAATAAATTAAGCATGATTCAAGGCACAAAGGCGGCCATGTAAGGGCGCAGAATTCCGCAAAAAAAACCCGTTAGTGCGGGCTTTAAATATCCATCTGACGTCACCGAGGACTAGCATGGTGCGTGGTGCCTTTACATACAATACAAATAGTTCATAGTTCAGTAATATGGTTACAAAGGTCTTAATTACTTTATAGTAGATATTTATTAGCATATGCACAGTTGTACCAATATGTCACGACGGGCGACATGTTTCGAACTTCTCGTGTGACGCGATACTGCTGCGAGAACAGTCATACTGAAGGAAAACTTCCGAAGAGGTCAAAACATGTCGCTTGAAGTGACATTTACGTGAGTTTAACCGCATTATATACCGAATAATTTTAAACATGTTGATCGCTTCAGCATAATGCTATCTAAGTTTACAGGTTTTACTTTTTAGGTGCCTACATATTATAAATTGCAAAAAAAAGGAAACCTAAAAACCTAGTCTTTCATTTAACGCACTAAAAAATCAATGAGATTGGAAAATATTTAGAAGTGCAAAAACGTTTTCTCTTTTTGTATGGACGAGTACGTGGTATTCCAAAGGTACTAACTATACCTATTTCGCTCTTAAAATCTGAATGTATGGAAAGCTTGTCAAGTTCCTATGGAATGACAGCTGCCGGAGCCATATTTAACGATGATCGGTCTTTCATCGTTAGTTGGTGTAACCCGCGGTTCACGAATATTAGACCAAAAAACTTTTGGCCAAATGTTTCATTTGACCTAATGCATTTTTTTCTTAAATAGACAGCTTTATAGGATTTTTATAAAACAAACCTAACCTAACCTAATGACTTCTATTTGATGAATTTCAAAGAATACCCGAAAATACCACTGTTTTGACGAAAAATGCATTAGGTCAAATGAAACATTTGTCAAATGATACATTTGGCCAAAAGTTGTTTGGTCAAGAGACAGGACCCGTAACCCGCCCTAAATCTACCTAACGTACGCAAGAAACTTTACGCAATCGCCCAGCAGAGGGATGGTCATAAACTTTTCGAACGCACGTTAGAACAACTCAGCTGTCATTTTCCCGTGCAAAAAGTGACATTTAGAACTACATGAAGTACGTACAATGCGTTTCGTAATCGACCAGCAGATTATATCAGCCGAAAGACGTCCACTGCTGGAAATAAGCCTCCCCCAAAGAGTGCCAAAGTCACCGGTCCTGCGCCACCCGCATCCGGCGGACTCCCGCGACCTTTACCATGTCATCAGTCCACCTTGTATGGGGCCTACCCACGCCGCGCCTTCCGGTACGTGGTCGCCACTCGAGAACCTTTCCGCCCCAACGGCCATCGGTTTCACGTGCTATGTGCTAATGTGCAGCACGCAGATTATATTCATTCATAGATTATATATATCTATGAATCGTATTTTTAAAATACTAGTTTTCAAACAACCACGCATGATGGCCATATAGCAATGTCATTAAAACATGAATGCGGGAAGAAAGAGAAGGAGGATACGGCAGCATGCTAGCCCGCTCGCCCGTAAAGACGAGAATCGTTCGCCGTAGCCGATACAGCCTTCGATGGCGGCGCCCTGGCGCGGTTGCCAGCTTTAGCGATATTACCCGATTTCTAAGGATTTCTAGTTCTAAAAACTATTATATAACAAAAACTAAATCAGTAATTCCGAATATAGAATATATTCGTTTGTGTACATATCTAAAAGCCAACCAAGCAGAACATTTATTTGGTTTTTTTTAGTGTTTAATTGAAGAAGTTATATTTTAAATTGCCATTCTACATCTGTAAAAAGTTTAGAGAAGAGATTAGGTATAATAGTAATAAAAGCAAATTAGGTTCAGTTACAATAGTTATACTAAAAGAGTGCGTCTCGTCTCGCCATCAAACTTAATAGTTTGGCGAGTACATATTTGTAATTTATCATGTAACTTGTATTGGACATTAAAAAAAAAAATGACTCATTTGTACCTATACAAATAAATGAATACTCGATTTGTAATCAAAACCACTCAATAGATAGAGTTATTGAACTATGCATTTTGCAGCGGTTTAAGGTCTTCCTCAAATATACATTCAACAAAAGTAAAACACAGCTTTTTTACAAGGTAAATAAAACCTATTTAGAGCAGTTGTATTAATAAGTAAGAAGGTCTTTAGAAAGAAAGAAAATAAAGTATCAGCGCTTAAATCAGAACTACACAACTACTACTTTACTGTAGAAAAAAGGAGGTTTAGGAAGTTTAAGTGGAAGAGATCCCTTACTGAGCTAAATTCGCCTTTGGACATGTGCAAGCTCTTCTGAATTTCAATTTCGTCGAGTGTTCAATAAAGGGTTTCCATAGAAACATACACTAGGACGATGTTAATTGCCTCACGGCCATATCAACATAAGTAAAACATTATAATTATTTCCACGCAAATTTCAACCCGCCCCTGGCAACACCGGCGCTCGCGCAGCCAGTACCAACCCGACCCCCGACCGCGCGGCCGCCATGCCAATCGCAACGATCGAAAACGAACTTCCAAACTCAAACTAAACAAAACACAACCGAGTTCCAGATTCAAACGTCAATTCAAATTCCGAACCGTACTTTTGAAATTCTTTTTAAAATCCCTAAGGCCAGTTACCCAAGGATGTGAACCTTTTTTGTTTTTTATCTGGTGTCAATGCAATGTGGATCGTAAGTGCAGTGTGTTGAGTTCATCTTTGTGTGTGTTTGTGTAGGATAAAATAAAAAAGGTAAGGTGACCTTTGGAAGGAGTATTTAATGTTCTTATTGGTTTTAATTGTGGAATGTGGTTTTTAGCGAAGTAACAGATAGAGGGATAATATTGTTTGTATGACAATGGAGCCCTTATCTTGGTAGAAAAGTATTGTAACGTATATCGTTAGCTTATAAACAATCATCTAATAACTAGAGCTCAATAATGAAAAATAAAGTACTCGCCAGTACTTCGTCCTAGGGGTCAATTTTGCACTTACATCTAGCATTCAAATTGGCTCACATTCACGAGTTAAAATAGAACGCGTGAAACACATCTACTTATATCAAGTTGAACTGTTCAATTTGACAGATTGACATACACAATTATTCATGCGACTCCACATGTTAAGTGTACATAAACTCTAGGAAACGTAACCATCACACGACACGCCATAAATTACACAAGTTAGAAACAAAAATGGCAAAAATGGAAGATATTAGGCTCTTTCATTTTTGCCAAATGTTCGTCAAGGCGAAGGTTAGGCAGTTATGAGTTCAGACACTTGAAACGAACTTGAAGTGTTCTTAATATAACACTTTACTGTCCTGCAAAAAACAAACCTCCCAGCGAACCTCAGTCTTAAGTCTGGAGGGAGTTCTTTCGTCGGGGATGCGGTCAGCGGTGGACGGCTCGCCTTGCTTCTGAAGCCGCGGCGCTACCACGTACTTCGAAAGTCGAAGTTCGGGTATTTCCATCTCTGTCGCACTCCCTTACTCGAGTGACAGGGATGCATGTGTTACGAACTTCGATTGCATTATATATTTGCTGATTGCATTATTGACGAAATGACGACTGACCAAACTACCGAACAACGTCGATTTATAAGCAAACTTGACATTGACGAAATCTTCTTCTTCTAAAAGAAGATAAGAAGAAATCTAGAGGGGTAATTACATAACTTTTAGAACGACCGGCAGGACAAATCAACTGTCATTTTCATGTAAAAAAGTGACATAAAGATCTACCTGCACGGCTAGCACAAGAGGGCGCGCGGGCTCTCTCGATTTTTCTCGCACTCTCCGTCTCTCTCTTATTAGAAAACTTAGAAAGAGACGTACCCATAGTGCGAGAAAAATCGAGAGAGCTCGTGCACCCTCTTGTGATAGCCGTGCTGGCCCAGTAGCATGATACGTTTTATGGTGACATTTTACGTGACACATACATTTAGGACGTTAACCGTGACCATAAAACCTATCGTGCTAGCCGGACTGACGTACTTATAAAGGGTTTACGCATTCAACCAACTGATACAAATTGAACTCAACCGAAATTTTCTATGCCACTGAGGGGTCCCAGAATGCAGATTGCAGCACTGTGCCGAGAAGTCTAGGAGTCAAAATCCACCAATCATGTTTAATGATCATCAATTTGATTAGTGGATTTTAATAGCGATTCTGTCGGTCATAGCATTCTTGTAAGTATGAAAATGCGAGCGGGACAAATGTTCTATATCCGACATAATCTAATGCTAAGTTGGTGAATGCATTCAATGTAGGAAACCCTAGTTAAATGTTGGTAAAGTAAACTAACATGAGTCATATACGGTTGAATGAAACTCACGTAAACATAAGGTAAGAACTCTCGAAGCCAGAGGTGTGCTGTCTTAAGAGCCAGGTAGCTGCATTTGTTGAGAGCGAGTTCTCAACACATCGAATCTTCAAATCTATCGATTTGGAAGATCGATTTAGAAGGGTTGGCAACGCACTTGGGATTCCCCTGGAGTCGAAAGCAACTAAGCTTATTTGTCTGCCTATCATCCGGCATGCCGTATGCTTGTTCGCAACCGTTATAGTACTAAAATAAACCCCAGACCCCATTTGGATGCAACTGTGTAACGCTATGATATGAAGCTAAGTATCCGCTTACCATCAGCCGGGCAGCTCGCTTATTTGCCACCATCGTGATAAACGTTTACAACTTTACTAGAGGTCAATTCCGATAATAGTCTTAAACCATTC